>CM016724.1:25373473-25866178 GCA_005771605.1 Scutellaria baicalensis
TAAAATGTATGTTTAACATTACTAAAAGGTATGAAGGTATAGTTAAAAATTCTAAATAATGAAATTAAGACACAAATGTATGACCAACATAATATAAAGGTATAACACCTGAAGAAAATTGTATGGGTTTGAGCACACCCATCTAGGCCCGTGGGGGCACGTAAGAATTTTATTCGTACATACTAAAATTTTAAGAAAGATCAAATTGAAGAACCAATTAAATTGTAATTAGTTTTTCGTTTTCAAATATAATGATTCTTATTTTCATTCACAATTCTTCCTTTTAGGATCTAATTTTACATTTTTAATGCACTATAAAATATTCTAAATATAATTCCTTTTAGGATCTAATCGTAATTTTATGATTTTTATTTTTATTAAAGGTAAAATATCCTAAATAATGACACAATATCTTATTTATATTCTCGCCCTTCCCACATCAGCTAGATTGTACTACTTTTTGAAGAATCAATATATCTATTAATCATTAATTCACAAATTAACATTTTAACATATATATATTCACAAAGTCGATGTCTAGATTCATAACATAACACACAGTTTTAGCCAATATGCACTAAAATTATAAATTAATCACCAATAATAATTTAAACAAGTAATAAGAAATATAAAGCTTGTTTCGTTTTTTATATATTTATGCTCTTTCTCTCCATCTTCACTTCACACGTTATTAATGGCACGTAGGCATATGGGTCTTAATTTATGAATATTGATCAACAATCCTT
Organism: Scutellaria baicalensis; assembly: GCA_005771605.1. Taxonomy (NCBI): domain Eukaryota; kingdom Viridiplantae; phylum Streptophyta; class Magnoliopsida; order Lamiales; family Lamiaceae; genus Scutellaria; species Scutellaria baicalensis. Next base: position 25,374,220 of record CM016724.1, read on the forward strand.
TTTTTGTTTTCTAGTCATTTTCTATATATATATTTCTAGAAAGGGCCTTCCCTTTATTTGTATTAAATATAAAAATCAAAGCTTAATTAATATACAATTTCAATTTATTAAAATACTATATATGCATCACGAGATGAGCAGAAATAATTTAAAATGTTTGGCAATTAGTAGCTTATTGAACTTAATTACATTAATATATGTAGTGTGAAGAATGTTATAATTTTAAATAGTGAGAGGACTTTGATCTCATTATGATTGACTGTTTTCAAAGGTTGGCAGAAAATATAATTTCATTTCAATGATGAAACAAAAATGCATGCAGCAAAGGAAGAGTGTTCATTATGGTCTAAGTTTTTGTCCACGTACGCGGAATGAAGTTGTAATTATTGAAGCAAATAATAAAAATAGTACGTAATTGTCACATGCAAAATTATTTAGTATAATAATAATGTTAAGAGAATCCTATAAATATGGCCTAAATTGGTAGAGACATGTACATGAATAAATAGATGCAATATTAAGAGATCGAGATCACAATAATTAGCTAGTATCGAATTAAGCAAGCAATTAATCAGGTGCAGCAACAATGTTGATTGCAATAGTATTTCTTTCTCTTCTTCTTCTTCTCTTTATCTTCTTGTTTGTGACTAGAAAGATGAGTAGCAATTGGAAGAGGCTACCACCTGGTTCATTAGGGATCCCAATAATAGGCCAAAGCCTTGAGCTTTTCAAAGCCATGAGAGACAACAGAGGTGAAGAGTGGCTTCAAGAACGAGTGCGAAAATACGGCCCGATTTCAAAGCTTAGCATATTCGGATATCCCACTGTTTTCCTCCATGGACAAGCAGCAAACAAGTTCATATACACCTCCAATGACAACTCCTTGTCCAGCCAGCAGCCGGCCTCGATTAGGAGACTGATCGGTGAAAGGAGCCTGTTTGAATTGAGCGGAGATGACCACAAGCGCGTGAGGGGAACGATCCACTCGTTCTTGAAGCCGGAAGCACTGAAGCGCTATGTTGGGAAGATGGATGAGGAGATTAGATTGCATTTCAAGCAACATTGGCTTCACAATCAGGAGATAATGGTATGTATGTATGTATGTATATATTCATCTCAACGTATAACAAATCTGTCTTTTATATATGCTTGCTAGCTAATAATATAATTTGATCGATCTCATTAAAAATTAATTAGGTAATGCCCCTTATGAAGACATTGACCTTCAATGTAATTTGCACACTTGTATTCGGAATCGAGAGGGGAACAAGAAGAGATCGGCTTGTTAAACTGTTCGAGCAGATGATTGGAGGAGTGTCGGCAATGCCAATAAACTTACCATTTACGCGCTTCAACAGAAGCCTACGCGCAAGGTCCCAAGTTAGAGACATTATCATGGAACTCATACGAGAAAAGAGAGAAAGATTGGACAAAAAATTAGAAGCAGAAATTGGTACTCATCATGAGGATCTCATCACTTGCATGCTAACCATGCACACTACTACTCATGATTCATCATCTTTCTTGTCTGATGAGGAAATTGTGGATAACTGTATTCTTACAATGATTGCTGGCCATGACACTACCTCCATCCTCATTACATTCTAAGTCAAACTTCTATCCCAATATCCACATGTTTATCAAACTGTCCTTGCAGGTATATATATATGTAATATTGTATGATCATCATCAATATATATATATATATATATATATATATATATATCTCTAATTAATTCTTTGAATATATATATATGTAGAACAAGAGGAGATTGCTCGAGGAAAGGCATCCGGGGAGCTTCTCACGTGGGACGATCTGGCTAAGATGAAGAACACAGGGAGAGTCGCAACAGAGGCATTGAGGATGTATCCGCCAATGATATTCAGCTTCAGAAGGGTCATCAAAGATATCCAGCTTGGAGGATACGTAATTCCTAAGGGCTATCAGGTGATCAAATGCAAACACAAACTACTTTTTGAAGAATCAATATATCTATTAATCATTAATTCACAAACTAACATTATTTTAACATATATATATAATCAATCCTGTGTTTCGTTTCAGATATGCTGGGCAGGATGCATGACTCAAATGGATAACACCATATTCTCGGATCCATACAAATTCAATCCATGGCGCTCGGAAAACCAAGGATCTGCAACCCCACCCTTTAGCTACATCCCGTTCGGGGGAGGACCAAGAATGTGCCCCGGGAATGAATTCACTCGAGTCGAAACACTAACCATGATTCATTACTTGGTTACCATATTCAACTGGAAGCTTTGCTTACAAGATAATGTTTGGAGCAGACAACCCATGCCTGTTTTCCTCAACGGCTTACCTATTCACATTCACATCAAGAAACCTCTACATTAATAATTGCATTCTAAATTTATTCTACTTTACTACTCTTTTTTTTTTTATTACTTTTCTAACTAGCTACTATAGCTGTCACCTTATAAAAAATAAATATTCACAATCTTATATTTTTCGTTGCCAAATTTATGTTTTACAATCAGCTCAGTTCACGTCTCCGACAAACATGCCCCATCGCTTGACACGTCATTCCCGACAAAAAAATATTTAACGATCAAATTGCAAACTTAAATCACCACCTTACCAAAATTGCAATTTAATCCTAACTTTTTATATAATTAGCACAATCACAAAATTCTAATTTAATACTTAACTCTTATATCAAGCTGGCCTTTATGTTGGCGTCATGTGAGGGGTTGGAGATACTTCCCCGAACAGCCTGGCCCGGCTTTGCTGCTGAGGTGCCTCGGGAGCTCGAGGCTTGTTTTCAGCCTCCTGCTCAGGTTCTTGCCGGGCAAAAGTTGGGGAGTGACACTTATGTACCCCAGGGACATGGTGACCCCAAATTAATCATCATATGGTGTTAAACATATACTCTACAAGTATTACGTATATACTCTTCAAGTATCACATGTATACTCTTATATATATATATATATATATATGATACATGTAGAGTATATTTATAACACCAAAAAACATAACACCTATAAAGTATATATATAACACCTGAAAAACATGTATATAACACCTAGATTCATGCTCCTATATGCCCCAGGAGTATATAAGTTTTTGTCAAAGTTGGGTCAATGTGTGACCCTTTTTACCTTCCTCATTTCCAACTTCTTCTAAATAATATTCTCAATATTATATTCTTTAATTTTCAACTTAATTTTCATGAGTTTATTATATTTGTAGCCCAGCCAGTCAGTCAACTATGGTCACTAACTTTTTTGCATGTGATTAGCACGTCACACCCAACAATGACAGATAAATCAAAACGTTAATGGACAAAATTGTCAAAACATATAAGTTAGTGGGCAAACTTATTGGAAAAGATAAGTTACTGTGAAAAAATAGTCTGAAAACCAGGGTACATGCTCTAATCAGGAGCAAATTTAGATCGATCTGGCTATTTAGGGAAATTTAGATTAATTTTTTGAATTTTCAAAAGATAAAAGATGAAATCATCAGCACGAAAAATGATTGATAAAAATAACAGAATCGAAATGTAAATTGTTTAAAAAATAATGAATTCAAAATCGAAGTTGAAATCAGACTCCAATACCATGTTAAAAAATGAACAGACGTGAACGAGAGAAAAGAGAAAATAATCTCACCATGATTGAAGAACAACTTATACAGACTAGTTAGTTAACAACTCCTTTAACTAATTACTTTCTAATTAATGGTGTAACATCAACAATTTAATAGCTTAGAGCATCCACGTCAATGAGAGTTATTAATACAAAATTCATTGTTCCACATCATCTTTTTAATTAAAAATGAATTTTAGATCAACAACAACAATTATAGTAATAATAATAAACAAAATTATATTTATTAATCATGGATAATTTTCAATTGATATTAAAATTATTAGATAGACACACAAATTGCCACGCCGCTTTTTGAAACAACGTAAAAAAACAGAATTTTACAGAAAGTAAAATATAAATAGAGAAAGTGCAGCATTATTAATAGGCGTCCAACAACTAGTCAAACAGTTTGGATGAAATGAAATACACTAGTTTAAAAGAATGCTTCAAAGTCAATTAATATAAAATAGAGATCATCGTTAACCGCGGAAATACAATTTTTGTTCTTCACGGTCAGGGTTTAAACTTTACAAAAGAAACATAGAGAAAACTAGGGACTTCTCGGAGTTTCAGGGCATGCTAATTATATTTATATACATAGAGGCGGACATAATCTTGGGCCAAGCGGGCACTGGGCCACCTTGAAATTTTGCCCAAAAAGTAGGGGTAATGTGATAATTTTAGTTTTTTAATTAAAAAATTGATAAAAAATTTGTATTAAGTAAAGTAGGGTGTTGATCATACAGTTCGCCTATGTTTTGATTTGTTCATCAATCACAATTTTTGCCCTTCTTTTTTTTTTCACACAAACATAAACCTTAACCTTTTTTTGGATTATTTTTCCATCTAATTTTAAGGTAAGAGCATCTCCAACAACGCGCTATCAAATTATGATAGTGCGTGTTTTCCATCTTCAACAGTGATCAAAGTTTTGCGCTAACCTCTCTCAACCGCCACTTTTGCGCCAAGTTTCCACACGTCAACGCCCTGCGCCAACTTATTTTATTTTCTTTTTTCTTTTCATTCTTTCCTTTTCTTTTTCTTCATTTTCTTTTTTCTTTTCATTATTTCTTTTTCATTTTATTCGTTTTCAATTCTTATTTTATTTTTATTTTTAGTTTCTTTTTCATTATTTTTACTTTTTATTCATTTGCTTTCTTTATTTTTATATTAAGTGCTACTAAAATTATTTAATTTTTACCATAAAATTTAAAATACAATACAAAATCATACATATTCATAAGATATATATTTATAATATCTAAACATTAAAGTACTTTAATATAAAATTTGTATAAAATAACGAAACAAAAAATTATTGATAAATTAAAAATACAATGATTTTCCTAATAACGTTAAAATACATTTGATATTATTAAGGTTGGGATATATCTGAACTAGATTTACGAAAATATTTGTACAATCTCGATATTAAATATTATAGAAATTATTAAGGATGGAGATATGTGTAAACTAGATTTACGAAAATATTTGTACATACATTGATATGCATATTGAATGCATATTGAATATTATATTACAAAATTATTAAGGATGTGGATATATCTGAACTGTTATGAATATATTCATATTTACATATTGAATATTATATTATAGAAATTATTAAGGATATGGATATATCTGAATTATTATGAATATATTCATATTGAATACATATTGAAAGTTATGGATATTATTGAGTATGAGAATATATCTGCATTAGAGGATGAACATATATCTGAAATGAATTGACTAAAATATTTGTACATATATTGATATTCTTACTGAATATTAAAAAATTAGGTACAAATATTATAAAAAATTATTCATATCCTTATTAATTACTGTAAGGAATTATGTATAGATTTTGATGAGGGCAAAGCGTGTAATAGATAGAGCCTAGGATCCTATGTATTTAGATTCAGTTGTAATTGCTTAGACTAGGATCAGGAGGCCTGAAGATCAAGATCAAAAGCTTGAAGATGGATGAAGACCTTGTTGCTTAAAAGAATCAAAATTGACTAAGTATAGGTCACTGCAGCAGGATACTGGAAGGATGCTAGGAGAATGTTGCGATAGAATGCTACTTTTGGAAGTATAGAAGAAATCAGCAACCTTTTGGAAGCTTACTACCAAGCAGGAAGTTACCCGAATAAGACAAAGTAGCAGCAGCAACCGTCTCCTGAAGCAGTTACCTCGGATTGAGAACTCTGAGTTTCCATTAGACACAGCCAAGTACGAACCAATCAAAGAGCGTTATCTGGAAGAACATAAAGGACGAAAGGACGATGCTCAGACTGATATAGCGGGCGCAGTTGCAGAGGTGTACAACCACAATTGAATAGCGTACGAGCTAATTAGAAGAAGCCAAAGTCACCTCAAGCACGCTGCAGAGGAGGAAGCTATCTTCAACGGGCAGAATCCTCGCGCCTATAAATAGAAGAAGATCGGGACTTGAAAACAATCTGAAACTCAAGCATACAAGCAATCAAGCACTCATTAAATATCTCATATCTTATAGTTTCAAGTCCAGTCTAAATCACAGCAAGCATACTCTGTTCAGAAGCATACTGCTCAAAGCTTGCTACCACCCTTTGTTGAAGAAAACTCCTTTCTATTCTTTTAGACTGTAGGAGTCACTTGATCGGAGCTTGTTCCTGATCAGTGTTTTCGTTTTAGATAGTAAAGCAAGTGCTCTGTGTGGGCATTGAGAATTTGGTCACTGTGCAGTGACCCTGTGTGGGACAGACTGACAGTTCTTGTTAGGTTTAGTTTGTTTAAGCAGTGTCTTTGTAATCCAAACTATCACTTAACAAAGTTCCTCCTTGAGAAGGAGTAGAGAGGACGTAGAGGGATTACTCCACCCTCAAACCTCTATAAGTTGTTGTTCCCTGTTTATCGCTTAGCTTACTGCCTGTTCTATCTTTGCTTAATCTGTTATATCTTTGATATTATAATCTGTTATAGCATCCTGTTGAAAAGGTTTTCAGAAAATGCATTGTTTTAAAGTTTATTTCCGTTGTGCATACAAACTCTGTTTTCACTAAGTCTCAAGGTAACTGCTCAAGCAGTAACCTATTTGAAGGAGAAAGAAAGCTCCGTAGCTACCTATCTTCTGTGACTTAGACATTCATTTGGAAAGAAGTTTGAAAATTTTGAGTTGGCTTATTCACCCCCCCTCCTGGCCCCAAAACATACTGTCACTTGGGACCAACAGATACCTATTATAAAAATTTATTGAAGATGAACGAAATTTGGATGCTGCAATTGTGGAAGCAACAATAATGCCACCACCAGATATCGAAGATGTATTTTATTATTATAATATTGTTGATTAGTGACTCACATTTTTATTTTAAATTGTTTTTATTTAATTTAAACTATTTTTATAAGACTTAATTAATGTAAAAAACAAGAAATTAGTTAAAATATTAAATTAAATTATTTAAACATATATACATTTTTTTACACTTTAAAGATAATAAAAGATAAAAAATAGATTATTTAACAATAATAATGAATATTAATAATAAATAAAATGTTAAAAAGTTAATTACTAAAGAATATTATGGAATATTCTTTTTTGGTGCAAAGAATAGTATAAACTGTTGGAGATGATTGACAGTTATTACATAAAAATAGTGTAAGATTAACAGTAAAATCATGTACACTGTTGGAGATGGTCTAAGATGTTATCTTTATATCATTTTATTGCCTTCTTTTTTATTCTTCATTATTGATGTTGATCTAGTGTGCCTAACCTATGTATGTAATATTATAATGTATACTCCCTCCATTTCAAAATAAATGTCGAGTCTAAAATTTGTTTCAACTTAACGTCGTTTTAATTTTTTATGTAATTTTATTGTCAAATTATCCTAATTAATTTTTTAAGTAAAATTTAGGGGTTGACTAGTAATGTCATATATGTCCAAAAAACATTTTCCTTTATTTACAAATAAGTTTCAAAGTAACATTTATTTTGATATAAATGAAATACACTATACTATAATAATTTTATCGAAATCGTGATAAATTTATATTATTAGTTTAGAAGTATTTTCTTTATTTTTATTAGTTGGCCCCTTGAGTGAAATCATGGGTCCTTCATTGTACACACACATATACATGCAAAAGATTAGACATTTCCATTTATTTACGCTCATTCTTCTCCTCATTTAGGGTTTTCTGTAGAGTAAAAATCATAGAAGGGGTGAATACGAGAAGGAGAGAGAAATATGAAGAGAGGGGGAGATATAGAGAGGGAACAGGAGAGAGGTCGCAGTCGCCAACGACGGCGGCGGATGGGCAGCGGTGCTCGAACAAAAAGAAACGGGGATCATAATATTTTTGTTTTTATATATATAAAAATAAAGATAAAGCTGATAAAGATTAAATCATATTATAATGGAGTGAATTATAATATATATATATATACACATATATATATTAATCATATATATACATATTGTTTAAATCATAACATAAATATATCAATTGAAATTTAACAATTAAAGTTGACTTATTATATAGACAAATATATGAAAACCATAAGATAATATTCCATTTTCACTTACATTCATTTATATACTATATCTTTTTATATAGTAGTAAAACTTAAATGTTATTTATCATTATTTAATAAAAATAAAATCAACAAAACTTATATACCCGGGGCATGGATCTAAGATCCGTGCCCCCAGCCTGACCCGCGCCCAGCTCAAGCCTGACCCGCGCGCCCACCAGGTTGACACACGCGCCCACACCTGAGCTGTGATGCACTCACGCACATCAGATTTCATACTATGTGATTCAGTGATAGGTGTTATATATGTACTATATAGGTGTTATAGTTATATTATATGATTCAGTGATAGGTGTTATAGTTATACTCTAGAGGTGTTATAGTTATACTCCTTAGGTGTTACATCTATGTTCTTAAGGTATCACATATATAGAAGATTTCATATTATGTGATTCAGTAATAGGTGTTATATGTATACTCTATATGAGTTATATATATATTATTTATGGGTTATATGTATGTTCTTGAGGTATCACATATAAAGAAGATTTTATATTATGTGATTGAATGATAGGTGTCATATATATACTCTATAAGTGTTATATGTATGTTTTTAGGTGTTATAATATTTTCATAACACCTAAAGGAATTGTCTTTATTATATATCATAGATGCATGTAATTTTATATCACCTATAGAGTATCTTTGTAATACCTTTAAAATATTTTCATAACATCTGAAGGAATTGTATTTATTATATCTTATAGATGCATGTGATCTTATATCACCTATATAGTATATTTGTAATACCGTTAGAATATTTTCATAGCACCTGAAGTAACTGCATTCATAACATTCTCTTGTTTTTTGTTCATTACTCTAAATGAAAGCTCTTGTTCACTTGATACTATTAAGATATACGTATAGCAGATATGATTATTATCATATCTTTGATCACTCCATCACCTATAGTGATATGTGTTATATACATATATATTCTATAGGTGTTATAAATATACTCTTGCGGTGTTACATGTGTGTTATTGAGGTATGACATATATGGATTCCATATTATGTGATTTAGTGATAGATGTAATATATATACTCTATAGGTGTTATAAATATACTCTTACGGCGTTACATGTATGTTCTTGAGGTATTATATATAAAATGGAGAGAGAGATAGATTTAATTTATTCATTTAAGTGGTGGTGTGAGGAAGGGGTGCATGATATATATAAGGTCACCATAAATTGTGTAAGTTGATTGGACAAAAAATCACTAAAGAATGAAATGCCAAAAATTGCATATAACATATTATTCTAGAGCATGAAGATGGACCATGAATCATTTAAGGTGAAAGAAATTACATTCACAAAAAGAGAACACATTGCAAGAAAATAAGGAAAATTATAAGAAAACATCTACACAAAGGAAAGGATTGGACTGAGTTCACTGGAAACAGTATTCAGATTCAAAGAGAAAATGAAGAGTTACTAATATGATCGACAAATGTTAATAGATTCTTGTAGGAAGAACCCCCTTCGTTCACACTCTTTTCACATGCTTCTTTCAGTGCCAATGCATTTGCCTTCAAATCATAATTGGAAAACAAGAAGTCAATTTTCTTCTTGATTTCATGACTTCATCTAATCCCATTTTCATCAGGACTAATCCTCAATCCAGTCTCCCATTTATCACAAACATAATTCTGGTTATGGAATTGATTTGCAAAATAATGGCCAGCAAAGAAATTACAGAAATCTCCAAAGCATTTGGATCGCTTCTTGAGAAGGGTTTGAAGAGAGAGGAAATTGTGCAGAGACATTTGAAATTGTCTTCCCAAACCAGTTCCCAACCACCGCCACTACGCACAGCCACCCTATCGGCTGAAACAACCCACGAAGAAGAAGGAAGCAGATCGAGTTGAGAAGAAGAGGGAAACAGGAGGAGAAGAAGAAGTAGGAAGCAGATCGGTTGAAGAAGAAGAGGAGGAAGAAGTTGGGTGAAAGTAATATATATATATATATATATATATATAATGGGTGTGGGTTGGGCGGGTCGAGTTGGGGGCACGAATCTAGGATCCGTGCCCGGGGCACATAAGTCCTACTCAAATAAAATTATTTCCAAATTTGACATGATGTTTTTGGTGGGAAAATAGGCACATTACTGTTTGAGAAAACGTGTGTGTATATATATATATATATATATATTCGTGTGTATTAATTATGATTTGCTTGCTTGGTCATTTATTTGGAACCCTAGTTGAGCGTGTTTAATTATTATAATAAAAATTAGGGAGATACGATTAGTTATAGGTTACTAAACACATGTTGTGAGGTATGTTAGGAGTTAAATTGTATATACATTTGAATGTAATTCCCTTCATTATGGTCACTAACTAATTTTTCGGTTGAAAACATTATTTTTTATTAGTTGAGTTGGGTCCCTCGAGTGAAATCTTGGGTTCGTCACTGTATATACATATATATATATGCAAAAGATTAGGCATTTCCGCTTATCTCCGCTCATTCTTCTCCTCGTTCAGGGTTTTCTGTAGAGTAAAAATCATAGAAGGGGTAAATGCGAGAAAGAGAGAGAAATATGAAGAGGAGGAGATATAGAGAGGGAACGGGAGAGAGGCCACAGCCACCAGCGACGGCGGCAGGTGGACAGCGGTGCTCGAACGAAAGAAACCGGGAAGATGGAAGAAAACATTAATTTTACCCTTTCTTCTTTGTGTCCCAACTCTGATATCCTACTCAACTCAATCCCTTCTCCTTTCACATCTTTGGTTAGGAAGAAGATATAATCTTTATCTTTGTGGAATAAACGTGTCAAAACACTGCTGAGGAGTGAGAGAGTGACAATGCTTATACTTGCAATAGGCTCAGAATTTGGGCTGATGGATAGGCTGTGAAATTGGGCTTGCAAATTTGAATTGAAATGGACTTTCAATTGGGTTGCAAAATGGGCTTGTAATTGGGTTTGAAATTTGAGCTAAATATGGGCTTGTGTTTGGGCCTAACATTGGGCTTATGCTTGGGCCGAAATTTAGCTTGCAAATTGAGTTGGAAATTGGGTTTTCTTTGGGCTACAAAATAAATCATGTTTGTGGGCTAAAGAAATGAATTTAGGGTGATTCTAAACACAACCATTACATTTCTTAATTAATACAGCCATATTAAAATGAAATTCCTTTTTTGCACTTAAATTTTATTTTTTCTAATATTCAACACAATAATACATCATCTTCATTAATTTTCCTTGGGCACAGCCGTATGTATGGTGCTATCAATTTAAAGACAATTATTTCAACAATAACGAAAGAATATTTCAGCAAAATATCAAGTTTTAAGAAGAAATTTAATCAAGTTTATTTTGGAGATATGCGTTGAACTCAATGTATTAGGAAAATGATAATGAAAGTAAATGTTGACGATCCTTTCAAATGGTATGGTTGAAATTTAATTGAATATATTGGTTGTGTAAAGAAAAAGAGAGAAAAGGAAGAAAAGTATGAGGCTGTAAAAAATATCAATAATGAGGTTTAAGGGTAAAAATAAAATTTTATTTCCTTGGTGGTTGTGTTGAGAATTTTTTTGCCTGTATAGAATTACCCATGTATTTAATGGATCTTTTACTATAAGAGATGATTTGGATATATAAGTTTCTATTTTACTTATGTAATATATAATTAAAAAAAATTACCCTACTAAATCTAGCTATTCATAACTTTTAGGATATACAAATAATATGAATTAAATATTTTCAATTAAATAGACTATTTTGATGAGATTAATGATTTTCAATTGACAGTATAATACATTTGACATAGAAATAATATAACTTAAATATTTATTTTTAATTGTTCCTAGATCATTAAAGTAAATTTGACATACAAATAATAAATATCACTAGTTGAACCATATTAGTAGTTGTAAACTATCATTCAATTTTTGGAAAATTTAGATGTACTATAAATTGTTTGTTTGATAATATAGTAGATATTTTGATCCAATTGAGAAAGAAAATTAAAAAAAAATGAAGATTGAAAATTCCATGTAAGTATACACTTTAAATTTTTATTTCATAATATGTACATTAGTTATTTAAGTGAAACTAATTTTAACTAGTAGATATATATAATACATATGTCCAAAATATTTTGCAATAAAATAATTATGAATTATTTTAATCAATATATTAATTAATTAGTGTTCATATAGATAATTTAATTGACTAAATATAATACAGAGTCTTTTTTTTTTAAATACACATTGAATTGCAGAGTAAACCACTACTTCACGCGACCATGCATATCAACATATCATATTGTCAATTTCAATACTTATGGTAGAATGCATAATCACATTGCAGCCACTAATGGTAAAACAACATCTCAAGTATACATAATTTTCGAGTGAAAAGACATGATAGCTATCCTTTAGCTTTCTCTATCACTTGGTTCGGTTGCAAGATAACTGTGGGGTTTGATAGAAGAACTTGTTACAAAACATTATTAATCAATAAGCATATGTGTAAGAATAATAAATTATATATTAGGTAAAATGATGTTACCTATGTTCTTAGGATAAATTATTGAGCCTTAATTTCTTTTCACAAAAACTTGTGTGAGACGGTCTCACAAATAATTTTTGTGAGACATATCCATTTTTATCAATGGATCAAACCCATATCCGTTAATTTATATGTGAATTTGGAAGTTTTGGTTGTGGGTCAACCCGTCTCACGTAACATGGCTCCAGCATGCTTTTCACTTCGAGGCTTTCATCATATCTAAGCCAGAAGTTATCATAGAAAGGGATGATCTCCCATTTATCCATTCTGCTTCAGAGTCTGACTTGAATGAGGAGACCTCCTTTGTTGGCGAGCTCCCTGAATCTTTGAAGTCCATCCCTATGGGTTTTTCCTCTGGTCATGGTAGACTCTTTGCACAGCTTTATGTAATACTTCAGATATTTGGCCTGTTTGAAAGTTTCAATCTGTAGGTAGGAAGGATTGGTGTCAGTAGGCAGGTCGATCTCAGGCAGGTACCATTCTTGAAATCTCGAGCTTCTGATGTTGGGGTTCCCATCCAGGAACATAGCCAGGGACTCCGACATCTCCTGTTCCTTTTCAAGCACAGTGAAGTTAGGCTGCTTCTGAGTTGGATAGAGTCTTGAGAGAGCTTCCCTAGTTGTCCTCTCAAGCATTTCATCTCAGCAGTTTTCCTCCTCTTTTCTTCCCTTTCCTCGTGGCCCTTCCTGAGTCCCGTGTGGATGGTCTCTGAGACAGCTTCTGATTTTCTTTTTAAGTTGTTGTCTGAGTGACCTCGGGATCCTCCTCTGCTTCCTCCAAAATCTCTTCTCGGCACAACAGCAAGTTGTTTGCACGTCGAAGGATCCTGCTTTCTCTGTTGCTGCTGCTGCTGCTCGATCCTCTTAACTTCTTCCCCCTTTTTGTCATCAGCATCAGAGCTCACTGCATACTTCAGCATCAAATGCATACTGGATAGGAGACCAGTATGCTCCTTCAGTGTTTGGCCCTGGTTGAACTGCTCGTAATCCATCATTCGAAGGGTTGAAGCTATGGTCTTCTGCTCAGATTCTATGGATATCAGTTTCTTTTCCTGAGTGTTGACTGTTGGATATATTTGAAGAATGTTTTGATAAGACAAATCCTTAAAGTAACTCTATAGCATAATCAATCTTAGGATAAGGTTACTGCAATAGAGTTACTACAGAAGATTAAAAGGAAAAGAGAAAGTGTCAAATTGAAGGATACTGAAGAGAAAGGTTATAAAGAATCGGATGAACTAATAAGGATACTATTGACTTCAGGAAACTACTGGAAGGGACCTCGCCAAAGCAGAAAACAGCGAGACATGAAGCTGTCTGGGAAGACCATGCCGAAAGCATACTTCAGGGAGCAGCATGCTACAGAAGTCTTGAAGCCACCTGAAGGAGCAAGCCAGAAGAAGGAAGCTCCAGAGTGAAGCTAGAGGAGGAAGTTACAAAGCAGGCATGGGCAGAAAGTCAAAGTTACTGGTAGACACAAGAAGTTACAGGTAGAGAAAAAAGAGAAGAGGAGCCAACCGGAAGAAGACACGTGGAAAGCAAAAAGTTGTCGTGTGTCAGGAGTGCGGCGCATCAATGTCAGAAATCTATCTACCTTCAACGGGCAGATTTCACAACCTATAAAGAGGAGGACTGAAGATTGAAATGGTGTGAGAGAGAAGCACCGAGTGTGCAAGAGAGAAAAGAAGTGAGCACATCAAAATATCCAAGCTCATAGAAAGAAGCACAAAAGAAGAGAGAAGAACTTAAAAGAGAGAAACGCAGAAAAAATGGGGAAGCCTTAGAAAAGAGAGTGTTCAATGAGAGCTGATGAAAAGAAGAAGAGCTCGAACACTCCACACCCCAAGAAGACGCACACCCAGTCTACCAGTTAGCAGCAAGCTTCAGCAGAATCAGTCTGCATACGAAGGTCAAGCTTGCTGCACCCAATTGAAGAAGAAAGAGATAAACCTCTCTAAAAGGTTGTCTCAGAGTACTCAGTGCGAGGAGTAATGTCCTGCTGAGTTTACCACTTTCTAGGAGAGAAAGTGAGGACCCTGGATGAGTAGAGTAGGATCCTGTGTGGGTCAAGGGAAAGTAGGCAAGCATCTGTGTGAAAGCTTGCTACTTATTTGTTAAGGGTGGGTTGTAATAGATAGGTCCATGTAAATCAACCAGCTTAACCAATGTTCCCTCCTGTGTGGAGGAAAAGAGGATGTAGAAGGATTACTCCACCTTCGAACCTCTATACATGCTTGCGTCTTTATCTGCTTACTGTCTTACATCTATTCTCTCTGATAAACAGCATATCTTCTATTGGGCACAAAAATAGGCTTCCGCATTCACTCTGATCAGTAACCTCCCAAAAGGTTACTGATATTAGAAATAAGCCAATTGACTTGGAAGAAAAATTAGAAGATAAGGTAGGCTTATTCAAATTCCCCCCCCCCTCTAAGCCTACCTACAGCAGTTCCGGGACCAACATTGACCTTTTCTATAAGCTGCTTCACCACTTCAGCCGAAAATCAATCGTGTAGAATGTGGTATTATCGAATAAGTGAATTCTTTCTGAAGAAGTACTATATACAAATGATGATGCATTTCCTTGAGTGTACATAAAAATCACTAGATGAGTATTGTATCATTTGGGTTTGTGTGATGATATGCATATTATTGAAACATATAAGGAATTTAAGGAAATTAGTTCAATCTTAGAAATAGAATTTGATACGGAAACCATGGGTAAGGTGAAGTATTGTCTCGACCTGCAGATCGAGCATCTTCTTGAATATACCGGTTAACCTACTTGAAAAACGATTTTGAAAGGTTCGGTATGGATAAGTCTCATCCATTAAGTACACCAAATGATGTCTCTTAAAGTGGACAAGAAGTCGTGAAAAGATGCTATGTATTTGGACCTTAAGTTCCTTGCTATTTATCTTCCAAATTGGACTAAACTTGATCTTGTACTAATGGTAAATCTACTAGTAAAAGTATAGTGCTCCTCCAATAAAATTATATTGAATTATCATTAAACATATTTTTCGTTATCTTCAAAATTCATGTGATCTTGTTTACTTTACAATTAGTTTTTAGTAAATTATTCACATGTTGGTTTATATATTTGATCTTCGTGATGTCAAAACAGAAACTTGTAATGTTTTTCAATACGAAGGTATCATTTTCAAGAAAATATGTTAAACATTTTTTTACCACTTCTTCAGACCACTTATTATTATATGATGTCGCATGAAAATGTGTATAATTAAAAGTTTTGAGAAACACATTTATGAGTCATGTTGTATTAGTAAATATTATATATTTCTTAGTCTCTTACGAGGATATGCAACTTATGTTGCATAAATGTGTAGCGGGAATGTGATATGAAAATTTAACAAAATTCATGAACTCATGAAGAGTAGTGAAATTATATAAAAATACGCTCCAGTGACAATCTAGCAAATTTGTTCACTAAAGTCCCTACCGACATCTATTTTTGAATAGTATGTTCATGGTATTGGAATGTGTAGGCTTGGAAGACTGTTGTCTTTAGGGGGACCGATAATTCCAAAATAATCTTGAATGTTGGGTCTTGAAGACCATTAGTTTTTGTTAGAACATATTTAAGTATGTTTTGATGAGACAAAACCACCGAATAGTAATCCTCATTCTATAAGCATAACCTATCTTGTAAGGTTACTGCAACGAGGTTATTGCAGAAAGATAAGACAGAGAAAGCTTCAATGGAAGGATACTGCAGAGAATGGTGAAAGGAATCTGGTAGAATAAAAAGGATATTGCTTACTGCAGGAAGCTACCTGGAAGAGACTATGCCTAAGCATACTGCAAAGCAACAAGCTACCGAAAACTCAAGCTACCTGACAGGAAGCTACCTAGAAGAGACCAAGCCAAAGCATACTGCAAAGCAGCAAGCTACAGAAGCTTCAAACCATCTGAAAGAGCAAAGCCAAGAAGGAAGCTACAAAGCAAGCATGGGAAGGAAGCTGAAAGTTACCGGTAGAGAGAAGAGGAATGGAACCAATCAAATGAAGACACATGGAAAGTGAAAAGCTGGCGTGTACAAGAAGAGTGCGACGCGTTTAATGATGGAAACCTACCCACCTTCAAGGGACAGATTTCCTAATCTATAAAGAGAAGAAAACTGAAGGCTGAAATGTAAAGAGAAGAGCGAAGAGAGGAGAGTAAAGAGAGAAGAATGTAGAGAGGAGAGCGCAAAGAAGAGAACGCAAGAAAGCGCAAAGAAGAGAGCACAAGAGAGAGTGCAGAAAAGAGGGGAAGAGCACATAGAAGAAAAGAGAGCAAAGTCGGGGTTAAAGAAGAAAGAAAAGAGTGTACAAAGTAGAGAAAAGAAGAGAAGAAAACTCAAACACTGTAAACCCCAAATACGCTAGATTACTTAGTCACTCAGTCGAGCAGCAAGCTACAGCAGAGCCACCTGTAAAAGAAGCCAAAGCTTGCTGCATCCAGTTGAAGAAAAAGACAAACCTTTTAAGGACTGTCTCGAAGTGCTTAGTTAGGACGAGGATCCTGATAAGTTGTTCGCTTTCTGTAGAAGAAAGTAAGGATCCTGAGTGGGTCGGGTAGGATCCTTTGTGGGTCAGTTAGGAGAGTAGGCAAGCAGCTGTGAGCAACTATGAGAAGGCTTGCTACTTACTTGTTAAGTCTGTGTTATAATAGATAGGGCTATATAAATCAATAAGATTAACAAATGTTCCCTCTTGAGAAGAGGCAAAGAGGATGTAGAAGGATTTCTCCACCTTCGAACCTCTGTATATCTATGTGTCTGTTTATGCTTCTGCAATATATCACTGATAAGTAACCTCCCAAAAGGTTACTGCCTCTAGACCTAAGCCTTCTGATGTGAAGAAAAGTTTGAAAATACAGCAGGCTTATTCACCCCCCCCCCCCCCCCCCCTCTAAGCCTACTACCACTTGGGACCAACAGTTTTTACATCTTTAACCCTGAAGGTTAAGTCCTGAAGACCAACGATGTACTCTTTTTTCCTTAACTAAGTTTTTTTTCCCATAAAGTTTTCTTATTTAAAGGTTCTTAACGAGACAGCTAGTGTAACGCATTAAGAACTTTTATGTCATATACTCTTTTCTCGTCTAATTTTTTCTCATTGAGTTTTTCTAGCGAGTTTTTAATGAGACATGTACATCAAGTTGTAATGTCCAAGGTGGAGTGTTATAAATTAAAGAATATGAATGGACATTACTCCTTCAACCCTTTGTACTCTACTATATGACCTTTGGAGTCTATGAGATTTTCTATATAATGCATTCATTTGTATATTGATTGGGTTAAAATTCCACATTCTCAAAATTATCTTCTTTCTATTTTGATATTTTCAATATTGTTAATCGCGTATTATTATCTTACAAAGAGATACAATGGCAGACATATTTACAACATATATTACCTAAAAAATATAATAGAAGGGTACTACGTCCTACTTAAAGATATTAATCATATATCAAAATAGAATATTGAATTTACTTAACAGTTTTACCTTATTTTACTTAAAAAGTTATTTTATTATAGGTTGTGCTAAACATCCAAAATTTGGATATCCAGAAAGTGGTTTTTTGTAATTATTAACAAAATCAACAATTAAAATGACTAATCTACCATTGTCCTTAAAAAAATCAATTTTTCATGACCACATTTCATTTCATATATTTGAATTTGAATTCATTTTTATCTCTCTTTGTGCTACTTTCAATGTAAACAACTTTCAAGGAACTACATCATTATTTCCACTCTCAAATACACAACCCTAATACCATATCTAATTTTTCCGTTTTTTTTTAACTACCTTTTTAAATTTTCGATTTTCAAATATCATATTTCTCAATCATAAAAAACCTCTTCCGATTTTATATCAATCTAAAATTGAAAATTTAAATCTTTACATCTCAATAAATCAATAAATCTCAATAAATCAAAAAAATCAATAAATCAAATAAATTTAAATCTTCACGATACTATATCTGATTTTTCCTCTTCACATCTCAATAAATAAAATAAATCAATGAATCAAAAAATTTAACTCATCACGATTCTATATCTGGTTTTTCCTCTTGACAATCTCAATCAATCAAAAAATCTCAATAGATCAGCCGATTATTTTACCAAAATCTTAAACAAATCAGCCGATCATTTAGCCACCCCATCAATATTCATTGATAAGTGGTCAATGGACCATTCAGATTTTGAGTGTGAATAGGTATACTTGTTGGTCCTAAAACTGCTGTAGGTAGACTTAGAGGGGGGTGAATAAGCCTACCTTCTTTTCAAACTTTTCTTCTATCTCTTTCAGCTCACTTCTAATATCAGTAACCTTTTGGGAGGTTACTGATTAGAGTGGTTTGCGGAAGCTTATTACAGAGTCGAGTAGAAGATGTGCAGCTTGTCAGAGAGAATACATGCATGCATGAAGTGCAATAAGCAGATAAAGACGCAAGGATGTATAGAGGAGCGAAGGTGGAGTAATCCTTCTACGTCCTCTCTTCCTCCACTCAGGAGGGAACCTTTGTTAAGCTGGTTAATTTACATAGACCTATCTATTACAACTCACCCTTAACAAATAAGTAGCAAGCCTTCATACAGATGCTTGCCTACTTTCCCTTGACCCATACAGGATCCTACACTACCCACCCAGGGTCCTCACTTTCTCTCCTAGAAAGTGGTAAACTCAGCAGGACATTACTCCTCGCACTGAGTACTCCGAGACAACCTTTTAGAGAGGTTTATCTCCTTCTTCTTCAACTGGGTGCAGCAAACTTGGCCTCCGTTTACAGACTGATCTGCTGAAGCTTGTTGCTCGACTGGTAGACTGAGTGTGCATCTTCTTGGGGTGTAGAGTGTTCGAGCTTTTCTTCTTTTCATCTCCTCTGTTTGAACATTCTTTTCTCTAAGGATTCCCCCTCTTTCTGCGCTTCTCTCTTTTGAGCTCTTCTCTCTTCTTTTGCGCTTCTCTCTTGTGCTCACTTGTGCTCACTTCTTCTCTCTTGCGTCTTTGCACTTTCTCTCACACACTTTCAGTCTTCAGTCCTCCTCTTTATAGGTTGTGAAATCTGCCCTTTGAAGGTAGACAGATTTCCATCATTGATGCGTCGCACTCTTAACACACGCCAACTTTTCACTTTCCACGTGTCTTCTTCTGGTTGGCTCCTCTTCTCTTTTCTCTCTACCGGTAACTTCTTGTGTCTATCGGTAACTTTGACTTTTCTCCTCATGCCTGCTTTCCAGCTTCCTCCTCTAGCTTCACTCTGGAGCTTCCTCTTCTGGCTTGCTCCTTCAGGTAGCTCGAGGCGTTTGTAGCATGCTGCTCCTGCAGTATGCTTTTGGCATGGTCTTCTCAGGCAGCTTCCTGTCTCGCTGTATCCTTCTTTAGCGAGGTCTCTTCCAGTAGCTCCCTGAAGTCAATAGTATCCTTATCAGTTAACCAGATTCTTTTTAACTATTCTCTTCAGTATCCTTCTTTTGACACTTTCTCTATTTCTTTTAATCTTCTGTAGTAACTCTTATTGCAGTAACCTATCCTAAGATTGGTTATGCATATTTAGAGTTACTTTAAGAATTTGTCTCATCAAAACATTCTACAAATGTATCCAACATATACCTTGGAAATAGCTTAATCATTATGTTACACAACAACTTAATCTTGATATTGCTCCAATAAATAATCATTATGTTGCCAAATTTCAGTTTCAATTACATGGAGAAGTGTGTTTAGGCGGCTGCAAGTTATGGAGGGAACTAACTTCACATATTTAGGCGTCATGATGCACTATTTTAGTAGCCAAAAACTATAAGGGCTTAAATATACTTTACTAATTAATTTTTATTTAATTTCAATTTTTGGATATTCAAATTTTGGATACCTATCATTACCGTTTTATTATTTCATAATCAATTTATTAATTACATAAATGTATTAACTATATCATACAAATGTACTGTTTTATTTATTTAAAGGTATTGCATTATTTTACTGAACAAAATTTAAGAATATAACTTGTATTATATAGAAATATTAATCATATAAATAGATGTATTCACAGACATGAAAATGTAGTTTACGATGCAACTGATGCATACAAAAACTTAATAGAAGAACATCTCTAGTCAAAAGGATTTTGTTATTTTTATAATTAGCAGTGTACCAGCGCGTTGCGGGGTTTATTATATAATCTACTAAACTCTATTATATATAATATGGTACAATGATTTTTCATTTAAAAATAACATCTATATTAATAAAAATGATATTTTCGACTTTTATAAATACTTGTATTTGATAAAAAAATTAACTTTTTCCCTCCTCTTTTATTTTCCTCCCCTTAAAATATGTTGAAAAGTAATGGAGCCATGATCACGCTAAGCAAGATACTCATCTTCTTCACTTCTCTTCTCTCAAGTGGTTGAATGTTTTTTATTGTAATGCTAAATACTTTTTCTTTTTTTGTAATGCAATTACTTATCAATAGATTTGGATAATCAAGATGGTGACAATCATATTAGTGTTGATAATATCTCATTAAATTTGAAAAAGATTCAATCTCGATTTTTCTTATTATTTCCATCACTAACTTCTTTGATATTCTAGCTCCATTTCGTGCTAGTTCATCCTCATTAAGTGATAGTTGTGGTATATGCAATTCTTATATAGTACAATGGTTAATTTCCATTTTGATTTTTCTTCTTATTTTCATCACTATTTTTTCTTCTTCTTTTGATATTTCTAACATCCATTATTTGTCTTCTTCTTTTAATATTTCTAATCTTCATTTCATACTAGATCATCCTTATTAAATGAAAGTTGTTGGATAAATAAACATTGCTTATATAAGACTATGATAAGTGAGAGTTGTTGAATGAATAAACATTGCTTATATAGGGCAATGGCTTGGAGAGAGTTTGATTTTAATTGCTTAAGATGGAAGTTTGATTTAAAATTATAATCAACTGAAAAAATAAGAAAGAAAAATTCAATCACATATTGACACTTGAACAAGAAGAGAAACAATAAAATGGACGGGAATAAAAGACATTTAGCTCGAAATATAGAAAGTGTACCTTTTCCGGTTCCTAAATGCCAATGGGCTCAACTAAAATGAAACCCATCAAATATATATGTGTTATGTGATGTATAATTAATATAAGATTATATCTTATGCATAATGGGCTCTCTCCTAAATAGACTAAATATATAATCAAGTTTCTTAAAAAATTTCATAAATAATATTACAAATAATTAAATAACATTACTCAAACATATCAAAATATAGTTTGAAAAGTGTGTGCCCATGAATATGCATGAGTCGCCATCGTTGTAAGCTTCAAAAAGTCGAGCTCATGAAAAAAATTAGCTGGAGCACAATTGTGACGTAAACCAAACAGGTGCAACAAATTTTCGTGGCTTCTTTTCTTTGTTTATTATTTTCAAGTTCAATTAATTTTCTTGTGATGCTTGCACACATTTCGTGGTGTAACTTATTTGTGATTAGATTGAAACATAAATTTTTATTTTATTTTCTTTAGGAAACTATTTCATTTTCTTGAGTAATGATTTGTGTAATAATATATTCTTCATTTGAGGTTGTGTTAGATTGGAGAGATCTAGAGATAGATTTGATATTCATGGTATTAGATCTATATATTGATTGGGTTCATGTTGTTATGGATTTTGAAATCCACATATCATTGTTATTTTGAGCTAAATTTGAACAATATGAGTGCAATATGGTACTGGATTTTGAATCCTCTCTCATTTGAACGAATTGGAAATTCATTCATTTGAAACCTCGTATATAAGTTCCTTAATCGAAACAAAACCTAAAGGCTTTCCTACGTCAATAAAAACTAGTGTTTACACTTCATATGAGTCCGTTTTATGGATCCATGAGACGAAATTTCATGTGGGTCAATAAACATCCAATCAGTCAAGTCAACACGGTCAATAGATCATCTAACCAATCCACAGACACAGGTTCATAAAAGAATAAACAATAGAGGAAATGTGTCAAATTACACAAAAATATTTAAGGAAATAATTTTTTTAACATCCAACATTTTGACGTGTACTTTTCTACCACAAAAGATAATAAAGTGACATTTTCTACACTATTTTGACTCGGTCATTGAGAAATGATAGATTAATAATTGAGTGATGATATATTCTATTTATTTATACTATTATTTAACAATTGATTTATCCAACAAATCATATAAATTGCTAAATGTAATTAAATTGATAAATGAGGCTCGATTAATAGAGGAAAAATGAGGATCGTTTAATTGAATGATTTTAGGTATATTAAATTGAAACTATTTGAAATTAAACGACTCAATGTAAATAATTAAATGAATTTACAAATATTAATCGAGTCACTAATTTCCTCTATTAATCGAGTTACTGTGTATTTGACATAGTGGCTTGAGTAACCATGTAAAAAACACAATTTGTTTGGTTACTCGAACCACTATATCAAATACATAGTGGTTCGAGTAACCATGTAAAAAACCAAATTTGTTTGGTTACTCGAGCCACTATGTCAAATTGACAGTGGTTTGAGTAACCATGTAAAAATAGTGGCTCAAGTAACCAAATAAATTTGGTTTAAAATTTACATGGTTCGAGTAACCAAAACAAATTGTGTTTTTTACATTGTTACTCGGCAAAAACTTATATACCCCTGAGGTACATACGGGCACGGATCTAGGTGTTATATACATGTTCTTCAGGTGTTATATATATATTCTATAGGTGTTATGTTTCTTGGTGTTATAAATATATTCTACATGTATTATATGTATATAAGAGTATACATGTGATACCTGAAGAGTATATACATGATACCTGTAGAGTATATATTTAACACTATATAATGATTAATTTGGGGGCACCATGCCCCTGAGGTACACAAGTGTCACTCTTGTTACTCGAGTCACTATGTCAAATACACAGTGGCTCGATTAATAGAGAAAATTAGTGACTCGATTAATATTTGCAAATTCGTTTAATTATTTACAATGACTCGTTTAATTTCAAATAGTTTCAGTTCAATATACCTAAAATCATTCAATTAAACGATCCTCATTTTTCCTCTATTAATCGAGCTTCATT
The DNA here is from genome assembly GCA_005771605.1 of Scutellaria baicalensis. NCBI lineage: Eukaryota > Viridiplantae > Streptophyta > Magnoliopsida > Lamiales > Lamiaceae > Scutellaria > Scutellaria baicalensis. The sequence continues at coordinate 25,398,099 of CM016724.1, forward strand.
TATTAATTTAATTACATTTAGCAATTTATATGATTTGTTGGATAAATCAATTGTTAAATAATAGTATAAATAAATAGAATATATCATCACTCGATCATTAATCAATCATATCTCCATGACCGAGTCAAATAGTGTAGAAAATGTCACTTTATTATCTTTTATGGTAGAAAAGTACACATAAAAGTATTGGACTGTTAAAAAAATTATTTCCATATATATTTTTGTGTAATATGGGCTAAGATCTGTATAACAATACATGTATAATTATCAGTTACCAAAGCTAACTAATATTTTTTGACTTTATCAACTTGGTTTGTTGATCGGCATTGGCTAGGTCAACTAGTTCTGGATTGACCCACGAGGGAGTTCATCTCATATTCCACTTTATATTTCAACTTCTAGTCTAAAAAAATTAGAATATATTTTGATATAAATCAAATGACATTATCAATTAATATGATAAAATCAAACTAGATGAAATAATGACAAATGTGACTGAGCATTTATGAGGTTGATAAACTGGCTTATGTTGAATGCATTATATTTCAGGAAAATTTCACATTGGTATCCGAAAATAGGCTATATTTCAAATCGACCACTCCAAAGTTCGAGTTCATCAATTTAGTCCCTAGGTTTTTCAAAATCCATCAAATTTAATATCCGCCGTTAAAAATCCATCCAAACTGATCGAAGTTAACTACCCTGAACGTTTTTGTATGAAAATTAGATCCCAAATCATACGCAGTTTCTCCTCTACTCAAAATTCGATCGATTCAGTGGAGCTTCTTCTCGTTTAATTCCAGCTTTCCCGTCTAATTTTCGCACAAAAACATTCATGGTAGTTAACTTCCGTCAGTTTTGACGGTTTTTAAACGGCGGGTACTAAATTTGATGGATTTTGAAAAATTGAGGGACTAAATTGATGAACTCGAACTTTGGGGTACCCGATCTGAAATATAGCCTATTTTCGGGTACCAAATGTGAAATTTTCCCTTATATTTTCCCTTAAGAAAACACAGTAAAATCTTAAGCATTAAATTGTATAAAAGTGTATATTATATATGTATATGTGTGTATATATATCTGACAAAAAAAACAAACATTGAATATTATTCAAAATCCAAATTACTTTTCTTGATAAATATGAAGTTTTATATCTCAAAATTAATGAATTGCCTATAACTTGAGAACTTTATATTGTATTATTGTGACATGTCTTCTTATGTCCTTTAATATACAAATATCATGACCTTTATGATCCATAACTTGGAAATTAAAAAAATGAAAATTTTCAGTAATTTTTCAGTGCATTTTTAAGATGAATATACATTTATGTGATATTACGCATACATTTATATGATATTGTTGCATCTTAATATATGACATAAATGTGCAACTAATATCACATATAGGTAAATATGTATAGATTTTGTTAAAATTATTCCTTTTTTTCTAAGTTAGAGTATATAAAGGTCACTACATTTATACATAAAGGTAACACTTATATGACATAAATGTCACATCCATATAACATATAAGTAACAATATGAAGCGAAAAAATAAAATTCAGAAAAGACAAAAAGAAAAAGTGTGTGGATCTATATCGGCCCAAACCCGATCCGAATTGTATGTGCACCTAGTGCACAGAAGACCAACTCATCATTAAGTATGAGATGTAACACTAAATGTAATTAGTGTTCGACCATACTTCATGTCAAATTATTCTCCTTAAATCTCCCTACTTCTCCTCATGTCTATTAAATAAATCAACATCGACAGATTTTTAATGAATCATGCAATAGATGAGAACTTCAAAATTAAGTAATTTGCAATAAAAGATCGATCTTGATAGGTTTCACGTAATTAGTTTATGCCATGAATAATTATTTTAATAAGTTTTATGTGAAACCATTTCATGAATATACTTACGTGAGATGAATCAATCCACAACTCAATTCCATACGTTGTTAACATGTGTTTGAATTGTGGGTAATACGCATCTCACGGAAACTATTCGTGAGACCATTTCATACCATAGCTTTCTTTTTTTGTTTTTTATTTGAGTCAATTAAAATTTATAAATCATGATCATCAAATTACATATATCCTTGTCCCATTCTTAAGGGTCACACATAAATATAAAGGACAGTCCTAATGATCAAATAATGACAATCTCTCCACTACAAATAATCTTAGAAAAAGGATAATTACATGTAAGAATATTCTTAGCCTTTGGGAGCTTAAAAGTAATCCCACTTGTTGATCAGAAAGAACTCAACTCAGCTTGCCACCAAACATTCATCTCCAAAACATTTAAGCTCAACCATCCAAAATGCTTCCTAATCAATTATTATTCTATATTTCAATTGAGGTTTTAGAGTTGGTCTAAGTAATTTTAATTAAACATTTATCTAATTTTTACTTTTTCATTGAGGCCGACATCATTCACTTTATCTATAGCTTAGAAATCTTTCGAACTTTTTCCTAAAAATTGTGCATGATCAGGAGTAATTTAAAATTTTAATTCATGTGTACATGGTAAAAATATTGGAAACTTTATAAGTACTGAAAATTTTGATTAAATTTTGTGATTTCTACTATAATTAACCTTATAAAAGTAGGAAATCATGTAAAGGTTATATATCACAAATTAATGAATACTATGTTGATATAAATATATAAGTTGATTCGTCCTTCTTCGATCTTCTCTTTTTCCGGTATCGATTGAGATTCTCCGATGCCGATTGGAATTCTCCGATATGAAAGGCCTGCAAAAACAAAGAAACACCAGGGGTTTTTTCCGGTGAAGAGACTCCGACGCTCAAGTCAGTAATCTGGGAAAAACGTTGGTATTACTTTTTTGCTTAGTAATTGCTATATGTGATTGTGTGTGAAATAGAAAGATAAGGGTTTATAAATACTCCGTGGAAAACGTGGCAGTTAGGATTTCTCCTAAAAAGGTGGGAAGTGGCGAGATTCTCGCGATCGTGGCAGTTGTTCCAAATTTGAATTAGTTCGTCAGGATCTAGTTCGGCATTTTGTCTTACAGTTCGACATTCTAGCTTGCAAGTCTGATCAGTTCGCTCAACTTTCTTTGTTCGACCAAAATGTTCTCCCTGTTTCCCTGTCCTGTTCGCATTAATTATCCTTAAAGTCGATCAGTTTCTCAGAATGGTTCGAATGTGGTCAGTTCGACCACATCAGTACTCCCCCCTTTCGAAGTGCGTGTGTTCACGCATTGATGCAGTTCACGTTATTGCTAATTACAACGCTTCTTCGAGAAGCATCGCATCCCATCAATCATCTGCCTGCGACGTTTTCCGCCATCCCGAGGCGTCTTTTCGTCTTCGCCGTTGGATCGAACTGCATCCAACGGCTAAGATCTAACTTGTCAGTTTTTATTAATCCCTATGCGCCTCTTCGTTTTCACCGTTGGATCGAACTGCATCCAACGGCTGAGATTGTCTCCGCTGCTTCGATGTATCCTTTCATATTCGCCGTTGGATCGAACTGCATCCAACGACCAGATCCACGACTCTTCACCTTCGCCGTTGGATCAATTTACATCCAACGGCTGAGATCTCGCATCTTTCCACCTTTTCCCCCCAAAACCAAAAACTTCTTCCTTCTCTATATATATACCCCCTCTCCTCATTCATAAAATTCTTCTGCGAAAATCTACTCTTCACTCTTAAGCAAGAAACCTTCTCCTGTGATTTCCCAAGTTTTCAGAAACAAACCCAGGTACCCTTTCGTTTCTTTCTCTCTTCTTCGATTATATTTCTGAAATGGCTTCCCCTTCCTTGATCAACCTGAGGGATGAAAGCGAATCCGAGGAGGGTTTCGAGGAATTTCCCTTGCGAACCATCTCTGATTCGCCAGTCCCGAAGGCTTCTTCCTCCGGCCGTCAAATCCTCTCTTCTCCCCCAAAACGATCCCGCAAGAAAACTATTGACAATGTTTTCTCTGCTACTAAAGCTACCCCAACTCATACCATTCTTTTAAGCTCGCTCATGGCAACGGCGGGCTACTCCATAATTATTCCCAGCCCCGATGATCGTCCTCATCGGGCTCCCGCTGGCTGCCACACATGGTTTTTAAGACATGTAACCCTAGGCTTAGTTCCTCCCATCCACCCCTTCCTTTTTGAGGTCGGTTCGGCATTCGGGGTGTGTCCCAACCAGTTGCACCCGAACTCCATAAGCTACATTGTAGCATTATATATGGTGTGCAAGTGGATGAGAGTCGAGCCGACCCCTGATCGATTCCGTTCTTGTTTCGTACTTAAACATACCAACCCTTTCCGATTCTATCTGAGCCCTCGTAGTGGGGGAAAACAGGCTCGATTTTTATCTTCAGGAGATGAGAAAATCAGCTCCTGGGAAAAGTATTATTTTTTTGTTCGTACTCCTACAAATAGGCCTTTCCGAACTATTCCCTGGGCCGAGAGTTCGAACCAGGTTGAGCCTGCTCCGCCCAGGGACTTCGAACTCGCCTCTTTGGATAGGGTCTTTCGGAGAGGACAGTTCGACATAGTTCGCATGAGTTCATACGAACAATTGTTAGCTTTCTGGGGGTTTTATCCGAACACTCAAGTTCCTCGTCGGTTCGATCTAGGTTGCTTTAAAGTTTCCCTTCATTTCTCATTATCTCTTTTCCAACTTATCGCATTGTGCTACATATTGACCTCGTGTTTTATTTTGTTGCAGATAAAGCGATGAATAAATTTTTTATCTTCGACGCGGCAGTCCCGAAGGCCCAAAAGACTGCTTTTTCCCCGGCGGACGAAGCAGTGAATAGCAGGCAAGCTGCAGCCTTCCGCGAGAAAGAGGAAAGGCGCCTAGGCGAACTGGCGCCTCAAAACCAGCCCGGACTTGGGCGAGGGGGGCAGTACCCCTGCTGCATCCCCTTCGGTGGTTGCCGTTATCCGTGCCTCCGCCTCGCCGCCAATTGCCCATGCTGCGGATTCTATCGACCCTGCCGCGGAAATGACCGAAGAGGTGGTCGAGGCTGCAATTTCTCTTCGGCGGAAGAAAAAGGTGCCTTTTAGTTCGCAAAGGTCGGCCAAAAAACAGCGGACTGGGGAGAGCGCGTTAGCTGATGCGGGGCGAACTGAAGCAGAGTCCGTTCAGGAGGGGGCAATTGTTCCGGGTGGAAAAGCTGCAGCGGAAGAGGAGGAAGATCGCGAGATGAAGGAGTTCAAGGTGAACATCTTGCGGGCGACCAATGTCGTCAAATACTTCAAACTCATGGGCCAAAAGGCCTTCCGTCGTCGAGACCGCCTAAGGGACACGCTGATGGAGAAAAAGACTTTGGAGAGCGATCTGAGCATTCATGCCGGCAAGGCCGAAAACTTGTCCGCCAAGCTGGAGGAGCGGGAAATGGAACTGGCTCTTGCTCGCTCAGAGGTGGCCAGAAGAGAAGAGTTGCTGCTGGCTAAGGAAAAATTTGCCATGGAGAAGCAGTCCGCTCTCTCGGATACGCAAGCTGAGATCCGAAGGCTGGAGGAGGTGAACAAAGAACTAAAGGCGGAACTCGAACTGGAAAAGAGTTCCCGAGTCGAGTTCGGAAGAGCCATGTATACTGAGGGCTTCTACCGGTTCGCTCGGAGCCTGGAGATGGAGTTAATATCAGAGTCTTTCCGAGAAAGGCTCATAGCTCATCTCTGGGACTCCGTCCTCTTTCTTTCGAAGGCAGCTCCCATGGCCTTAACGTATTATAAGGAGGGAGTCCGGCTTTGCCAGGAGAAAGTTGGAGAGGCGTTTCAGTTCGATGTGAACGAACTGGGCCAGAAGGTGATGCAGACTCACTCTATTCCCCCTGGCTGGCGTGGGAATCCGGATGACGATGTTGACGCGAACTGGTGGTTGGGCTGCTTAGAAGAAGCGGTAAAGAAAGTTCTCCCCGACAACCGGCTCGGTAATCCTGGTTCGAGTTCGTCTCATCCAGCTCCTGTCGAACCCTCTTCAAGCCCAACTGCGGATCTGCCAGAGGATATGTTCGATCCTCTTCATCCAGTTGCGGTCCAGCTCACTCCTGAATCTTCTCCGGATCGCTCTTAGTCTTCCTATTGAATACTTTTTTTTTACTTGTATTTTGTAATGAATCAATTTGGAATGAAATAGTTCGCATACTTCAGTGTTTTTCTATTCCTTTAATCGTAGAACTTCGAATGAATTCTTTTCTAAGTACTTAGCCATAAAATATAAAGAATGAATTTTTTTTCTAAGTACTTGTATTTTTCTAAATACTTACTCATCGGACTCCGAATAGGCTCTTTCACTTCGCTTAATTATTAAGTCCGATAGAACCTCTTCAATTTGTCTCAATCATTGAGTTCGATAGAACTTCTTCACTTCACTTCTTTTACTCAGCGAGTTCGGAGGGAACTCCTGCAACTCGCTTAGTCATTAAGTCCCAAAGAGACTTCTTCAATTCGCGCTTATTCAACAAGTTCCGAGGGAACTTTCGTAGTATGCTTAATCAGTAAGTTCCGAGGGAACTTCTTCAGCATGCTTAATCAATGAGTTCCGAGGGAACTTCTTCAGTATGCTTAATCAATGAGTTCCGAGGGAACTTCTTCAGTATGCTTAATCAATGAGTTCCGAGGGAACTTCTTTAGTGTGCTTAATCAGTGAGTTCCGAGGGAACTTCTTCAGTATGCTTAATCAATGAGTTCCGAGGGAACTGTATGTTCGCTCCACAATATGATTTTAACAGATAAGTAAATCAACACAGGAAGACTCAGGGATTTAACGTGGTTCGGTCAAATCGATCTACATCCACGGAGTATGAAAATATCTCTTATTCATAAAAGCAACAATAACTTAAAAGTAAAAAGCAACATACTGGGATTTTGATACTTCAAGTATAAAATTTCTTCAAGTGGTTGATGTGCCAAGGTCTAGGCAGTTCCTTTCCTCGTTCATCGGCGAGCTCATAAGATCACCTGGTAAAACTCTTGTAACAGTATACGGTCCTTCCCAAATGGCATTTAATTTTCCGATCTCCAGCAAGGCATCAGACTGCCTTAAAACCAAATCCCCTACTTGGAATTCTCTCTTTCGAACCTTCCTGTTGAAGGCCGCCTGAATACGTCTCTTGTATAATTCATGGCGAACTCTGGCTTCGTCTCTGATTTCCTCCAGAAATAATAAATCAGTTCGGATCAATTCTTCATTTTGTTGCGGATCAAAGTTAGTGATTCGTAGAGCTTCTCCTTGAATTTCAGCTGGGACCAGTGCTTCCATTCCAAATGCCAAACTGAAAGGAGTCTCTCCCGTAGTCGATCTAGATGCAGTTCGATATGCCCACAAGACTGATGGAAGTTCGTCCTCCCAGTTCGATTTCTCACATTCAAGTCGTTTCTTCAGCCCATCTAGTATGATTCGGTTAACCACGTCGACTTGCCAATTTGCCTGAGGATGAGCCACTGGAGTAAATACTTGTAAAATTTTCATTTCTTTACACCATCCTGTGATCTTTTTACCTCGGAACTGAGCTCCATTATCTGATACCAAAATTCGGGGTAAGCCGAACCTGCAGCAAATACTCTTCCATATAAAATGAATCATATCGGGCTCGGCTATCTTGACCAAGGGTTCTGCCTCAACCCATTTAGTAAAGTAGTCCACGGCCACCACCAAGAACTGTTTGTTTCCTCTGGTTTTGACGAGTGGACCAACAATGTCAATACCCCATCTAGCAAAAGGACAGGGCGAACATACTGTAAGCATATCTGTTGCTGGAGTGTGGATTCTCCATCCATGTTTTTGACAGGAATTGCACTTCCGAACTAACTCTTCAGCATCATTCTTCATTGTAGGCCAATAGAAACCAGCTCGTGCGACCTTCCGAGCAAGTGCTCGAGCTCCCGCATGTTCGGCACATCCGCCTTCGTGCGCTTCTTTCAAGACTTTGATTCCTTCTTCTGGGGATAAACATCTTGCATCTGTCGGTAAGAAAGTCTTTCGATACAACATCCCATCAAGAACGTAATAGAATCGAGCTTGTTTCTCCAATTTCTCAAGGTCTTTAGTTTGTCCATCTCTTGCTCCTCCTAAAAAATTCAAAAAAGGAGCTCTCCAATCATGCTCGGCCAAATCGACATTCATCACCTCGCTTTCCTTTCCTACTCCCATAACTATAATACTTCTCTTCGAACAGTCCTGTAACGAACTCCCAATCTTGGCTAGATAATCCGCTTTCTGATTCTCGCTCCGAGGTATCTGTTCGATCTGAAGTTTCTCAAATCGTTTCTCCATCTCTCTTATTTTTTGTACGTAAAAAATCATACGATCTTCCTTAACTTCACATTGATTTCAGAGTTGTTGTGTCACCAATTGTGAATCTGATCTAACTATCAGATCTCGAGCTCCAGCCTGTTCGGCTATTTTCAATCCCTATAAAAAAGCTTCATATTCTGCCTCATTGTTAGATGCCTTAAATTGAAATTTTACGGCAAATTCTAACTCATATTTTTCGGGGCTGATCAATAATATCCCCGCTCCTGCGCCCTGGCGGGATGACGATCCATCTACAAATACTTCCCATTCTTTCTTGTCTTGTAGTCTGGTCATTTCCTGAATGAAATCTGCCAATGCTTGGCCTTTTATAGCTGTTCGCGGCTCATACTTCAAATCGAACTGTCCCAGTTCGACTGCCCACTTTACTAGCCTGCCTGATGCCTCCGGTTTTCCCAACACTATGCTCAGCGGATAATTAGTTCGCACTGTAATCTCATAGCCCAAAAAATATGGTCTCATCCTTCTTGCCGTAGTGACTAAGGCATAAGCGACCTTCTCTACCTCTGTGTAGCGGATTTCTGCCCCATGCAGAACTTTACTAACGAAGTATACTGGGAACTGGTCTCTACCTTCTTCGCGGACGAGAACCGAACTGACCGATTCCTCTCCGACTGCCAAGTATACAACCATCACACTTCCTTTAACAGGTTGTTTCAACAAAGGAAGTGTGAGAAGAAACGCCTTCAAATCTTCAAATGCCTTCTGACAGTTCGCATCCCAATTAAACCTATCATTCTTTCTCAAAATTTTGAAGAAAGGTAAACCCCCGTCCGCCAACCTGGATATAAATCTGCTCAAAGCAACAATGCAGCCAGTTAGCGTTTGTACCTCTTTGATAGTTCGAGGAGGCGTCATTCCTTGTATAGCTCGGACTTTACTGGGGTTGACCTCTATTCCTCTGTTCGTCACCATATATCCCAAAAACTTCTCTGCTTTCACCCCGAATGCGCACTTGGCTGGGTTTAATCGCATCCCCTGCTTTCGGATCGTCGCCATAGTTTCTCTCAAATCCTCGGCATGGGTGTTCGCTAGTATGCTTTTCACCAACATATCATCGACATATACTTCCATGTTGCGCCCCAATTGGTGTTTAAATACTTCATCCACCATTCGTTGGTAAGTAGCTCCCGCATTTTTCAGACCGAACGGCATAACTGTGTAGCAATATGTACCTGAAGAAGTAATAAAGGCCACATTGGGCTTATCTTCTGGATGTAGCATGATTTGGTGATATCCTTGTGCTGCATCCATCATACTGAGCAGTTCACATCCTGCAGTGGAATCAACCAGTTTATCAATCCGCGGGAGAGGATAATGATCCTTGGGGCAAGCTTTATTCAGATCTCGGAAATCGATACACATTCGCCACTTGTTTCCTGGCTTTGGGACTAACACAACATTAGCCAACCATCGAGGATACTGGATCTCTTCGATATGCCCAATCTCTAGCAGCTTCTCGACCTCCTTTTTGATAATTTCATTCTGTTGGTCCCCGAAATGCCTCAGCTTCTGTTTAACTGGTCGAACATCAGGCTTGATGTTCAACCTATGAACTGCTACTTCCGGATTTATACCCTTCATGTCTTCAGGTTTCTAGGCGAACAGGTCCACATTATCTTGGAGAGCAGCTACGATTTCTCCTCTAACCTGTTCCGACAATTGACTTCCGAGACGAACTGAATGTCCTGGCAGCTCCGGGATTAATTCCACACTCATCAGTTCGCCCTCTTCGAATTCCACGGTCTTTGTTTCATCACCTCTTTTCAAACTTTTATCCCTTCCTCGATCAACATCGTCTCTCTGTTCGCTATGGCGCTTGCGAGATTCAGATTGTCGGACTGCAGCTACATAACAACGTCGGGCTATTTGTTGATCGCCATGAACGACTCCTACTCATACCACTCGTCCTTCCTCATTTTCCACAGGGAACTTCATCATCAAATGGGCAGGTGAAATGACAGCAGCATACGAACTCAGAGAAGGACGACCCAAGATCACATTGTATTGAGAGGGTGCATCCACTATAAGGAAAGCCATGGTCTTGTTCTGCCTCCATTCCCCATCTCCTAACACCATAGGTAGCTGGATTTTTCCGTACACTGTTACAGATTCTTCTGCAAAACCATAAAGTGAAGTTTCTACAGGTTTTACCTCCACTGTTGATTTCATTTTCTTGAAGCAATCCATGAACATGATGTCCACTGAGCTTCCCGTATCCACAAATACCCTTTCAATGTTAAAGCCTCCTATCTCAGCTACGATCACCATAGCATCGAACTGGGGGCTTTGAATGGCCACACGGTCGTGAACTCCGAACTCGATCGTCACCTCTTCGAAGATTGAGTGAACTGTATTCTGTTCCTGCTTGACAGAATTAAGTCTCACCTTTCGAGCTCTGTTGGAATCTCCATCTGTTGGCCCGCCCATAATCATGTGAATAGTGGGCCTTTCTTCCCGTTCAGGTCTAGCTCGTGCTGGGGGAGGTGGAGGCGGAGGAAGTTCTTGCTGCTCCTGCCTTCTTTCCCGTTTCGGTTCTTCCTGATCATTCCTCTGTTCACGGTTTGATCGAGTTCGTCGGACAAAGCGAGCTAATTTGTTTTCCCTGATTAATCTTTCCAATTCATCTCGCAAATGCAAACATTCGTCAGTTCCATGCCCATATTCATTATGAAATCGACACAATTTACCGTTACCGAATGTAGATGGCTTCTTCGGATTAGGACTCCAGGTCGACGGCCATTTCAATTGGGGCAGGTTCCATATCTCCATCAATACCTGTCCGGGTGACATGGTCATGGGCGTGTACTGTTCGTACCTCCGTCCTGTTCGATTATCTCTCAAGGGTGGTGTAGCGAACCTTGCTCGCTGTTCCCCTCCATCTCTCTTTCTCGCTCCTTCATGCTCTTGCTGCGGCCTATTCATGCGACTCGAACTTTCGCCTTTCTTCATTCGAACTGCCTCCTCTAAGTTAATGTATTTAGTGGACCTCTGTAACAAGTCATCAAAATTGCTGGGTGTTTTCTTAACCAGCGAAGTATGGAGATCACCTTCTTTCAATCCTTGGATGAAAGCACTAACTACCAAATCATCCGAAGCTTCAGGAGCTTCCAAAGTAGCAGCTGTAAACCTTTTGACATAGTTCCGCAAGGTCTCATCCCCCTTCTGTTTCACCCCAAACAAGATTTGAGTTGATCGCCTCTGCCTCCTCGAACTGGCGAACTGGTGCAAGAACAACTCCGATAGTTGCTCAAAGTTGTGGATCATTCTATCATTCAACTGGCTGAACCATGTCTGAGCAGCCTTGGTGAGGGTAGTTGCGAACACTCTACACTTGATGCCATCCGAATACCGATGTAGCAGAGCGGTATTCGCGAATCTACATAAATGATCCCATGGGTCAGTGGTACCATCATACTCAAAATGAACCGGCCGAAAGGAGGCTGGCAGTTCGTCCTCCATGACCTCTTCAGAAAAAGGATTTCCCCTAGAACTCCGAGGAATCTGTCGAGCAGTCTTCTGCACCTCTCTCAACTCCTTTCTGAGATCGTCTACCTTCTCAGACAGTTCAGCATGTACTCGTTTCTGGCCACGAGGGTGATCGGATTGACTTTCTTGCTCATCCATCCGAGACTTGTCACCTTCTTCCTCTTTTCGGGCGTGAGTTTCGGTATTGCCTTGCTGTGATTCAGCCCTTTGCTTGCCTAGAGCCCTCTGGACAACCGCTTCTATCAAACTTGAAAGTTCCTCCGGTGTCAAAGTGACAGTGCCGGGAGGATTCGCCGGTACAGAATTCTGGTCCTCGTCTTGCCGCACGGATTGTGCTCCCTCATCCACTCTCCTTCGAGATCCTCTGGTATTCACCATCTTCACAATTCCTCAACGTCTTGAATACTCAAAGTTGCGAAAGAAAAATTCCCACAGACGGCGCCAATTGATTCGTCCTTCTTCGATCTTCTCTTTTTCCGGTATCGATTGAGATTCTCCTATGCCGATTGGAATTCTCCGATATGAAAGGCCTGCAAAAACAAAGAAACACAGGGGGTTTTTCCCGGTGAAGAGACTCCGACGTTCAAGTCAGTAATCTGGGAAAAACGTTGGTATTACTTTTTTGCTTAGTAATTGCTATATGTGATTGTGTGTGAAATAAAAAGACAAGGGTTTATAAATACTCCCTGGAAAACGTGGCAGTTAGGATTTCTCCTAAAAAAGTGGGAAGTGGCGAGATTCTCGCGATCGTGGCAGTTGTTCCAAATTTGAATTAGTTACATAAAAGTGTAAATGTTATTGTTGTAAATATATTAATATAACATAAATGGTTAACATTTTTTTTAAACGTTAAAGTGTTACACTAAGGGTGTGATATTTGGATATAATTGTACGACTAATGTAATATAAATGTATGACTAATATAACATAAATGTCAGAGGAGAGAGAGCAGGGTCGACTCGATGCTAACCCAACCCACAAGTGGTGCAACTGGTTTAGAAAAGAGTTATCCATGTAAATGAGAATGTATATGTAATTAATGAACGCATTTAGAATTTGTACAATTCAATCCGGGTTTTATTAAGGCAGTGAGTCAAATGAAGTCATTTATTATGTTAGCTTTATGTTTTGCGGTTATTAGTACATATGGGTGTAAATGAGTCGAGGAGCATGAGGTTGTTCATATTTGTTTGTTTATCTTATGAGAATGTTCATGTTCGTTTGTTTAATAATTGAACGTGTTCGCGAACGTTAACGAACGGTTCACGAGCATGTTTATTAATTTTTTACAATGAAAAAAATGAAAAAATTTCTGTAAAAATTAAATAAATGAATATTATAATACAATTAAATATAAAAAGAGTTATATCAGAATAAATTAAAATCAAAATAACCATAATCAATATTAAATAAATAAGTAAAAATGTGTTTAATTAACTAATAAATAATGAAAGAATAATAAACAAATATTAACCAAACACTAAGTGAACATGTTCACAAACATGTTCATGAATATAACCGAACAAGTAATTTTCTTGTTCATTTATGTTTGTTAAGACTAACAAACGAACATAAACAAACATTAATTGAGCTTGATCACGAGTAGTTTGCCGAACGTTTTGTTCGTTTACACCCCTACATTTACATAATGCAATTAATATTTATACATTATAAGTCGGGGGCAATATCTTTATCTAAATGAAATACCACATTTATAAAATACAACCAATACGTTTATGTATAACTAATATAACTAAAACGTATAACTAAATATAATTTACATGTATAGGTAATATAACCAAAATGTATGAATGATATAAATAACTGTAAAAATTTTTTTGTCAAGGTATAATTAAAAGTTCTAAGAGTACGACTAACATGATATAAATGTACAACGCCCTAAAGCAACCAAACGTGTTTTGATGGGTTGAGATCAGGTCGGGTTGGATCTAAGTACATAAACTTGAACCTGGTGCATCATCATTATTATTATTATTATTATGTTTTTTATATCTTTCATATATAATAAAGGATTAATAATCAAGAGTGACACATGTCACTCTATGTTAATCCTATTTGGTTTTTAATTAATTCATTTAATATTTATAATTTATTATGATAGAGCATTTAATGAAATACTAATAATTGAACAAAATACTAATAATTATGATTAATAATAAAATTGTAAATTATGAAATTTAATCTTAATAAAATTGTAAATTATGAAATTTTAGGCAAACATTTTAATTAAAGCTGATTTTTCAATTATATTAAATGACAATTAAAAAAATTCGTACAATTAAATTTAAGTTATATATTAATTAAATTAATAATAATGATATTAATAACAACTAACTTTTTATATAAATAATAATTTTTAAATTTCTTAATTAATATTAATTTACCCATGTAATTAAAGTTGATGTTTACATTAAATAATAATTAAAATTTGTCGTACAATGAAATTTCATACTTATTAAATTAACATTTAATGATATAATTAAATTTATTTATAAATAATAATTTTAAATTTCTTAATTATTATTAGAATATTCACACTAATTCACACTAAAAGGGGTCATCTCGCCCGCCAACGCCAAGTGTATAAAATCGAGTATCATGGAATATCATATTAATGGGTCCTTCTGTAGTACACCTGGTGTATTAATACACCAGGTTGTCAGTCATTTTTGTTCATTAGATTTGAGTACTTTAAATCCTGACCATTCATTTTTCATTTACCTTTTTTTACCTTTCTTCAATATTTACTATGGTAACTTCTTATAATTCCCCAAAATAGTATAATGTCCTAGATAATGAGTCCAAATCCTACTTCTCCTAAAATTTCATTTATCAGTCATTATCATCCATAAAACCAAATTCATGTATTCTAGTATTATGCATCGTTCGATGACGATTCATTTGACATCCATATTTGATATCCATATTTGATATATTTTATTGTAATTTACGATGGTTACATTATGGATGACAATGGTTACATTATGGATGACAATGGGGCATGTCAGGGCGGGTACCCAGCCTTCCCCGCAACTACTACCCGCCGGGCGGGCGGGGCAGAAGCTTGCGCTCCATGGCCCGCCCCGCCCGTTTTTTAAAAAATAAAAAATAAGAAAATAAAAATTTGTAATTTTAACATGAATAATTTGAAAAACACCTAATTAAATCATTAACTAAATAATTTGAATAATTATTTGATTGAATAATTTGAAATGAGGATTTAATTTTACTATTTTACACACCCAACAACAAATTAAAACATTATTTTACATGTAATATTACTACTTTAGTCTTTTACTTAATTAATTAAAATATGATCCTAAATTACTTATATATACACACATATACACTTAATTATCATAATATATACATTAATTGAGATTAATATATATAAACTTAATTATCACAATATATATTATGTCTATAAACTTAATTATGTATATTAAAATATATTATGTATTTTATGAATGTTTATAAAATGTTCTCTCAACGTAAACACTTCTCAAAATTCACCAATAAAATATTATTTTAGATTTTCAAATGTATATATATACTGACAGAAGAATTATAAACTTGTATTTTATTGATATAAAATCTAATATATATATATATATATAATACACTTCAAGATCTAAAAAGATATAATGAAATACAAAAAAATCTTAACAACTTTATACATGAGTATGTCTAACTTTATCTTTAAGTGAAATGTAAATTAAAGTGAAATGTAAATTATGTGGGAAAATATTCATTTATAGTGCAAGACATCCCATTCAGTAAATGAATAGTGCAAGACATTCCATTCAATTGCAATGCATCAACGCATTGCTGCAAGTCATCCAAGTGCAAGACATTCCATTCAATTGCAATGCATCAACGCATTGCTGCAAGTCATCCAAAAAATTCTTATGCATAGTTCATTGTGAACGGTTAGAATGGTTTGTATGCATTTTTTTTTGTTAGTATGATGCATTGCAATAACATGCATTGCATTATATCAATGCATGATACCATGCAACCAATGTTATGAATTGCATTGCATTGCAATAACGATGCATTGCATTATATCAATGGCATGATATGAATTGCATTGCATTATATCATTTGGAATATGCATTGCAAATATGCAAATATATACAATATAGATAACATTGGTGAATTTAAAAAAAATCATAATCCTATGACTCGTTCATATATTACAAGATAAAATAGAATGTGTTAATGACATCCAAGATTGTGAGAGTAATATGCAATATATACAAACTAGTTTGTATCTTATCAATGATGCAATGGTTAATGACATTCAATTATCAATGGCATCATGCAATGGTTAATGATATTCAAATGTATACATTGATGAATTCAAATAAAAATAGTTGGGCAATAGACAATTCATAACATTGGTTGTGGTTAATGACATCCAAAATTGTGGGGTAATATATAAATATATAAATTAATATACAATTAAAACATTCGTGAATAAAAATTAAAATGTGGGGCAA
Organism: Scutellaria baicalensis; assembly: GCA_005771605.1. NCBI lineage: Eukaryota > Viridiplantae > Streptophyta > Magnoliopsida > Lamiales > Lamiaceae > Scutellaria > Scutellaria baicalensis. The sequence continues at coordinate 25,414,414 of CM016724.1, forward strand.
TACTAATATATCTGAAATATATTAAATATTTCAATCTAATGGTTGAAGGAAATGGTTGCAGGGTCAAAATATACAATAGTGTATGGTTGAAATACAATGTTTTGCACATACAATGTTTGCACTATATAACATGGTTATAATGATTGCACTGGTATGAAATTGTTAAAATGACATGTAACCAATGTCCCTATTTAAAAAAAGCATGCAAGGTTATAATGGTTGCACTTACATCAAATTGTTAAAATTGTTATCATCGTTAAAACAACACGTAATAAAATTAATTTTATTATGAAATTTATTAAAACTCCATGATCATATTAGTATATCTCAAATATATTAAATATTTAATTTCAATTTCATCACAATGGTTGTTAATGTTTTATCATTTATTAAATTAGGTATGATTTATGCTAATGAAATAAGTTTATAACAAAGATTTATATTTTATATAAATGAGCATTCTAAAGCGTACAACTCGTATGACCCAAAATTAAATGTAAAACACACAATATATTTCATAGCCCAAAACAAACCCAAATTAAATGTAAAACACATAATTTATTTCATAGCCCACAATACACAAATCAAGACATTACAGACCATTGTCCAAAGGTTACACAACCCATACATATTACAAAACCTACAACTCCTATAGTCCAAAATTCAAAAAGTTACCTTAAAAAAGTTACTGCGGTAAAAAACTCTGGTGTATTAATACACCTGGTGTACTACAGAATTACCCTAAATTATAACGTATAATTAGCAGACCTATTTTAATTTAGTGGATTTTAAGATTAATATGGGGTAATTCTGTAGTACACCTGGTGTATTAATACACCAGAGTTTTTTACCGCGGTAACTTTTTTTAAGGTAACTTTTTGAATTTTGGACTATAGGAGTTATGGGCTTTGTAATATGTATGGGCTGTGTAACCTTTGGACAATGGGCTCCAATGTCTTGTTTTGTGTATCGTGGGCTATGAAATACATTATGTGCTTTACATTTAATTTGGGTTTATTTTGGGCTATGAAATATATTGTGTGTTTTACATTTAATTTTGGGTCATACGAGTTGTACGCTTTAGAATGCTCATTTATATAAAATATAAATCTTTGTTACAAACTTATTTCATTTGCATAAATCATACCTAATTTAATAAATGATAAAATATTAACAACCATTGTGATGAAATTGAAATTAAATATTTCATATATTTGAGATATACTAATATGATCTTGGAGTTTTAATAAATTTTATGATAAAATTAATTTTATTACGTGTTGTTTTAATGATGGTAACAATTTTAACAATTTGATGTAAGTGCAACCATTATAACCTTGCATGCTTTTTTTAAATAGGGACATTGGTTGCATGCCATTTTAACAATTTCATACCAGTGCAACCATTTTAACCATGTTATACAGTGCAAGCATTGTATGGGCAAAACATTGTATTTCAACCATACACTATTGTATATTTTGACCCTGCAACCATTTCCTTCAACCATTAGATTGAAATATTTAATATATTTCAGATATATTAATATGTTTATTGCCCCACAATTTTAATTTTTATTCACGAATGTTTTAATTATATATTAATTTATATATTTACATATTACCCCACAATTTTGGATGTCATTAATCATTGTGTGATATCATGCAACCAATGTTATGAATTGTCTATTGCCCAACGATTTTTATTTGAATTCATCAATGTATACATTTGAATGTCATTAACCATTGCATGATGTCATTGATAATTGATTGTCATTAACCATTGCATGATGTCATTGATAAGATACAAACTAGTTTGTATATATTGCATATTACCCTCACAATCTTGGATGTCATTAACACATTCTATTTTATCTTGTAATATATGAACGAGTCATAGGATTATGATTTTTTTTAATTCACCAATGTTATCTATGTTGTATATATTAGCATATTTGCAATGCATATTCCAAGTGATATAATGCAATGCAATTCATATCATGTCATTTATATAATGCAATGCATCGTTATTGCAATGCAATGCAATTCATAACATTGGTTGCATGGTATCATGCATTGATATAATGCAATGCATGTTATTGCAATACATCATACTAACAAAAAAATAAAAATGCATATAAACCATTCTAACCGTTCACAATGAAATTTTTTGGATGACTTGCAGCAATGCGTTGATGCATTGCAATTAAATGGAATGTCTTGCACTATAAATCAATATTTTCCCACATAATTTACATTTCACTTAGAGATAAAGTTAGACATACTTATGTATAAAGTTGTTAAGATTTTTTTGTATCTCATTATATCTTTTTAGATCTTGAAGTGTATTATATATATATATATATATATATATATTAGACTTCATATCAATAAAATACAAGTTCCTAATTCTTCTGTCAGTATATATATACATTTGAAGATCTAAAATAATATTTTATTGGTGAATTTTGAGAAGTGTTTACGTTGAAAGAGCATTTTATAAACATTCATAAAATACATAATATATTTTAATATACATAATTAAGTTTATATACATAATTAAGTTTATATACATAATATATATTGTGATAATTAAGTTTATATACATTAATCTCAATTAATGTATATATTATGATAATTAAGTGTATATGTGTATATATAAGTAATTTAGGATCATATTTTAATTAATTAAATAAAAGACTAAAGTAGTAATATTACATGTAAAATAATGTTTTAATTTGTTGTTGGGTGTGTAAAATAGTAAAATCAAATCCTCATTTCAAATTATTCAATCAAATAATTATTCAAATTATTTAGTTAATGATTTAATTAGGTATTTTTCAAATTATTCATATTAAAATTACAAATTTTTATTTTCTTATTTTTTTATTTTTTTAAAAACGGGCGGGGCGGGCCACGGGGCTTAAGCTTCTGCCCCGCCCGCCCGACGGGTAGTAGTTGCGGGGAAGGCTGGGTACCCGCCCTGACATGCCTCATTGTCATCCATAATGTAACCATTGTCATCCATAATGTAACCATCGTAAATTACAATAAAATATATCGAATATGGATGTCAAATGAATCGTCGTCGAACGATGTACAATACTAGAATACGTTAATTTGGTTTTATGGATGATAATGACTGATAAATGAAATTTTAGGAGAAGGAGGATTTGGACTCATTATTTAGGACATTATACCATTTTGGGGAATCATAAGAAGTTACCATACTAAATATTGAAGAAAGGTAAAAAAAAGTAAATAATAAATGAATGGTCAAGATTTAAAGTACTCAAATTTAATGGACAAAAATGACTGACGACCTGGTGTATTAATACACCAGGTGTACTATAGAAGTACCCATTAATTTAATAGAGGACTAATAATTTACATAGTGGGGCCAAGGAATAATTACACGTGTGATATTATGTATAGTCGACGATAAGAACAAATATATGTTATTAAAATTTTGTATCATACCTGTCACCAATCATCCTTCACTATTCCTGTTCTATTTATTTGAAGGTGCACACATGATTTTTCCTTTATTTAATTTCAAATTACATTAATCGAATCTGATAATTCATTTAATGAAACTATATTGTTGAGATGTTTTGCCATTCATAAAATTATAATTTATACTTTTATTTTTTTATTAATCTTGATCTCAGTTGTAACATGAGCTTTTAAATGTATTAGACCAAGTTATTTTTTATCAGTCTAATCATTTTATAATAAAATCCCTATATATTATTAATCTTGTAGCTTTGAATCTTATAAATTAGAGAAAAATATTACATATACAAATATATGTACACACATAAATTAATAATTTTTTAATTTAAAAGAGTGTTTTCCCGGTTCAACAAAATTAAAATTTAGATTAATAGATTCATAATGATTCAATACATCCAAATTAAACAGAGACATGTATGCATGTCAAATAAATATATTAATGTATAACTAGCTAGTTGTGTATATTAAATCATGTATGATATCTGAATGAAAATACTAGATAAACTTGAGTATATATGGATATATATGCACACATATACACACTCTCTATATATTAATGTCATGAGTAGGTCTTGCGTGCCCCCAAACACTTATTGTAATACCTTTAAGTAATATGAGTAATACCTTAACATGTAACAAGTAATATCTTGAATAATACATTCACTAAAACATATATTTCAATTATACACGTAATACCTTATGAATATGCAATTAACACCTTATGAGTATACCACTAATACCTTATGAATACACCAATAATACCTCATGAATATATATCTAATACCAAACTAATAATACATTTGGGGGTACGGTGCACCGGGGTACGCAAGTTTTTGCTTAATTTCATAATACCAAACTATAGCCTCTCATCTAAAAGGTATCAAAAATCATCTATAAAGTACTATTGAACATAAAAGAGACCACCCAGATACACTCAATAAGATTACAAGAGTGGGTTATAATATTTGACACTCATTAATTTATAAAATTGATGGGACCTATATATTTATATAGAGATGTTCTTTTAAAAATTATTTTATTACCTTTTTAAAATCGATGAGTATTTGGACTAGCCCAAAAACTCGGCTCATTCCACTCTACCCTCTTGGGCAATACCACAACCACACAACTTTTTGACATGTTGCACTAGGTTTTGATAAAAAAAACTTGTGTTTTTTTTTTTCCCAACTACATCTTCATTAACCATGTCAATTCTATTTTCCAATATCTGATTATTATTAATTTTTCGTTTTATGTAATATATCTATCTTATTTATTTATTGTAATATCATTGATATAATATAATAAATAATATATAATAAATGTCATATGAATTTATATCAATGGTAATCATCTTTTGGAAGATAGAATAAATTGTGGTGTAATTGAGAAAAAAACGAAAAACGAAAAACGAAAAACAAAATTTTTTTTATCAAAGAATAATACCACATGACACATGTCAAAAAGTTGTATGATTATAGTATTGCCCACTAGGATGGAATGAGCCCAAAGACTCCAAGTCGGACCACTAAACCTATATATATTACCTCATCATTATAAAATTGTAGATTATGGTAATCAATATTCGAACTTGGGTCATGCACATATATTTTTAAGGGAACAAACGAGAGGTATATATTTATTAAGGGATAAAGGAAATAATTAAGAACATAAACATAAATCGATATAAACTATTACAATAACCTATGACATTGAAATATGCTATACTTTTGAACAATTTTATGGGACATCATAGTGTCTAAAAAGATAGATAATATTCACTGTAATAGGTTTTGTGTGAGACCATCTCATAAATCTTTTTTCGTGAGACGGGTCAACCCATAACCCACACTTAGTAATTCATACGAAAATTTATGAATATGAGTTAATTCATGGGGAATAAAAATTCCATAAGACCGTCTCACATGAGTTTTTGTATATTTCCTGTAGGATTTGTTTAGAAATAAGATAGGAAACGAGCTGGGGCCGTCAAACCAATGGTGCAATAATAAGAAAATGAATTAGTACGTGTGCTAAGCATGAAATCACATGGGAATCAATTGAGTTTAGGCATATAGCAGGTAGGATTCTGATTCTAAACCCTAATAATTAGTATTATTAAAGTACTATGATTTATTTTTTTGTTAATTGTTTAGAGAGGACCAAAATAGAAGTTGGAAAAACCCCTGAAAATGGAGATTGGGCACAAGATATTCACTGCCCTAATGCATGCCTCCACTCTACTGCTTGTTCTTTTAGGTTGTCATGTCTCTCTTTTGTGGGGCACCTTTGGTGGGCCCATTGGATACACAATTTGATTCCCAATTCTCTTCTTATTTGTAACCATTTCCATCTTTTATATACACGTCACATATATTAATTAAAGTTGTAAATTATAGAATTTTTAGAGTAGGTCTTGTGTGAGATCGTCTCATGAATCTTCTTTTGTGAGAAGGGTCAACATATAATTTACATTGAACAATTCATATAAAAATTTGTGGATATTGATTCAATCCATAGATAATAAGGATCCATCTCACGAAAACTATCCGTTAGTCCTTCTCACATGAGTTTTTATGAAATTTTTATCAAACTATATATGACTTCTTTTGTATTGAGATCTTGTATATTAAGATAATCGAACTTTGAATTTTATTGAACAATCATCAAGCTTTTGCAAATGGTACAGAATAGGCAAGGATGAAAATATCGGTTTCGATGGATATATCGGTACCTTGATTTTACGGAAATATCGATGGATATATCGGTTTCGGTGGAAATATCGGTACATATATTTTTCCGATATTTACCGATATTTTACCGATATTTATCGATATTTACCGATATTTACCGATATTTCCTTGATAGTCATGAATTTTCTTATAATTTTTACCTGAAGCCACTGATATTGAAATCGATACCAATTTTTACCGACATTTAGCTAATAATTATTGATTTTTCATTTATTTTTTTTATCAAAAATGAAAATATCAGAGATATATCGTGATAGTCCGTTTTTGTTTCGGTCACATGAAAAAATGGAAATATCGGGGATATATCGGGATATTTTAATCCTTGAGAATAGGTGATCCACGACTAATATTATTCCTAGATTATTATTTTAATCAATTTCAGAAATATTCCACGGTCATTTGGTACCATTCGCAAAGTTGATAGTAGTACAGTATAGTTTCAAAGTCTGGAAACCATAATTAGTGCAAAAGAAGTGTTCATAGTTTGACATGAGTTTTGAAATATACACTAATTCAAAATAAGATTATACATAATATGATATACAGTACAAGTCAATATACATATCAAGTAATTGTTGATCATATATATCAAAATGAAAAATCCATTTGGAATATTTATCAAACATAAAATATAGTCGTGTACACTACAACTGAACATGGATTTACTTTATTCGTTATCTACAACTGATCTCCAATTCCATGAGATTTTAATCTGCAAGTAAGATTGGCTATTCCGTCCTGATGTTTAGTTTGATACCATGTGCAATCAAACTAACCACTATATGTCAAGTGTATAGATAACAACGTATAATATATATTATCGGATCGTACAATTTTAGTCTTCAGATACCCTTAATTGCAATGACGATATGCTCGTATTATATTTTACTACAAAGAGAATTGAGTTATTAAATCCCTATATATATTACATCAATTATACCATCATATCAAAACCTATATAACATTTTCCTAACAAAATAAAGGAGATGTGTTTATCTTCAAGAAAAAATAATGGCGTTGGGGAGACGTCCAAACATTGAAAACAACAATTACCTAAATTTATGAATTATTTGCATGTGATCTAAGAAAGTGATTTACCTTTGAGATTCTTTAGCCAAAATAAGAGAAGCAATGAACATCTATTACTTATAATTAGCATGTGTTTGGTCCTTCGTTTTTCCCAATCTTTCTAATTTCTTACACACAATCATCAACAAGTCTCGAGGAGCCCTACAAAAAGGTTGGATTCCTTTGCTACTAATGAATTTCTAATTCCATTTTACATTCTAATTTCTAAATTAGCAACATGTATCATGTATGTATGTATTATTTAATAAGAGTGAAATATGTGTTGGTTTTGTAGATACTAGCGGTATACCCGTGCGATGCGTGATTTATTATTTATTATAACAAATGTGATTATTAATAATATAATAAATTTATTATATTAAAATATTACTCATGAGATCATATTATTTTGAGATTTGTAAAAAATCCGTATTTTTTTAATGATGATGATGATGATAATGACAACAACGACGACGACAATAACAAAAACAATAATAATAATAATAATAATAATAATAGTTTTGTGTTTGTGTGCTTTAATAATAAGTGATTAATTATATTTGTTAATTTATATGTTCTATTCATATTTTTGTTCCTTTATATCTTAGAATTATATTTAATAATCTGTAAATAATTTTCTACATTTTTTTTAGATGGATTTATTTTACAAACACTGTATTTATTAAAAAACTTAGTTTATATTTAAAAAACTTAGGTTTCAAATTCATTTTACAATTAAAACAATATTTTTTTTAGAATTTTGAAATCATTTTAAAATATTTTTTCTTATAGTTATATCTATTGCATATATGTTTGAATTTATTTTTAAATGTTATTTGTGGATTTTTTTTAGATTAACCTCACAACATTATTAGATTATTATTAGTTTTACTTTCAAATTTAATTATTATTTTTAATAATTTTATAATAGTTTTTAAATTTTTAAACATTTTACAGCCCTTCGTAAAATGAAATTTAGCTTTTAAACCTATTTTTCACATTTATATATTAAAATTACAGAATTTTCAAATTTTTAAAATTTTGACAATGTTTAAATTTCATTATTTTCAGATTTTTTAATTATATCATTAAGACATAATCATATAATAATATCATCCAAAATAATTTCCTCTATTTCATTTTACCCCTATATTAAATTAAAAGACTACTTATTATATTTAAAATATATATGAAGTTTGTTCTATAAGATTCTCAAAGTTTTTTAGTTTTTTTTTCCACAATTTTTCTATTGGTCAATGACAAATTAGTAATTATCTCAATTTTACAATTGAGTGGCAAATCAGTAAATATCACAAACTTCTCATGTTTTATATATAGTATAGATATGGTTGAAAATTATTTAAAATGAATCTTTTAACTTAGCCTTGCATTCTCTTGCCTAAGAAAAAAAAAATCTTACATTCATTGCAATAACATAGTTGATGATCAGAACAAATGATAAATAAAATAATAGATGGCGGGCATCAAATTGTATTAAATTGTTTCATGAGTCTCTTTATATCTTTATCAGACAGTTTTATATAACAATCAAAGTCCAATCAGTCAACAAGTCAACATAATCATACAAGTATTAGTAATTATATATAGAGAAAATGTCCCACTTTAACATATTTTGTTAAATATTTATTCAAAATAGCACAAAATTGTAAGAGTTGACCAATTTACCACATTCCTTATAATTTGTGACCAAAATACCACAAATTGACTTTTAGTCTAAAGACAACACTGACATGATAGTGACTGAAGACAGTACTTTCATTTGTACCTAAAGTGGAAATAAATTTAATTTGTCGTGTGTAATAACTCTCTTGTGAGTTACTATTTACCTTTTATTTTTTGTCGTGTGTAATAAAGTGGATTTTGTTTTCCTTTGACTTACTATTTACCTTTCATTCAAATACACTTTCCATTTTGGTAGATACACATTTCACAAGTCGGTAATTTCTCCCTTCTACTAAAAATTCTCCCTTCTACTAAAAATTTTTGCTGGAAAGTTTTATCACCCTCAGTAACATATTAAGAAGATTTACGTAAAAAAAACCGACAGGTAAGTCCATTTTCTGAAACACGAATTATTTTTTACGTGGAAAAAACATAAATTTTTCATCCTAAAGTAAAGAAAAAGTGTGTATCATATTTGTCCACGCAAAAGTCATGAAAAATCAGTATCCACGAAAATTTTTCTGGTGCCACGAAAATTCTCACGAAAATTACTGGGCACCACACGAAAATTATGATCTATCTCAGAATTCTAGATGTTCTTTCTTCCACGAAAATTTTACTGCTGCCACGAAAATTCTCACGAAAATTGTAAGGCACTCCACGAAAATTATGATCTTCAGAATTCTGGATGTTCTTTCTTCCACGAAAATGTCACGAAAATTGTAAGGCAGTACACGAAAATTATTGCTCATCCACAAAAATTTGGCAGATTCTTAGTTGCATGAAGTAATTCCTGTTTCATTTTTTTTACAGTTCAAAGATGAGTTTGTTCTCTGTTGTGGTTTGGTTTGGTGGATATTGGGAAGGGTTAGAGTACAAAAGTGGTTCGAGACAGGTGATTCAACTTCGAAGAGTATGTTATCAAGATTTATTTGAATCAATTGACGAAGTTGTGCGTGTTGATGAGTGGTCGGGATATGTCATCCATTCCGTTGTGTAGGATGAGGGTAGGGTGAAAAGAATGAAAATCAGGAACGATTCAGATCTTACTAGCGTATTGTCTGTGATCGATGATGTTCTTGTTGTTTATGTTACATTGAAAAGTAGAAATGTGGGAGGCTTTGGTCAGAGCAGCGAGGCAGGTGGTCCTTCATTTAATGTTGGATCATCGTACGAAGAACAAGTATGTAGAGATTATTCAAATATTCCAAGTGGGCTGCAAAACGATCAAGCATTTGAAGCGAAATGGAGTATACCGAACCAAAATGATCCGTGGGGACAATTTATGAGACAACCTAATAAGAATTTGCCGTCTTGGGCATCATCTAGTAGTAGGGTTGATTATACAGTACAGGATTGGGGAATGGATGGCCTTGACTTAAATACGTCTCCTATAGATTGTGTCCAAGAGGAAGTGCCACAGAAACAGGATTTTCATGAACATGCATATTGTCATAGTGGATTTCATGATGGTACGCATAATAGTATTATATTTATGAATGCAATACATCTATTGAATATTTCTGAATCAGATTCAGCATTTTAATTGATGTGGAATTACTTGTGCAGATGTGAACAACGAGCAAGTTGGTGTAGGGGATGCCGATGAAGCTGCGGATAATGATTTGGAGCTAGATACTGAGGATGCATCGTTGTTGGAGCAGGAGCAAGTCCAGGAGCATGAGTCATTTATGACTTACATTGGGATGCGGACCCACGATAATGTTGACGATACCTTTGAGGCACACTTTCAAGCAGGAGGCAGTGATGGGGTTCCGCATACTGTTCCTGGTTCGGCCTCTGCGCCAAGTTATGCTCCGGATTGGTTTATCCCTAAGATTCCCTCTGTGGATCCATCTGTTTATTCAGAAGCTGGTGCTCGTGAGATTACAACAGAAGCGCTTCACAAAGGATCTACTTTCGGCTCCAAACTGAAGTTGAAGAAAGCAGTTGGTATGTACCATATTGAAAATCAGGTTGCATACCGTGTGGACCATTCTGATAAACATCGTTGGTTTTTGAAGTGCGTCCAGAAAAACTGTCCCTTCGTGATGAATGCTTCTGAAAAATATGGGATTTGGCGCATATCCAAAATTATTATCCCACATCAATGTTCGTCGGAGTTGAACAGTGATGACACACGATGATGGGAAATTCAAATATGTTTTCTATGCATTAGGTGCCTCTATACAGGGATTTCGAGGTTATTCAAGATTTGTCATAGTTGTAGATGGTTGTCATCTGAAGGGGCATTATAAAGATATTGGGTTTGTGGCTGTGACGAAAGATGGGAATGATCAGATTTTTCCTTTGGCAATTGGTATAGGTAATATTGAGAATGATGCATCCTGGAGCTGGTTCTTGATTAATGTGAGAGAAGCATTTGGAGCCCCTGCCCAACTTCTTATCGTATCAGATCAACATGTGAGCATCTTGATGCCATTGCACAAGTGTTCCCTGAGGCATCGCACGGTTTATGCTGTTACCATTTGCAGAAAAATTTGGCCAAGTATGGGAAGCATTTGGTTGGCCTCTTCAATAGGGCTGCATATTGTTATCATCCTAGTGAGTTCGATAAGTACGTCACTTATTAATGCCATGAGATTCCTCAAATGTGTTTATTATGGTCTCATTTTAATATTCTTATGATGAATCTTTTATAATGTTCAGGTATATGAACACATTGGTGAAATCCCAAATTACTGGTGCTCTTGATGCTTTAAAAGGTGCTGGTGAATACAGATGGTCTCGTGTCAAGTACCCTGTTCGTAGGTTTAACTTCATGACATCTAATGCTGCTGAGTCGTGGAATGGGAGGTTAGTTTGGGCCAAAAAGGTACCCGTCTGTTCGTTTCTGGAGTGTGCTAGACGCATTACAGAAAAGTGGTTCTATGAACGACAAACCACCGCACTAGAGCAAGATAACACACTGACGAAGGCCGTCCATGAGAGATTGCAGGATGCAATGAAAGAAGGGTGTTCTATGCAGGTCAATAAGCTTGGACGACTCAAGCTCAAGATCACCACTGATAATAAGAATTTCACAGTCGATCTATCAGACCGTTCATGCACTTGCCAGGTTTTCTAGCTTGACTTGAATTTCACAGTCGATCTATCAGACCGTTCTGTGATGCGTAGGCTCCGGCCTCTCGTAACCCCTTGGCTGAAAATGCTCCTCGGCCATGGGTGTATCCGTATGCTGTGCCTCTGCTCTCGGTGCCTCGTCCGATGATGAAGAAGAAACAACACGGGCTCTTCTACGTGGCCTCGAAGGAGGCACAACGGGATCATGAGCACCGGATGGAACAACTGGATCAGGAGCTGCAGTAGATCTCCTTGTTTGTCTAGTAGGGATGGGGTCAACAGGAGCTTGGGACTGACGATCAGCTGGACGCCGAGAAGGTCCAACAGAAACGCCCCAAATCTTCCGTCCACGAGTTTCCCCAACTGGCTGCACACCCTCGAAGAGGTCATGACCCACGTACGCCCAAAATGGACGGGTCATCTCAGAAGGAGTCGGCTCGAGCGTCTCCAAACAAGGTATCTACCACGCATTTGAAATATTAATAAACAAAACCTGTCTATAAATTATTCATCATACTATAAATTATTCATCACAATCAAATATGCTCATTAAAGACTCACCTGATCCGCTAGTGTTCTGGAAACGTCTGTTGTGGACTTCATGGTGGACCATCTAAGGCGACGACCAGCAAACGTCCCCGTACAAGGTATCACCTCATACGCCCATATCTGCATTTGGTACACACGTGATATCATCGTTAGAGAGTTACGAGAAAAATATATATTCACAAATAGATATCTATTTTTAACTCACTAGTAAGGCAACGGAAAATCCAGTAGAAGTGGTAGATGTAAATCTTGCTCCTTCTTTGCTGTGGAATAGCCACAGGTAAATTACCCATAGTACGCAGCAGGTTCAGGTACGAGAATTTCCCCCATGAGAAGCTCTCCCAAGCCTCAGACTGGTCGATGAGGCTCCATACCCAGGATGGGACACTCGTCTTCAGTATGTCAGCTCCAAGAACGATACAATATAGAATGAGAATCTTGGCAACATTCATGCTGTCTACACGGCTGACATGGAACTCCCCACTCAGAAATCTAGCTCGAAGCTCTGAAATGGTGATACTCCCAATACCAGATCGCACTACTCGAAAGTACAACCCGTCTGGAGATAAATCATGAACCCCAGATGGGTTGAAGTGGGAGTCTCCAAACCTCAACCCCGTAACAAGAAAAAACTCTTGTCTACCAAACCTACAAAATCTATCTGGTCCAATAAGAAACCAGCAGTCGCCTTCCGATGCATCCGTCCGTCGCACCTGCCGACTCATCAAATAATGTAGAAACGCCTTACACGTCTCTGTATCCATTTGCCACCAGTAAGAAGTGACCAAAACATGTGTCCATGAAATCATGGACACAATCTCCATCCACCTCCGATAGCTCCCTCCCTATCTCACGAATAATAGGAAGTCGCGTATATCTATTGATATACACAAACTGCCGCTGACAACCCGGTCTAACCCACTCCCACTCGCCCTATATTGAATGAAAATATATGCCAGGTAAAGAATTTGGTATTTTCGTGACATTGTAGAGAAGCATAAAATTTATACATTTATCGTGAGTGACATGCATTATTATGACATACACAGTTTCAAATTTCGTGGCATTTTCGTGGCATTTTCGTGAAATTTTCGTGGCATAATCATGGCATATTGACATTTTCGTGGCATAAATTGGATATTTTTGTGGCATAAACGTGGCATTTTCGTGGCATACATGCATTTTCGTGGCATAATCGTGGCTTCTGTCGTGAGATAAATGTGGCATTTTCGTGACATACATGCATTTTCGTGGCATAATCGTGGCTTATGTCGTGAGATAAACGTGGCATTTTCGTGACATACATGCATTTTCGTGGCATAATCGTGGCATAAACGTGGCATTTTCGTGAGATTTTCGTGGCATACATGCATTTTCGTGGCATTTTCTTGGCATATTTGTGACATTTTCATGGCATACTAGTGGCATAATCGTGGCAGAAACGTGGCATTTTCGTGACATACATGCATTTTCGTGGCATAATCGTGGCATGAACGTGGCATAAACGTGGCATTTTCGTGAGATTTTCGTGGCATACATGCATTTTCGTGGCATTTTCGTGGCATATTCGTGACATTTTCGTGGCATACTAGTGGCATAATCGTGGCATAAACGTGGCATTTTCGTGACATATATGCATTTTCGTGGCATAATCGTGGCATAAACGTGGCATTTTCGTGGCATAAACGTGGCATTTTCGTGAGATTTTCGTGGCATACATGCATTTTCGTGGCATAAACGTGGCATTTTCGTGAGATTTTCGTGGCATACATGCATTTTCGTGGCATAATCGTGGCATAAACGTGTTTATTCCTGACATTTTCGTGAGATTTTCATGGCATACATGCATTTTCGTGGGTGGATGAATTTTCGTGTATACATGAACGCAGAAACACAGTTTCCTCAACCTAATCTCAGGAACTATATCCATAAGTCTAAGCACATATATATCAAATAACATATAATCTAAGCATTTCATGTCTACTTTAACAGTTTTAAATCACATACATTCAACCCAAAAAAGAGAGAAAAACAAATTTCATTCACATGTTCAATGAAAATGGAGAGTGGGGCGGTTTACTAACCTCCATTTGTCTGTCTGAAATTTGCACAGCCGATTGAATATGATGAATAGCCACGAAATGTCGACTCCAAACCAATCCGACGAAAATCTGGGATTTTCGTATCAAGTCTTTACTTTTCGTGGGTTTTTTTTCTGCCTTTTCGTGAGATTTTTTACTGCCTTTTCGTAAGTATGTTTATGAATTTACTGGATTTTCGTATTAGTTTATCACCTTTTTACTGCCCCAATAAAGTTCATTTACTGCGCCAATGAATGCCCAATAATGATTGACACCAACCAACTTTTTCACTTTTTTGAATTTACTTTTGACAGAGAACCGCCTTTTTGAATAGTCAAATGTGGTATTTTGGGAAAAAATTATAACAAATATGTTATTTTGGTCAAACACTAAAATAGTGTGGTATTTTGGGCCCAAATTTAAACAAATGTGTTAATTTGGGTCTGGTTCCCCATATATATATTATATATATATATATATATAAGCCATAAAAGTATATTACCAATACTTTAATTTTATGAAGTTGCCATACATATGATCTAAATAAATATTTTAGGAGTTTATAGGATTTATTTTTAAGTTAATAACAATATTAGTAATGCATGTATTACTAATACTTTTATGAACCTTGAAAATAATATGTCCAGTGTTGATCATATAAACCGTGTTGGTTGATTTTGACCATATTGACTGAATGGATCAGTGTTCATCGAATTTTGACTGATTTATGAGTTTTGTCTCAAAAAATATGATTTATATATATCAGAACATTAATCTCACGTGAAAAATATACATCAATCCTTCAAAACACAAACAATAGTCAATTTATAAAAGAGAAAAAGAGAAAACTGCATTCATTAATATTTAATGGGGACAATTTTGTATCTTTCAACATCAATCCTTCAAAATAAACTGTACACTGCCAAACATCGGAAATAAAATATGAGGAAATGTTTTAAACTACACAAAAAAATATAAATAATTAACTTTTCTACCATTCAATTTAACAAAAGTAATTTTCTACCACAAAAGATAATAAAGTGACATTTTCTACACTATTTTGACTCGGTCATGGATAAATGATTGAATAATGATCGAGTGATGATATATTCTATTTATTTATACTAGTAGTATTATTTAATAATTGATTTATCCAACAAATCATATAAATTGATAAAGTAATTAAATTGATAAAGTAATTAAATTGATAAATGAGACTCAATTAATATAAAAAAAATGAGGATTGTTTAATTGAATAATTTTAGGTATATTAAATTGAAATTGTTTGAAATTAAACTAGCCATTGTAAATAATTAAACAAATTTGCGATTAAACAAATTAAACAAATTTCCAATTTTCTAGGATTTACTCGAACCACTATGTGAAATACATAGTGGTTCGAGTAATAGTGTAAAAAATACCAATTTTTGTTCAATTAATCGAACCACTATGTCAAATACATAGTGGTTCGATTAATAGTGTAAAAAACCAATTTTTATTCAATTAATCGAACCACTATGTCAAATTCATAGTGGTTCGATTAATTGTGTAAAAACCACATTTT
This sequence comes from Scutellaria baicalensis, assembly GCA_005771605.1. Lineage (NCBI taxonomy): Eukaryota > Viridiplantae > Streptophyta > Magnoliopsida > Lamiales > Lamiaceae > Scutellaria > Scutellaria baicalensis. The sequence goes on from CM016724.1 coordinate 25,430,708, forward strand.
CACTATTAATCGAACCACTATGTCAAATTCATAGTGGTTTGATTAATAGTGTAAAAAACCAATTTTTATTCAATTAATCGAATCACTATGTCAAATTCATAGTGGTTCGATTAATAGTGTAAAAAATCAATTTTTATTCAATTAATCGAACCACTATGTCAAATACATAGTGGTTCGATTAATTGTGTAAAAAACCAATTATTGTTCAATTAATCGAACCACTATGTCAAATACTAAACAATGGATTTGTAATAGTGTAATCGAACCACTAAAAGCATATATAAACCATTGTTATATAAATGTATGTAATATAAATGTTATAAACAATGGTTTAATTAGTAATCGAACCACTAAAAGTATATATAAACAATAGTTCGATTACTAATTAACAATGGTTTATATTACAATGGTTCGATTACTAATTAACAATGGTTTATATATAAACAATGGTTCGATTACAATTACTAATTGTTGTAAAATATGTTGTCCTATAAAACAATAAACAATCAACAATATAGAAGTAACAAAATATAAAGAAAATAAGACAAGATTGAGAAGACGATTTTATTCATCAACCATGATTCCTTTGAGTACAATTATATATATACAAAAATATGAATCTCAAAGGTCATAAGAGATGAAAGGTTTAAAGGAGTAATGTCCATAATAATGATAATTTATAACACTCCCCCTTGGACATTACGTCTTAATGTACATGCCTCGTTAAAAACTCGCTAGAAAAACCTAGTAGGAAAAAACTAGACGAGAAAAGAGTACATGACATACAAGATCTTAATGTGTTACACTACCTGCCTCGTAAAAACCTTTAACTAAGAAAACCCTGTGGGAAAAAACTTAGTCAAGGAAAAAAGAGTACAGCGCTGGTCTTCAGGACCTAACCTTCAGAGTTAACTAAGTATAACTAATGGTCTTCAAGACCCAGCATTTAGGATTATTTAACGCTCCCCCTTAAGACAACAATCTTCCATGCCCACACATTCCAATATCATGAGCATATTTTTCAAAATTAGATGTAGGTAGGGAATTTAGTGAACAAATCTGCAAGATTGTCACTAGAGCGAATTTTTATATAATTTCACAACTCTTCTGGAGTTCATGAACTGTGTTAAATTTCCATTTCACATTCCCGCTACGCATTTATGCAATACTAGTTGCATTATCCTCATAAATGACTTAGAAATATAAGATATTTACTAATACCACATGACTCACAAATCTATTTTATAATTATTTTTAATCATACACATTTTCATGAGACATCATATAATAATAAGTGGTTTGAAGAAATGGTAATCAAAATTTTTAACACATTTTCATGAAAATGATGTACCTCCACTTATAGATTTTGTTGGAGGAGCACTAAATCTTTACAAGTAGATAATATCAAGTCTAGTGCAATTTCCAAGGTAAAATAATTTACTAATTGCACTTAAGTAATGAACTTCTAGTTCTTATATATCTTCAGTATCTTCTTTAGGTCTAAACGGACCTTTATCCACTTCAAATGATCCGACAACCTTTGGTTTACTAAGTGGATGAGGAATACCCATGTAGAATCATTCTAAATCATCACCGGTGTATGAAAATTCCTTAAGAGAAATGCTCGATCTGCAGGTCGAGATAGTATTTGGTCTTTACCTAATGTTTTCATTTCAAAATCAACTTTTAAATTCGAACTTGCTTCTTCAATTAACATATAAAAATACATATAATTAACATATAAAAATAATACAATATTCATCTAATATTTGCATCATTATAATCACTCAAGTAAATGCATCATTATTTGAATATAATCCTTCTTCAGGAAGACTTCACTTACCCGATTTGTATCGAATTCTACACAATGAATGTAGATCACCTAATGGTCTTTATAATTTGATATGTATTACAATTCTCATTTTCCTTATTAAGAGATTGTAAAATCTATCAGAGATTCATAACTAAAGGTTTGTGTAGATATACGGTAGCGATGTTTATCGAATGCATTTTTCAATTTATATTTGCTGCCAGAGATATTAAGTAGTGGAACATTATATATCATTCATAATAGGAGAATGTGTTTGATCAAACTCAATAACGGATCTTTACAGGAACCCTTGAACTACTAGCCTCGCTTTGTAACTCATTATTTTCATTTATTTTCTGTACAAAAACCCATGAATATCCTACAGGGATAACATCCTTAAGGGTATGTATGCCAAATTCATAAACTTTTATTTTGTTCAGCGAGTCTAGTATGACCTCAATTGCATCTTTTCATCTTACCCAATTTGAGCACTTCTGGCACTCAGTCATTGAATTGGGTTCTGGATCCAGATTATTTTTATAGATGATAAGAGCAATTTTGGAGGCAATTATGTTGTCGACAACAATGATACTTATATATTGAGTTTCTCATATATCTATAATATTAGTTGTAACTTTGATATTTATATCAACCAGATCCTTATCATTTCCCAAAATATTTTGATCTGGTCGTTCCACAATCCTAGTGTTTTGATTATTTTGTGCACGTGCATTATTACTAGGATTTTTCGTCTTTGGGACGCTCTTTAGGAGATATTTGGAGTGACTGAACATTTTTTTAGATTTTGTTTACCGCGGATTTATCTTTTGTATTCATAGGCCTTTTACGCTTCAGGCGTAGAGTTACATCATATATACTTGTGTAGCATATATATATGATTTTGTCACTCCTTTATGATAAGTAAACACATCTGGCAGATTACTTGCTAAATACTGCAAGTTAATTTTTTTGTGAACTTCCAGTTCAGTTTCATTAGTGCGTGAATCTAAAATCTATCGGCATTCTTCTAATCATTGGCTATTATATGTCTCCCCCTAATGCCGATAAATATTTTATAAATTTATATTATATAATGGGCACACACTAATTGTAGAGTAAAATATTCAAGATATGCAGATGGGCGAACTTGAATTTAGAGAAGCAGCATGCAAAAATGCATGAGTCCAAATGAAATTAGTAAGTTGGACTTTTGTAGTAAAGGTCTAGAGAATTGATATGTTTGATCAATGATTCACCTAGACCATATCAAGTGTGGATGTAATGAATCGAATGCTCCACTTTAATTGTCATTGAATAATCATCAAATGCTTTCCATATGAATTCATCTGACATTATCCACTCTAATGCTCCACTTTAATTGTCATAGAATAATCATCAAATGCTTTCAATATGAATTCATCTGACATTATCCACTCTAATGGAACTAATTGGATAAATCAGAAAATTGGGCTCTCAATTCAGTAACTATGACAATGAATCTTGTGGAAGCTTTATTTATGGTGGATATATAATAAACACATAGGACCACCTAGTGGAGGTATCAATCATGATCATGACTTATCAAAATGGTCATGATGCTAGATGAATTGGTTTACATATATTTCCATGAATTCATTCAAGAAAAATAGGAGATAAGGAGGTTTGAAGTATATATAATACAATCCAGAGGAAGAATGGAGTTTATGAACTTCTTTCCACCATGTTGTGGATGGAGTTACTAAGAGATTTCTACATTATTCTCATTATTTGTTCAATGTGAAATTAATTGTTTCAATATAATGTGCGTAAAATCAAGAAGGGTACATTTAGATTGTAAATAAACAACATATCTTTAATTTAGTACCCATAGGAGAATTAATAAAGCTCTACCGGAGCCTACGACTAAGAGATCATCATCTGCAATTGTACTAACACCTTTTTTTTTTTTTTTTAAGCTAACATCAGTTTGTATATTTTTGTCATTGAGTGCACAAGTCTTTGGTGATTTTCTGAATAATCTGAAGATAATTATCCATGATTTATAAAATGGAAAAGAGATACATAGTTTCACAAAATAATCCACCTGGGATATCAACCTTTTGTTCTAGTCAGAGCTTGGGATATACATTAATTTCTAGTTTTTACAAGTATAGTCAGCAGGTTGTTGTGGAGTTTTAATAGTGGAATTATAAAACTTAACCGAGATTGATCAAAATGAGCACACAAACTTGTTTTATAAATGAGAAGTAAGTGCTTAATTTAAATTGATAGAAATCAGAATGGTAATTGAAGGATAGGCAACCAACGCACAACTAATATATACTTACCACATCATGTCTAGCAATGTTAACAAAGGGCTGATTATTTTGGATGAAATGCCCACGTTGACTAAAGTTTGGATCGCACCTTCTCAAAATATAAATCCTTTGATTCACTTAAATGATTATAGGATGGAAACATCTACAAATGTTATTAGTTGGTTTATTTCCTAAATTTGAATTTTCTTTTGCTGATCAATAACACACAACTCAATGTCACGTAACCTCTTAACTTATAAATGGTAACTAAAAATAAAGCAGATATAGTATTGAAAGTACATTGTTTACTCTAAGGCAAAATACTTCCATGATTACCTACAACAGCAAGTATGTTCTACCACAAGCCAAAACTTACAGCACACTAGTAGATAATGTACAAATATATTATGATGTACTTATTAATAGCAACAATTCAAGTTAAACGTATTGGAACTTTGAAGTTAGGAAGTCATATTTCTTTCCAATATTTTACCATGTTGATATATTTATCAACTAAAATCATCAGATCAATAAAGAAGATTACTAAACAATGAGTAAAATCATTCTTAAGACTATCGAATCAGATCGTAATCATAATAATATAAATTAAAGATACTTTGATTGATCAAATAAAAATACCTTGTAGGAAAGACACGATTCTTTCCTAGGGCACAACTCAAATTCGGTAGATAATCGTGCTGATAACGTGTTGTAAAATATGTTGTCCTATAAAACAATAAACAATCAACAATATAGAAGTAACAAAATATAAAGAAAATAAGACAAGATTGAGAAGACGATTTTATTCATCAACCATGATTCCTTTGAGTACAATTATATATATACAAAAATATGAATCTCAAAGGTCATAAGAGATGAAAGGTTTAAAGGAGTAATATCCATAATAATGATAATTTATAACACTAATTAACCACTATAATACTTTATATTACATACATTTATATAACAATGGTTTGATTACACTATTGTTTAGTAATTTAATACTATTGTTATATTTACAATGGTTCGATTACTATTGTTTGATTACACTATTGTTTAGTAATTTAACCACTATATATATTTACACTATTGTTATATTACATACATTTAATAGTGTAATCGAACCACTATTGATTAGTAAACAATTGAATTCAAATTGTTTTAATTAGTAATCGAACCACTATTGATTAATTTGTAATACTGTAATTTGTATTTGTAATAGTTTAATTTAGTAATCGAACCATTATTGAACAACTAAATTGAGTAATGGTATTAACTTGAATTAAATTAACTTGAAATTTGAATGGTTAGATTAATCAACTATTTTGAATGGTTCGATTACCTTGAATTTGAATGGTTCGATTAATCAACTATTAAGTTGAACAAAATTTGGTTTCATACACTATTAATCGAACCACTAGAGTAATCGAGTAATTGAACCAAATTCAAATTGAATTAAATCAAATTCAATTAAATTAAATCAATTTTAATCAAATTGTAAGGAGTGGTTCGGTTAAAGTGAATCAAATTCAATTTCAAGTAATTAATCGAACTTAATTGATTAATCGAACCATTTAAGTAATTAAATAGTTGAATAGTTGATTAATCGAACTATTTAAGTAATTAAATAGTTGAATAGTTGATTAATCGAACCATTTAAGTAATTAATCGAACCATTTAATCAAAATGAAAGTGGTTCAATTTGAATTAAACCAAATTGAATTAAATGAAAAGTGGAGTGGTTCGATTAAACAATTAAAAGTTGTTCGATTAAACAATTAAAAGTGGTTCGATTAATCAAAATGAAAGTGGTTCAAATTGAATTAAACCAAATTGAATTGAATTAAACCAAATTAAATTAAGTGAATTTGATTAATCGAACCACTTTTCTCAATTAATCGAACCATTGTTCATTAATATGGTTATTGTCCATTAATTTGGTTCGATTATTTGTGCAACCACTATTGGGTTCAATTAATGAAATTCACTTAATTCTGTTGTAAAATATGTTGTCCAACGCGTTTTCTTGTATAAAACAATATACAACCACCAATATAGAAGTAACAAAATATAAAGAAGACAATAATGAGAAGGGAGAATTTTATTCATCAACACCCAAAACCATATACATATGAGTACATTATATATGAAATCTAATAGACCCCAAAGGTCATAGTAGAATACAAAAGGGTTGAGTAGTAATGTCCATTCAAATCTCATAATTTATAACACTCCCCCTTGGACATTACGACTTAATGTACATGCTTCATTAAAAACTCGCTAGAAAAACCCGGTGGGAAAAAACTAGACGAGAAAAGAGTAAATGACATACATGTTCAAATGTGATACACTAGCTGCCTCGTTAAAAACCTTTAACTAAGAAAACCCTGTGGGAAAAAAACTTAGTCAAGGAAAAAAGAGTACAGCGCTGGTCTTCAGGACCTAACCTTCAGGGTTAAATAAGTATAACTAATGGTCTTCAAGACCCAACATTTAGGATTATTTAACGCTCCCCCTTAAGACAACAATCTTCCATGTCCACACATTCCAATATCATGAGCATATTTTTCAAAAGTAGATGTAGGTAAAGAATTTAGTGAACAAATCTGCAAGATTGTCACTAGAGCGAATTTTTATATAATTTCACAATTCTTCTGGAGTTCATGCACTGTGTTAAATTTCCATTTCACATTCCCACTACACATTTATATAACACAAGTTGCATTATCCTTATAAAATGACTAAGAAAAATATAATATTTACTAATACCACATGACTCACAAATGTGTGTTATCAAAACTTTTAATCACACATTGTCATAAGACATCATATAAAATAATAAGTGGTAATCAAACTTTGTTTAACATATTTTCTTGAAAAAGTAATACCTACATATAGACAACTTAACTACTTTGTGTTTTGTGTTTTGGCATCACAAAGATCAGATATAGGAATCAACATGTGAATAATCCACCAAAACCTTATTGTAAAGTAAACAAGATAAAATGGTTTTGAAAATATCAAAATATATTTAATGATAATTCAATATATTGGAGGAGCACTAAACCCTTATTAGTAGATTTACCATAATATCAAATCTGATCCATTTTGAAGGATAAATTAGAAGTGAGGAACTTCAGGTCCTATATATACTCAAAATTTTCTTCATATTTAAATGAGTTCTTGCCCAATTCAAGAGATATCGATTGTTTTACTTAGTCGACGAGACATATCCATGTAAAATATTTCCAAAAACCTTCTTCGAGAAGGTTGATTAGTGTATGAAAATTTCATCAAGGAAATACTCGATCTGCAAGTCGAGACAATAATTGATTTTACCTAAAGTTTTTATTTCAAAGTTGACTTTTAACTTCGAACTTGCTTCTTCAATTAACATATAAAAATGATATAATATTTATCTAATATTTGCATCATTTTATAATCACTCAAGAAAATGCATCATTATTTGAATATAATCCTTCTTCAGGAAGAATTCACTTATTTGAATAAATATTTGCAATTAAAGATTTCACTTACTCGATTTGTATCGAATTCTACACAATGAATGTAGATCACCTAATGATCTTTATAATTTGATATGTATTACAATTCTCATTTTCTTCATTAAGAGATTATAAATTCTATCAGAGATTCTAACATAAATATTCATAACAAAATATACAGTAGCAATGTTAATCAGATGCATTTTTCAATTTATAATTGCTGCCAGGGATATTAAGTAGTGGAACGTTATATCATTCATAATAGGAGAATGTGTTTGATCAAACTCAATAAAGGGTCTCTACGGGAACCCTTGAACTACTAGCCTCGCTTTGTACCTCATTATTTTTCATTTACTTTCCGTACAAAAACCCATGAATATCCTACAGGGATAACATCCTTAAGGGTATGTATGAAAAATTCATAAACTTTTATTTTGTTCAGCGAGTCTAGTTTGACCTCAATTGCATCTTTTCATCTTACCCAATTTGAGCGCTTCTGGCACTCAGCCCTTAACTCGGGTTCTGGATCCAGATTATCTTTATAGATGATAAGAGCAATTTTGGAGGCAAGTATGTTGTCGACAACAATGATACTTATATATTGAGTTTCTCATATATCTATAATATTAGTTGCAACTTTGATATTTATATCAACCAGATCCTTATTATTTCCCAAAATAACGTGTTGTAAAATAGTTGCTTGATTGCACCATCTTTCCTGAATCAATGTATCGAAAATGTAAATATACATCAGACAAAAGATAGGAAGGAGAGAATTTATATTCATCCAAATCCTCATTATTTTCCAAAATATTTGGATCTAGCCGTTCCACAATCCTAGTATTTTTATTATTTTGTGCACGTGCATAATTACTAGAATTTTTCATCTTCGGGATGAATCTCTTTAGGAGATATTTGGAGTGACTGAACATTTTTGTTAGATTTTGTTTACCGCGGATTTTTATATAGGTCTTTTACGCTTCAGGCGTGGAGTTACATCAGGTATATTTGTATAGCAGATTTATATGATTTTGTCACTCCTTTATGATAAGTAAACACATCTGGCAGATTACTTGCTAAATACTGCATGTTAATTATTTTCTGAACTTCCAGTTCAGTTTGACTAGTGCGTGAATCTAAAATCTATCGGCATTCTTCTAATCATTGGCTATTATATGTCTCCCCCTAATGCCGATAAATATTTTATAAATTTATATTATATAATAGGCACGCACTAATTGTAGAGTAAAATATTCAAAATATGCAGATGGGCGAACTTGAATTTAGAGAAGCGGCATGCAAAAATGCATGAGTCCAAATAAAATTAGTAAGTTGGACTTTTGTAGTAAAGGTCTAGAGAATTGATATGTTTGATCAATGATTCACCTAGACCATATCAAGTGTGGACATAATGAATCGAATGCTCCACTTTAATTGTCATAGAATAATCATCAAATGCTTTCAGTATGAATTCATCGACATTATCCATTATAATGGAACTAATCAGAAAATTGAGCTCTTAATTAATTCAATAACTATGACAATGAATCTTGTGAAAGTTTTATTTATCATGGATAATGAACACATAGGTCCAACCAGTGCAGAAATCAATCATGACCGTGAAATGTCAAAATGGTCATGATGCTAGATGAGTTGGTCCACATATATCTCAATTTCATTCGTTCAAGATAAATAGGAAATTTAAATCCTATTTTAGTATGAGAATGTCGTACTATAATGTCTCTTTTATAACTCTCTCAAAATACTTCATTTGTAGAAGAGAGTCTACTTTTTGACACTACCATATCAAATGAAATAGTAAAAATTCGACATATAAATTGTGTCTTGTCAGGAATGACTCCATCTCTCATGTCGTTATTTGAAAGAATTTGAATCTTAAATATTCTCACTTTATTTGTTCATAAAACTAAGAATGGTACATTTAGATTGTTGATATAATAATACATCATGCATGTATGATTAATTTGGTACTCTTATGTAGAACTAGTAATGCTCTTCTGGAGCTTACTATCAATAGATTATGATTTGCAATTGTAAAACTACTCTATTTATTTTGCACAAAAACTCATGTGAGATGGTCTCACGGATCGTTTCCGTGAGACGGATCCTTATTACCCATGTGTTGAATCCATTTTCACAAATTTCAATATGAATTGTTAAGAGTGGGTTATGGGTTGACCCGTCTCACACAAGAAGATCCGTGAGACGGTCTCACATAAGACCTACTCTTTATTTTGAGATGAAGTATGAATTTTTTTTCTATCTTTGTGGATAGAACCGTAAATGGTCTCACTATATCTACCAAACATATAGAATATCATCTATCTTCATATACCAAAAATCAATGATGTAATATAAGATGTTGAAAAATTATATAAACATTTAGATAAGCACGGAGATGAAGCCAAATTTAAAAGTAACCATATTATAGACTGATATAGAAATACATCATTTCAAAATATCAAAGTTTATGTTTGCTTCAAGCAAACTTGTGCAATGAGATGTGAAAAGAAAATTAAGACATTTCCTTCAAGACATATGTGTAAAGTCTATTTAAATATATTGTTTTACTAAGGTAGAGCTCCAAGCATTATATTACCATAGTTTGTGATACTATAAAAATTACATTTCTAATTGTTTGTGCTCTAACTTTTATTCCAAATCCCTTCAGATATGTCGAACATGCATTAAAATAACTACCAATACAAAGCCTTCATATGATACCAAGAGAAAATTGAGCAAACCCATTCATAGACAGGATTTGAACCTGGAGTTTGGTTCAAGGCCTCCTTGCCAGGGCATTTTTTACAGCTCTTTACACAATAAAAAGGGTAAGCATGGGCACAAGGCTATTACTTTTGAGTATACGCATAATCGTGTATTTTCCTTAATATCAATTACTGATTGTTAATTTTATGCTTAGAAAAAAAAATTTAATACTAAATCAAACTAGTTCCATGTATGATGTATCAGACGTGTAATCTATCAATAAAGGAGTAATCTAATATATATCATTAAACTTAGGGTTATTAAGAAAATTACTATTCTATGAAATAAAATCAAAAAAATTAAGATTATTGCATCAGATTATAGCCACAAAAATCAATCGGATTTTTGAGTTGATCATCTGATTATTATTATCAATAAAGTGTTTAAGAAAAATACCTTGCAGGAAAGACACGATTCTTTCCTAGGGCACAACTCAGATTTCGGTAGAGGCTCGTGCTGATAACGTGTTGTAAAATATGTTGTCCAACGCGTTTTCTTGTATAAAACAATATACAACCACCAATATAGAAGTAACAAAATATAAAGAAGACAATAATGAGAAGGGAGAATTTTATTCATCAACACCCAAAACCATATACATATGAGTACATTATATATGAAATCTAATAGACCCCAAAGGTCATAGTAGAATACAAAAGGGTTGAGTAGTAATGTCCATTCAAATCTCATAATTTATAACAAATTCATTGTTCAATTACAAATCCACTTAATTCACTTAATCAAAGTTGTTCGATTAATGAACAATGGTTCGATTAATTGAGAAACGTGGTTCGATTAATCAAATTCACTTAATTCAATTTGGTTTAATTCAATTAAATTTGGTTTAATTCAAATTGAACCACTTTCATTTTGATTAATCGAACCACTTTTAATTGTTTAATCGAACCACTCCACTTTTCATTTAATTCAATTTGGTTTAATTCAAATTGAACCACTTTCATTTTGATTAATCGAACCACTTTTAATTGTTTAATCGAACCACTCCACTTTTAATTCAATTTGAATTTGGTTCAATTTAATTGGAGTGGTTCGTTCAATTTATTTAATTTAATCGAACCAATTAATTTAATTGAACCACTTTGGTAATCGAACCACTTAATTGATTAAATTTAATCGAACGAACCACTTCAATTAAATTGAACCAAATTCAAATTGAATTAAAAGTGGAGTGGTTCGATTAAACAATTAAAAGTGGTTCGATTAATCAAAATGAAAGTGGTTCACTTTGAATTAAACCAAATTGAATTGAATGAAAGTGGAGTGGTGGAGTGGTTCGATTAAACCACTTAATTGATTCAATTAATCGAACCATTTCATTACTCATAATCAAATTAAAAAAACATTTCAAAGCCATTACGGAGTGGTTCAATTATGGGTTTCAAAGCAATTAATAAACATTTCATTACTATTTGGAACATTTCAAAGCCATTATGAATTTCAAAGCTTAATCGAACCATTATGAGTGGTTCGAGTAATGCCTAATTCAATGCTTAATTTCAATTTCAAATAGTTATTAATCGAACCACTATTCAAGTAATTGGTTTTTTACACTATTAATTGAACCACTATTAATTTTACATCGTGATTCGATTAATAGTGAAAAAATTGGTTTTTTACACAATTAATCGAACCACTATGTATTTGACATAGTAGTTCGATTAATTGAACAAAAATTGATTTTTTACACTATTAATCGAACAAAAATTGATTTTTTACACTATTAATCGAACCACTATGTATTTGACATAGTGGTTCGATTAATAGTGAAAAAATGGGTAATCGAACCACTATTATGAATCAATTATGAATTCAATCGAACCACTCCATTTTCAAGTGAATTCAATTGTTTAGTATGAAATGTTTGAAATGTTTGAAATGCTTTTGAATGTTTTTTTAATTTGATTATGAGTAATGAAATGGCTTTGAAATGTTTATTAATTGCTTTGAAACCCATAATCGAACCACTCCATAATGGCTTTGAAATGTTTTTTTTTATTTTGATTATGAGTAATGAAATGGTTCGATTAATTGAAATGGTTTTGAAATGTTTATTAATTATTTGAAATGGTTCGATTAATAATGTTTTTTTAATTTGATTATGAGTAATGAAATCAAAGTGGCTCGATTATGGGTGTTTATAGTGGCTCGATTATGGGTTTAATTTGATTATAGTAATGAAATCAAAGTGGCTCGATTATGAGTGGTTCAATTGTTTAATAATTTGAGTGGTTCGGTTTTTAAACAAATTTGATTAAACAATTAATCGAACCACTTATATAACTAATCGAACCACTATTTAGTAATTGAACCACTTATCATTTATCAATTAATTTATTAAAGTCTCTTTAGTTCAATTATATACTTAAGCGAACCACTATTTAATTTATATAAAGTAGTTCGATTACTTATTTACTTGTAATGGTTTGATTAATCACTTAATTAGTTATATACTTATAATGGTTCGAACCACTATTTACATTATATTTACTTTATAGTGGTTCGATTAAACAATTAAAAGTGGTTCGATTAATCAAATTCACTTAATTCAATTTGGTTTAATTCAATTAAATTTGGTTTAATTCAAATTGAACCATTAATCGAACCATTAATTCTTGATTAATTGAACCAATTTTGTAAAAAACCATTAATCGAACCATTACTCGAACCACTATGTCAAATTTCAAATTTTGTTCAATTACTCGAACCACTATGTCAAATACATAGTGGTTCAATTAATAGTGTAAAAAACCAAATTTTGTTCAATTACTCGAGCCACTTTGTGAATTAATACATAGTGGTTCGATTAGAAGTGTAAAAAACTAATTTTCTAGAATTTACTCGAACCACTATGTCAAATACATAGTGGTTCGATTAATAGTGTAAAACCCAAATTTTGTTCAATTACTCGAACCACTATGTGAAATACATAGTGGTTCGATTAATAGTGTAAAAAAACCAATTAAGAAATACTCCAATTAGTGGTTCGAGTACTCCAATTAAGAAATTGGTTCGAGTGGAGTGGTTCGAGTACTCCAATTAAGAATAAAATTAAGAAATACTCCAATTAGTGGTTCGAGTACTACAATTAAAAATTTTTTGCTCGTTTTTTGAATTAATTGGATAAATAGTGAACCACTTTATTGGATAATTTATTAATTAAATAGTGGTTCGTTTTTTGAATTAATTGGATAAATAGTGGTTCATTTTTTGAATCAATTGTTAAATAATAGTATAAATAAATAGAATATATCATCAATCGATCATTACTCAATCATTTGTCCATGACCGAGTCAAAATAGTGTATAAAAGGTCACTTTATTATCTTTTGTGGTAGAAAAGTACTTTTGTTAAATTGAATGGTAGAAAAGTCAATTACTTACTACCTCCGTCCCAAAATAAATGACGTTTTAGTCTTTTGCACATATATTAAGAAATGTGATAAAAAGTCCAATCTACCCCTATTTAAGTTTAATTAATGAGGTGCTTTTATCTCTTTAACACATTTAATTTGAGGTGAGTAAATAGGGGTATATTTGGTATATTGCATGTAAATATGCTTTGGAATACGAAAACGACAATTATTTTGGGACAAATTTTAGTTGCTAAAACGTCATTTATTTTGGGACGGAGGTAGTATATTTTATCGTGTAAGATGGGCTGGGCTCTCAATAAAATATATATGATAATATAATTTATTCACCAAGCATAAAGGTCAATGCGTTCTCGAGCGCGATCAACGTGCTCCCACGCGTCTGGTGGGTACGCTCAAGCACACCAAAATTCGCTTCAGGTAGTGATATCTTCATATGATGTTAGACTGACTTTCGTGTTATGTTAGTGTGACATTCATGTTATGTTAGTCTGACCTTCGTATTATTTTAGTTCAATGATTTTGAACTAAGGATATGAAATCTGGAAATGAAAGTCATACTAACATAACACGAAAGTCACACTAACATAACAGAAGGTTACGACCAAAACACGTGAAAAAAAGAAGAGGCGCGGGTTGGACCGGCCCGTGCGCGACCCGAATGCACGAATCTCAGATCCGTGCACTTGGTACACAGGAGACACACTCAAGTACAAAATATATATATTATCTAATTACTTAGATACATTTCTGCCAAAAAAAAAAAAAAACACAGAGAGACACATATATCTCAATTTCTAAACTCTACGCTCATTTTCGTACTATATATTACCAAACTACTTCCAAATATTTTAGAGAAGATGTTTCTAAGAGCATGAGCATTGCTTAACAAAAATTTGTGATTAATAAAAACAAATTTTTGTTAAGTAATATAAGGAATTAATATGTGTGTGTTTTTATTGGTGTTATAAAGGTGTGGGTCATGTTCTGAAAAAGTAATAATAAACAATTATTAAGGAGAGAGAAAGAGAGAAAAATTGATTATTATAATAATAAATTTGTATTTTTTGTTATAGTTGATTGAACAAAATTCATTTTTGATCAAAGGTATGAACAAATTTCATTTTTGTTCATAGTATGAACAAAAAATTAAGGAGATAGGAAGAGTTAGTATAATTTGTATTATGTGGTATTTTATAATAGTATTTTTAATGTTTCACCAAATGATATTTATTGTTTGTTTCAACATGCATGCATGCATATGTTTATTTCTCTTTTTGACTTGATTTGTATTGTTTTGATTTTATTTCTAATTTAATTTCGATTCCACAGAGACTAGTGAATTAGAACAATGTTAACTACGTAATTAGATTACCTAATTTTATCTAGGTGACCGAATTGAATTGAGAGAACTGAACCTAATTAACCTATGTCTAGAAATAAATAAACAAAAGAAAATATCAAACAAGAAAATATCAAGATGTGGCTTGTGTATTTGGATGTGGATGAATCCTTGTGTCTCTTCGTGTCTCTCTTTTGTTTTGAGTCACAAAATCCCAATTTATATCTCACAATTAGGTTTGGAGTAGAATTATAGTTGAAACGGGGTCTGAAACGACCAAACGAAACACGGCCCTCCCAGATCCGGATGACCCGGCCCATATCGACCTCACCCGGATTATGACTTCCAGACACTTTTTGATCCATTTAAAAGTCAAATTGGACGTTGGCATCTTCATGAAAGGTGTAGCCCTTGAAGTTAGCTATCCAATGACACTAATATCAACCCAATATGAGTTTTCTACACCAAGTTATGCCTAATTTACTGGAATCATATCAAGATGAAAATGAGGACATTCTTGCACGACTTTCACCTTCTTGTAATATTCTGCTTTAGTGGAGGCCGAATTGAAAAAAACTTTCAACATGAAAGTTGTAGAACTTCATCTTAGCTTTCCAAAAAGACAAGAATCTTTGAATTTGGACTTCTAGAGATTGAGATATGATTTTTCTTCCAGGATATAAGAAGAGCGGAGATTTAAGCACAAAACCGAATATGTCTTTCCAAGGAGTATGAGCTAGTGCACAAAGACACTTCTAATATGAATGAATTTCAATTAAAGATGCACCACCAATATTGTAAAATGATTATGGAAAAATGGAATGCTCAAAATAAGTAGACTAGATTAATGTAGTTTCAAATTATCATTTTAAATTCCTAGTGTATCTGCAAGTTTGTAGTGATGTTTCAAATGATGTATATATTATTTATTAAATCTAATGTCCTTGATTTAGATTTGTAAAGACAAAAATGGGATGCATAAAATGTCATGAAATTAGGTTTGGGATAGAGTTCTAGTCAAAACGGGGTTTGAAACGGTCAAATGAAATGCGATCCGGCCGGATCCGGATGACTCGACCCATATCGAATAGAAAAACAGAAATTTGGGGCATATCACCAGCGACCCGGGTCGGGTCATGTCTTCGAATTTCTGCAGTTACTCAACTCATGCATTGGGACCCGACCTCACCCGGGTTATGACTTCCAGACTCTTTTTGACCCTTTTTTGTGCTCGAATTGGACTTTGATATCTTCATGAAAGTTGTAGAAATTGAAGTTAGCTATCTGATGACACTAATTTCAACCCAAGATCCATTTTCTACACCAAGTTATGTCCAATTTACTGGAATCCTGTCAAGATGAAGATCAGGACATTCTTGCACGACTTTTAGCTTCTTGTGTTATTCTGCTTTCTTGGTGGCCGAATTGAAGAAAATGTTCAACATGAAAGTTGTAGAACTATCTCTTAGCTTTCCAACAAGACAAGAATCCTTGAATTTGGACTTCTTAAGATCGAGATATGAATTTTCTTTCATAACTGCTCGTTATTGACTTCCTATCTCGACTTCAACTTGACATTAAATTCACTGGACTTTCATTTTGGCTAAAATCTATCAAATTTCTTTCAAATCAAGCAAAAATGTGGTAAACACATGCTCATACCTACCAATATGGTAAAAATAATTCACATCTTTGTCACTTTACAAGCACGATGGGCAATCATCAGAGGACCAACTCGTTTCTGGTATAAGAAAAGATTGAGACATATAATGTTAACATGTATTATTTTACATAACATGATTGTTGAAGACGAGAGAGAATTAATCACGAATTGGTACAACGACGAACGTGATGAGCCTACACAAACAGTACATGGATCACACGAAAAATTTCAAGAGTATCTTCAAAGGAATTCCGAGTTACGTGATAATCAAATATATCACCAACTTCAAGCGGATTTAATAGAACACATATGGAGACAATTTGTGGACAATTAAATATTAATATTACATTTATATTTTAAATGTATTTCAACGTATTATTATTATTACATGAATTGATAAATTCAAATTTTTCCTTAAATTTCATGTTATATACGAATTGAGACTAATGTAAATATATATATATATATATATATATTTACAATAATTATTTAATTGATTAAAATGGATTTAGGTTTAATATTATTGATATAATTAAAAAAATTATAATTACAAAATGATTTTATTTGATATATATTAAGAAAAAAGTTAGTTAATGATAGGATCCACATATAATGATTGTATTTTTTTGTTAAGTAACGTAGATATATGTTTTAAAAAAGTGTATGTTTTTAAATTGAAATGATGTAATATGGTCCCACCCTCTTTTCAAGATCGATTCAATACAAGAAAAGATAATCAAAACTTAACATCGATATCAAATCAAAACCAGTGACCATCAAGGAAAAACCCATTCAAAAGGCAAAGGTAATAGAGCTAGTGGTATAGGTAGGGCCCTCCATAATCGTCTTTAATTTAAAATAAATATGAAATATTTTATACATAGAAATTAATGAAATGAATATTTTGACAAGAGATGGTGTCTTTAACTTAAAATCGTGTTACGGATCAAAATTCACAATACAAAATATAATAGTTAGAAATTTGAAATATAAATATTAATCCATTTTAATTTAACAATAACATGAAATGGATTGATGTTACTCCACCCTGCAAAATGTGTTCCGTGAAACAACCTGACCTACCTATGTCTTTGGTAATCATGAAAGTGCTATTAATTGCTTAATTCTCATCTATGGAAATCAAAGTAAGTAGTGTAATTGGTAAAAAATAATTCTTCTTGTTAAATAGTGATTGATATATATATATATATATATATATTGGTGTGTATATAAATTTACTTTATGCTAATTATTGATTAAGTTACTTCATTTCATTCAAATTTTGAGATCATGGTGTTAAATTCTCGAAAGTAATACAAAAGGCCTTAAATTTTATTTATAATTATAAATTAAATAATATAGTGATATTAATCTTTAGATATAATCCAGAAGATTGTAAATACAATTCATCTATATCGTAGTGTCTGAAACTTCGACAAATTTATACATCATTCATTTTAATGTTTTGATTAATAACTTTTACCATATATAACATCTTAAAATAATTCAAATACATAATCATATGTATGAAAACATATACCAGATCTAATCATTTGTGTTTCGTGTTGCCATGCTACATCAATCATGCCGTAAACATTACATACCTATTACCTATTATGTATGGAAAAATAATGAAAAACGAGATGAGACATCTAATAAATAAACAAAACTTATTAAATTACACTGTAAATAATATTGGTATGCATTATATAAGCTCCATGTTTTATAGTAAATTGGAGAAAACATGACTATAAGTCACTACTAGAAGGAGTGAATCTTGTGTGAAATCGTCTCACGGATTTTTTTTCGTGAGATGAATCAACTCATAACCCACACTTAACAATCGATTCATGGGTATTAAAAATCCGTCTCACGAAAATTATTTGTGAGACAGTCTCACATGCATGAGTTTTAGTGCTACTAGAAAAGAGGTCTTTCGCAAAAACATTATCAACAATGATATTTGTCGTTATTGAGTGATTTCTTGCAACGACACATTGTTACAAAAGCATCTTAGGGGGTGTTTGGCTAAACTTATTTTTAGAACTTATAAGCTATCATATCTTATAAGATGTTTTTGGAGCTTATAAGATGTTTAATTTAAGTTTAATAAAAGTTATTGAAGTGTTTGGGTAAATAAAATGGTGGAGCTTATAAGTTGTTAGTAATGATATTTGTGTAATTTCAATGATTAAATTTGAAGATGATTTGAAAAATAAGCTCTTATGTTAGAAATAAGTTGGGATTTCCCAACTTTTCAAAAAATAGCTTATAAGCTCCTTACATCTTATAAGCTCATATGATAAGACCTCATTTTTAAAAGTTAGCCAAACACTTTTGAGGAGCTTATAAGCACTTAACATCTTATAACCTCTTTTAAGGAGCTTATAAGCTTAGTCAAACACCCTCTTAGTAATCTGATTCATAAATCACCAAATCTAAGTCTCATATAATATTTGGGCATAACAACGTAGCTAGCAGTGCTTTTGCGCAATGCATGGCTTGTTATATAATCTAATAATTTTTATTGTTGATGACATAGTGTAATGATAAATCATTTAAACAAAAAATTTATATTTCTTTGAATGATTATATTAATAAAAATGTTTGATATTTTCAACTTTTATAAATAATTGTATTTGATAATATTTTCAACTTTTCCCCTCCTCTTTTCTTTTTCTCCTTTTTAAATATGTTATTTTTATGGTAATGCTAAATACTTCTTTTATTTTGTAATGCAATTACTTATCAATAAATTTGGATATATAGTCAAGATGATGACAATTATATTAGCGTTGGTAATTCTTATTAAATCTAGAAAAGCTTTCATCTTGGTTTCTCTTCTTATTTTCATCACTAAATTTTTTATTGTTTTGATATTTCTAGCCTTCATTTCATAGCTCATTCTCATTAAGTGATAGTTGCTGAATATGCATTTCTTATATAATACAATGGTTTCCATCTTAATTTTTCTTCTTATTTTCATCACTAATTTTCTTTTTCTATTGATATTTCTAACCTTCATTTCATGCTCATCATCATTAAGTGAGAGTTCGTTGAATATGCATTGTTTAAATAGTACAATGACTTCCATCTTGATTTTTGATCTTCTTAATTCCATGTTATTTTTCTTTTTCTTTTAATGCTAGCTCATCATTTCATGCTAGCTCATCATCATTAGTTGAGAGTTGTTATATATGCATTGTCTATATAGTACAATGACTTTCATCTCAATCTTTCCTCTTATTTTCATAACTAATTTTTATTCTTCTTTTGATATTTCTAACATCCACTTCATGCTAGCTAGCCCATCCTCATTAAGTGAGAGTTGTTATATATTCACTACTTAAATAGTTCAATGACTTCCATCTTTATTTTTCTTCTTATTTCCATCACTATTTTTTATTCTTCTTTTGATATTTCTAGTCTCAATTTCATGCTAGATCATTCTCATTAAATGAGTATTGTTGAATGAATAAACATTGCTTATATAGAACAATGATAAGTGAGAGTTTTTGAATGAATAAACATTGTTTGTATAGGATAATGACTTGTAAAAAAAGTTTGATTCTAATGGTTTATGGTGAAAGTTAATTTGTTATAAAATTATTAAATTTATATAGAAAATCAAAATGAAAAAAATAACAAAATAAAATAAAATTACACATCATCAAATTGATTGAACATTTTTAGGAGGGAAAAGTAGCAAATTAGTAAATTGTACCAACTTCTTCCTCATTATATATAATATAGATATCTTATACTACCTCTATCCCAAAATAAATGACGTTTTAGTCTTTTGCACATATATTAAGAAATGTAATAGAAAGTCCAATCTATCCCTATTTAAGTTTAATTAATGAGGAACTTTTATCTCTTTAACACATTTAATTTGAGATGAGTAAATAGAGACATATTTGGTATATTGTATGTAAATATGCTTTGGAATACGAAAACGACAATTATTTTGGGACAAATTTTAGTTGTTAAAATGTCATTTATTTTGGGATGGAGGTAGTAATTGGTACTCGTATATATATCTTATAATTGGTACTCGTAAATCTTGGAATGTGTGCCTCAATATGGTTTTAAGGATTGTCAACTGATGTCATAGGACAAGATCTAACACAAGGAAAAAAAAAAGAATTTTTTGCTCCATAAAATTGGATCTCACGTTGCTAACTTTCAACATGACTAATAATCGTCTTCTTAATTTGTCATTGAGTTATGTCTCAGTATACACTTTTATTTATTTCATAGGAGTAAGTCTCTTGTGCATCAGGTGTATGGATCTTAGATCCATGCAATCGGGTCGGATCCGGGTAATCCGACCCGCTTTTTTTTTTTTTTTTCGTGCTAACTTTTTTTTCAATTTTAGTCATGACTTTTAGTTATGTTAAGAATACTTTTATGTAATGTGTAAGAATACATTTAGGTTACGTTAAGGATACCTTTATGCCCAGATTTCATACATTTATGTTAAGTTAGACATACCTTTAGGTTATGTTAAGAATACCTTTAGGTAATGTATAGGGATACCTTTAGGTTATGTTAAGGATACCTTTATGCCCAAATTTCATACATTTAATTTACGTCAGACATACCTTTAGGTTATGTTAAGGATACTTTTATGTTATGTTAGAGATACCTTATCCATAAGGTAGTTGTGTTACACATTTTGTACACAAATGTATCTCTAACATAACATAAAAGTATTCTTAACATAACCTAAAGGTATTCTTAATATAACGTAAATGTATGTGACCTGGAGCGAATTCTAAGGGTATCAAATCAGGATTTCAAAGGAACCTAGAATCACGATTTCAAAGGTATCTTTAACATCGCCTAAAGGTATTCTTAACATAACCTAAAAGTATGCTTAATATAATCAAAAGGTATTCTTAACATAACTAAAGGTGTCCTTAACATAACCAAAAGGTATGCTTAACATAACTAAAAGGTATTCTTAACATAACATAGTATGTAACCTGGAATCAGGATTTCAAATGTATCCTTAACATCACCTAAAGGTATTTTTAATATAACCTAAAGGTATGTTTAATATAATCAAAAGGTATTCTTAACATAGCTAAATGTATCTTTAACATAACCTAAATGTATGCTTAACATAACTAAAAGACATTCTTAACATAATGTGGTATGTAACCTGGAATCAGGATTTCAAAGGTATCCTTAACATAACTAAAATGTATCCTTAACATAACTGAAAAGTATTCTTAACATAACTAAAAGGTATTCTTAACGAGTGAATTTGAGCGCATCCGCCCAGGCGCGTGGGAGCGTGTGAGGGTGCGTCAGACGCACGTGGAAGCGCGTACACGCGCGGGTCGGGTCAGGTGCATGGATCCATGCACCTGATGCATAAATGTTTTTGTCATTTCATAGATGATAAGTTGTTTTAATTTCAGGGCCCACACAAATAGATCCAACCATGATAGGATTTTATCTAAGATGATAAAAGCTAAAATCCAAAGAAATCTTTTCTCTCCAAATCCAGAACTCGTTCTAGTCTCCTAAATATGTTCTTAATTTCCATAAATTATTTATTAAACACTTATTAGGGTCTCACTTGATGATTCCTAGTCAGGGTCCCAATAAATACTTAGCTCTACTTTTATAATGGATTACACTTCAACAAGATAACCCCACCCCTCCCCACCCAATAAGCCATCTCGATTGTGTGGATATATTGCAAAATTTATTTCATTTTTCTCCTAAAGAGGATACAAGTGATAAGTCTAACAAGGGTTAATTTTGACTTTATAAATTATGCCAACTTGATTGAGTTTATCCAAATGTGTTAAGAAAAACACCAATTTAACTCAACTCTTAAGAACACACACCACTTCCCTTGAAGTTTGTAAAGAAACTCAAAGAAAACAAATAACAACCGCACTCAAGAGGATTTACGTGGTTCGGCTTTAATGCCTACATCCACGGGAACAACAGGAAGAGATTATGTTATTCAAATCGAAAAAGAAACAATACAAGATCGATCTGCAAATCTGCAGCACACACACTCGAATGAATGAACACACTCACTTTACAGAACAATATCTCACAAGACTCTCCATCTCAATCTAATCTAACAACAACCCACTATAGCCATATATATAGGCTTTACAATGCAATTGAAATCAGATCAAATGGATAAGAATTGAGATCTGTAGAAGATCTTGAAGGTCGCCCATCTAGCACTCTGTTTCGACTCCTTCTGCAAAATTAACTGAATTACTGCCAAGCTATGCCACGTGTCTTCTTCCCATTTGTCCGCAAGATTTGATCTTTTAATTCAAAACCATTTCACGCTTCTTTAAGTTGATTAGCAACTTTGTAGATGAGAGAGAAACACAACTTTGGTGTAAAATGAGAAGTGCGTTTTTATAAGTAAAAACGCACTTATACTGTTCCTCAATCCTTTAAATGAAATAACCTTCCACAACACTTTAGTTCCAATTCGACAACACTTATGAAAGCGTTGTCTTTCTGCTTTGAACAAAACTTATGATTTTATGTGAGCTAAGTGTTCAGCTCGTTTTCCAGGTTTCAGCCATATACTTCACAAAATGTGATAGAAATTAGGTGTGGAAACTCACATGTTATTGTGTGGTGTTTATATTGGATCTTTATTGTGCAGTTTTGTTAGATATATATTACAGTATAATTGTTTTTAGAAATTTAAACTTTTGTTTTTTAATAAATGTTTATGCTGGATTCAGACTCATTTAACTATCTTATATGTGATGTGAAGCTCCGAATAATTGTGCTATAAACTAAAAAGTCTGCTATCATACAAATGAAGTAGTTGTTGTGGATTAGAAAAGAGATTGTCGATTATCTCTACCTTGTAGAATAGATACAAATAGTTAAAACTGGAGATTTTTCCTCCAAATTATTCATTCATCAAGAAATAATATCTCATTCTCTAACATCATTCTTCTCTAATTCATAGTCTTTCGTCTATCTCACATAGGCAATTATTAATTTTTATGAGGCTATTTTTCATATTCGCATCACTATGTAACATTTTAAAAGTATTTTCATAAACTATGTATTACTATCATGATTTCAATGTAATGAAATAAAAAGAAGGTTGTTAGAGTTCTATCAAAAATGTTATTTACTAAAGTGTGAAACATATCCAATGCCACGCTCATCAGATGTATGAATTTAGGATCCATCCACCCGTATATCTACATACTTTTAATAATATCCGTCACTATAAATAAATATTATAATTAATATAAATTTTCTTACAAAAGCAATTTGACTATAATAAAATACAAAACTAAAGTGTATGATGGGGGTCCATTGGACATAAATTGGGTACATATGTGACAAAGACACCTACGCTCCTTGAATACCCTTAAGGGATCATTCCTCTTTATTCACAAAACCGATGTGGGAAACGCATTTCTCTATTTTAACACAAACCCATCATTGTGATTCATTGGTTTTAAAATCAGGTTATTTTGAGATTTGTTTTGGCTTATTAGGTTCATTTGTTGGATGGTAAGTTTTGGAAAGATTATTGTTATATTGCTAAGTTGTAGGGTGTTAAGGTTGTTTTAAAAAGAGAGTACTAGCAACCGATCTTGTGATATGGCTGATGTGGTCGAACTGACCACATTCGAACTCTTCCGAAAAACCGATCGTCTTGAAGGCTAATTAATGCGAACAGAACAGAGAAGTAAGAAGAACGTTTTGGGCGAACAAGTAAGTTCGCACTTTATAAAAAACATGAGCGAACTAATTAGTCTTGCAAGCTAAACTGTCGAACTGTAAGCTGAAATGTCGAACTGAATCCAGAACGAACTAAATTCAAATTTGAAGCAACCGCCACGATCGCGAGTATCTCGCCCACTTCCCACTTTTTTCGGAGAAATCCTAACTGTCACGTTTTTCAGGGAGTATTTATAACCCTTATCTTTCTATTTCACACACACAATATCATACACAACAATTATTAAGAAAAAGAGTAATATCAACGTTTTTCCCAGATTACTGACTTGAGCGTCGGAGTCTCTTCACCGGGAAAAACCCCCGGTGTTTCTTTGTTTTTGCAGGCCTTTTAAATCGGAGAATTGCAATCGACGCCGGAAAACGAGAAGATAGAAGCAAGGACAAATCAATGGCTACCAGTAAATGATGTTTGAGTTAAATTAAATATTGATGGAGCTTCAAAAGGAGATCCTGGTCCTACGGGTTTGAGGTTGTGATTAGAGACGCGTTTGGTAGGTTTATTGTTGCTTTCTGTTATTATTGGGTGAGTTTTATGATAATGTTTATGCTTAAACTTATGTAATTGTGAATGTTTTTGAGCATTGTACAAAGTTAGGTTTTTCTTGTATTTGGATTGAGATTGATATTTTATCAATATTTCATATTTTACGATAAAATCATTCAATATCTTGCAAAGTTTGATTGCGAAGTGTCTTGCTCTCAAGAGACATTTGAACATGTATATTTCACCCACACATAGAGAATGGAACAAAGTAGTTGATCACATGACAATTTGACCATTAAAGAGAGTAAAAATTGCAGTTTGACAAAGTTGAGGATTGTAATAATTTTAGATGTTTCATTAATTATTGTTGATAATTGATGTGTTCCCAACTTTAGATTATAGCTTTTATGTTGTTGGGGGCCTTTTGTAATTGTTGTTGGGACTCTTTGTTTGAGATATTGGTCTCATCTTTTGTAAACTTCACTGAGCCTTTTAATAAATACAAGTAGAGGGTTTGTCTCAATCCTCACATCTTAGAGTGGTTTAATTCAAAAAAAAAAAAAAAAAAGAGTTTGAAATACTGTTATATGAAATAATTAGCTTATATAATGGGGTTGGCCATAAAATTAATTAGGTATAAATTACAATTTCTTTTGTGTGTGTGATTTTCTTTTTTCTACTCTTGGGATCGCTTTTGAAAATCAGTATGATGCACGGTGTGTTAAAATGCAACCAAGATGTTTTATTATACTTTAAATTATATTTTATATGTCAAAATGATCACCACACAAATATTACATGTATTTAATAATAATAATAATAACAACAACAACAATGATCTCCTAAAAATAGAAATGACAAAATTTTCCCATTTATTTCTACCTCTCCAAAAGTAGAATTACAATTATTTATTATTTTATAGTATATAGATTAAAATTATTAATATGTTAGACATGATTTGTAAATATGCATATAGTAATATCATATATGATATATAGACAAAATTTTGAAAATTAAAATTTAGAATTATGATGTACCACACACATATATATGACTTAAAATATAAAAGCTAAGTATAAAAAATATCATTTAAAAAAATGATAAGCAATAGTATCTTTTATACTTATAAAAAATTAGTAAAATTCAGGTATTACATTATTCCAAATTATATGAATAAATTTTCATTAATATAATGTAAGATCGTTGCTATTCATATGAATGATAATATGCCAATGAATAATATATTATTTTCACATACTTTTTTGAAAATTAATACTTCAACATGAAATATTTATATTTTAATTTTTATGAGGGTGCGTTATTTGGGTAATATATTAGTCATATCCAATTATATTTATTAATTAATTTTTACATTCACCATTTTGGATATGAAATATATATAGTAAATTTTTATATATTTATCTATGGGCAAAATATTTTATGCAACTGGTGCTAGGATCCATGCACCCGGGTCGACCCGCCCCACGCACCTCTGACGCGCGTTTTCACGCGCCCCAACGCACTCTCACGTGGCCCCACGCGCCTGATGGGTACGCTCAAACCCACCAAGATTCGCTTCAGGCAGTCATACCCTCATGTTATATGTTAGGGTTACCCTCATGTAATGTTAAGGTTACCTTCATGTTATGTTAGTGTTACCCGTGTTACCCTCACGAGGGTAATACTAACATAACATGAAGGTAACCCTAACATAACTTGAGGGTCACTCTAACATACATGAAGGTATGATTAACAATGTTTTTTACCTTCATATTATGTTAATGTTTCTTTCATGTTATGTTAGTGTTACCTTCATGTTATATTAGTGTTACATTCGTGTTATTTTAGTTCAGTGATTTTAAACTAAGAGTATGAAATCTGGAGATGGGGTCACATTAATATAACGCGAAGGTAACCCTAACATAACACGAAGGTAACACTAACATAACGTGAGAGTAACGACCAAAACACGCGAAAAAAGTAAAGAGGCACGGGCTGGGCGGGCCAGCCCAGCCCGCGCCCGGCCTGCGTGCGGCCCAGTTGCACAAATCACAGGAGAGTAACTCTTATCCATGACACATTTACTAAATCTAGCGAAAAAATAAAGTAATAAAGGTATACTATTTACTACATCATGATTGAGAAATCAAATCAATATCAGGCACTAGATATATTCATTTTAGGCCTTGTTTGGTAGCTATGTTTGGGCTGATTTAGGTTTAGTAACCAACCCAACATGATGTTTAGTGCAGGTGTTTAGTGCCCGGGTTTCACCTAGGCCCGGGTTATTGAATAAGGATTAAGGTGTGTTCAGGGCCGGGCTTCTAAACCCACCACTCTTGGTGGGTTTAGTGTAACCCAACAATGTTTTTATAGGAAATACCGATAGACCCCTCACTATAGACATTTCCATGACCATTTTGCCCTTAAAGGTGGTAGTAACTACAAATCTACCATGAATTAAATGAAAAAAACTCTTCTTCCCCAAATCGATTTTGGAGTCCCTCTCACCAAACTTCATTTCCTCTCCGACCAAATGAACGCTCCCCGACAGAAAATCATGGAGGTGAAGTGCAGTTAAGCTTGTAATGGGAGTAGCGTCGCATAATCCATCATCATTTTGCAGCAGGTATTGTCCTTCAACTATAATTTCGACATTTTTGCAGAGAGGGATATGGCTTCGGCTTTCATCGCACTTAGGGCTCGTAGTGCAAACTAATCAAGGATTGATTAAGTCTGGGTTATCCTTGTGTTAGAGTTTCATACATTGCATGATTCATTTGGAGAGGATATTTCATTGTTTATGTATGATTTCTTTTCATCCGTGTGCTATCGTTATTATGTATAGTGCGTAGGATTTAATTTCTTCTTGAGAAACATTTGTTAAGGTAGTTTTTATGTCGAAAAACCTCACATTTTTGTCATTATAAAAAAATTTGTGAAAGGGTTACTGCATAGATAGAATCCAGTCATTGCAGAAGTGTAATTAGGCAAGAGTGACTTAACAACTCGTGATTGCATGTAGTTCTATGGCCACATATGCTAAATATGAGAGAATCTAAGTTCTCCTTTTTAGGAGGGATGTATTGATTTATTCTGTTTATAAATTGTTTCATATGCTAAATATGAGAGAATCCAAGTTCTCTTTTCTAAGTCTATATAAACTGTTTCATTCTCTGTGGTGAATGACCAAACCTCACTGCTTTTTGCTACATCATGGATTCTCAGGTTAATCTTTCTTTCATAGTTGGTCTTAAACTCACTATTTTCTGATTCTTGAATTATGCTTTCTGGGCTGTAACCAAAGCTGAATTTGGTTGATAACAAAGCTTGTGCTGGTTCTTGTTTATTGTTGATGTTATGGCAGATAGCTTTTCCTTGCTATTATTCGAGGTTTCATTTGTAGAAATGATTGAATGCTTGAATTTCTTATGAGCTTATATCATCTTCCCTCTTGTTCATTTTAATATTTTGTGGTATATTTTGCTATTCTTGTTTCATTTGCTTATGTATCCCTTTTGTATTGAAATGGATTGGTTCTCTAGAATGAGGTTTTTGTAGCCTCCATTTGTCTTTTCTAATCATAGGATGCTTATCCTATGTAACCTTAAATAACAAAGTACAGTTATACAATTACAACCCTCTTCATTTCTCATTTATTTCCTCGGTTTGCCAAGGTCATGAATCATATTTTGTCAATTGTCAAATAATGAATGAAGAATGCCATAGAAACATGGGGAAAAATGCCTTGTTCATGGTACTGTGTTAGGAGTTCTTTCCTTTGTTTTAGGGATAGTTTGGAATTTTATATGTTGTATTTATTGAGAGGTGGTGATGGTGATTTATGGGTACTACAACGATCAAATGCAGGTGTACACACATAACAGAAGTGTTAGAACTGGGATGCCAAGCTTGATTTCTGAGGCAACAGTTACCAATCCCATGTAAAGTTCTCTCTACAACCTTATATGTGTGTGAGTTAATTAGCTAAGGAAGAAATGTTATGATAAAGTCCATAAACCTGCTGAAGTTCTGATGATTGAGACGGGGTCAGCTCCATCCACTCCCATTGTTGTGCAGGATGGTCCTTTCGATCCCGAGTGCGCAGACACAATTGATGTGTATTTCCCAAAAGTGAAAAGGCCAGATCCAATCCCATTCCACAAGCTGACAAAATTCTCATGAAGTTAATTAGCTAAGGAAGAAATGTTATGTTTATATTAAGTCGTCTGCCTATTTTGTACTTTGTGCTTTAGGTATGTTAAGAATAACTATTTTGCTTCCTAGTGTTACATATGATAACTAATGTTTATTTCCATTGCGGTGGAGACAAAGACGATGTTTAGATTATTTATGTCTATGGACCTTTGTACTAAGAATTTCGAATTTGCTATGAAATTAAAACTATTATCCTAAACCTGTTGCATTAGAACATATCTTTAGTTAATTTAAAAATCAATGAACACTTCACTCAAGCATGAGATTGTTACAATAATATTCACATTACTTTCTCACCCACAAGCATATTGGCACAGTCGTGATGATGTTAGTAACACAAATTGTTTATGAGCAAGTTGAAATACCAACACATATTCGCACAAAATAAGGACGACATAAAAAGCACCTAACAATATGCATACATGTGCAATCGGTTCCAAATTTAAAAGCCTGGAAAAATGTGATGGTGATGTATATAGCGTACCCTCTTTTACAATATACTTTGTCGGTCATCGTGTATCAGTGCTACACCTTACATATCGCATTGGAATGTGGATGGTCATACAATCGAGGTGCCCAAAGTAAAAGAACGACGATGAACGTGCACGCACATGCTATGAGAGTTGTACGAGTGCTTCTCTTTTCTCCTCGGGCTTTTAAAACTGCAACTTCCAATTGTAAGTGCTCAATCTTCTCTAGGCAATCATTGACCACTTCCCTTGCACGTCTATCAAGCGGTGGCTCCAACCAAATGAACATTCCACAACTCTCATCCTATTACGTGGAAGACAACATACAAGGGTGAACAAACACATACAAATGAGAAATGATGGTCAAACAAAAATACCATAGCACATAAAACGTATAATGTTTGTGCAACGACATTATTAACTCATACACCACGGAAAGGACAAGACATGAAACGTCGCATTGGATTCTTTCTTGTCCGTGAAGTTTGGATACACATTGGTAACAAATGTCGACAACGCAAAACCTCGTTTGGGGGTTTACAATTCACACTCGAACCTCTACAATGAATCGAGTTGGAGCTAAGTGGCATCATATCAACAACAAGAAGCAGGAATTAGGCAAAAAATAGCATTCAAGTTAGTAGCTTCTTTCATGTCGGTTTCATTAGACGAACGTCGCATTAGGGTACTTGAGATGAAATTTATTGTACAAAATCGAACATGAGAAATAAAATAATTCCAACATAGTAGCATACACATTTTAGCCATTTTTTAAAATTTGTCTCAACATAATTACACACATTCTTGTACCTAGTTGACATTTGCGAGATCCCTCCACAAACTATCGGGGTTCTGTAATGGAATCGGAGAACAATTGACTCGGTTGAAATACTCGATTTGTGTGAAACGATTGCAATAAATTCCAATTGGATGAAAATAAAGAAGATCTGTTCTTCACAAAATCAATTCGATTAAAATCGCAAATTTCTACTTTCAGCACAACATTACATCTAATTTCATGTGGTGAAGGTGGAAATCATAGATACAATTTCGAAAGTAACATTACCTTGAAAACGTCGGGAGAATCAAGGAATGTGTGTTGGGAACTCCTCAAAACTGAAGGACTTCCACAAGACCGAAGGACTCAAGATCGAAGAATAAGGGAATGAGGCTGCCAAATTTGTACCACTTTCAAGAAGCTCGACGAAGGCTCACTCTCGAATTGCAGAGGAATTTTCAAGCTTTCAGTTTCAATACTGTGGAAGAGTTGGACAAAATTTTCAAACAAATTGAGATTATTATTGTAGGGGCATTTTTGTCATTTTACTTTCCTTATCAAACCCAACCTATATACCAAACACAAATTTATAAACAATACACTTTATAAACATTTATACCAAACACACATAACAACTAAACCCATATCAAAAACCTCCACTCCAAACACCTAAATTAAACTATATGAACAGTAAAAAACCTGAAATTATTACAATCCAGTCCATACCCAACCTCCGTATCAAACGGGGCCTTAATGCTTAAAAAAAGCTACATTTATTTAAATAAATAAACTGATCAATTGTGCCATGTCGTCAAGAACGGACGCCCTGCTCTTGAGATATCAAATCAAAGTACATAATATTAATCAAAATCAAACGAATATTTTACATGATTTTAAAAGGTTAAATATATTGAGTTCTATGACCAAAATACCCAGTTTCATATAAGAGATCACAATTTTACCCATCATTATAATATTTATACCCCTTATACCCAGAAATTTAAAATAATGTCCCCAACTACCCAAAAACACATTTGTACTGAATGTCAGAAATTGAAAGTCAGAATTTAAAGTACTAATCATCTATATTATAATATATATATATATATATATATTGATTAGAATAATTAAGGAATATGACAAAAAAATAGCAATAGATAAATTAAGAATTAACTAATTAACTAAATAAATTTAACGAATTTACAAAGTTCATGCTCAATTAATTAATGAATTAACAAAATAGATTTAAAAATATTTGAAGAATTAACGAAATAAATTAAAAGAAAAGAAGCATTAATAGACTTAACGAAAGTAACAAAAATAATTAATTTTAAAAAATTTTACTACTTACAAAATAGTACAAATTAATTAAAAAAAGTTTTAAGAATTAACGAAATAATTAAATAAAGGTAACGAAATAAATTTTAAAAAAATAACAATAAAGAGCATAAATTAAAGAAATGAATATTTGTCCCACCTGCCACACCCACCCACACAAAGCCAATTTATTACTAGGGTTAACGAATACATATTCCTTTCTCCCATTTCTCCTCTTTCTCTTCCTTTACTCCCTCCAGCAGCGGTGCCTCCCCTTTCTCCTCTTTCTTTCTTTTCTTTGCTCCTCTTTCAATGGCTGAACAGGTTAGTTGTGTTAGTTATTTGTCTGATTGTTTTATTTTGTTTGGATTGTTGTTATTTTGTTTGGATTGTTGTATCTTTATTAATTAATTCCATTAAGCTTTAGAAAATTGGTAGAAAATTGAATAGGAATTATTTGAAAATTGAATAGGAATTATTACGAAAAAAAAAGTGCTGGATTTCGTTAAGCCGTATATATTAAGGGGTTAACGAATCAATTTACTGAAATAATCAATCAATTTCGTTAACCCCTAAAATTAGTGGGGTTAACGACATAGCAAAAAAATTTCTTCAAATTCGTTAACCCCTGTTAACGAAATTCCAGAAATTGTTCTTTAAATTCGTTAACTCCTTGAATTCAAGGGGTTAACGAAATTCCAGAAAATTGATGCCTATTTCGTTAACCCCTTAAATTTAAGGGGTTAACGAAATTCCAGAAATTTCTTCAATTTCGTTAACCCCTTAAATTTAATGGGTTAACGAAATAAGGCTGTATTCGAATTTTTTGTTTCGTTAATTAGCCCTACTTTTTAAGTCGTTAATTAGTTTATTAATTTTATAATTGTTAAGCCCTACTTTTAAATTAGTTAAATTAGTTTATGAATTAGTTAAGCCATACTTTTAATTAGTTTATTAAGCTAATTTGTTAATGAGTTTGTTAATTAGTTGATTAATTTTTTAATTCGTTAATTACTTAAGCCCTATTTTTAAATTAGTTAATTCATTAATTAGTTAAGCCCTACTTTTAATTAGTTTGTTTCAATAATTCGTTAATCAGTTTAT
Organism: Scutellaria baicalensis; assembly: GCA_005771605.1. Taxonomy (NCBI): domain Eukaryota; kingdom Viridiplantae; phylum Streptophyta; class Magnoliopsida; order Lamiales; family Lamiaceae; genus Scutellaria; species Scutellaria baicalensis. The sequence goes on from CM016724.1 coordinate 25,463,639, forward strand.
TAGGTAGTTTATTGATTTTTTATTTCGTTAATTAGTTAAGAAAATTACTTTTAATTCCTCAATTAGTTTATTAATTTTTTAATTCATTAATTAGTTAACTTTAATTCGTTAGATTCCTAGTTAATTTTTAATTAGCTTAGTTAATTTATAAGTCGTTAGTTTATTATTTTTTTAATTCGTTAAATGGTTTAGTTAATTTTTTTAATTCCTAGATAATTCGTTAGTTTTCGTTTATTAGTTAACTTTAATTTTTTAGTTAGTTCGTAGTTAATTATTACTAATTCTTTAATTTGTATTTTTTTGTATTCGTTAATCCCTTTAAGTTTGTTGGAATTCATAGAATGTTTTGTCATGGTTGTTTAATTATTTTAGCGTTTGTAAATATACAGATTGAGTGCTGTTACATTCGTCAGGCATGCCAGCGAACCATCGCATATATAAATTGATATGTTCACCTTGCGGTACTTGATGAGGTCAAGGCGCAGCTTCGATCTATGGGTCGACGGTGTCTCCAGGACTTTTGGAGGACGAGTTTCGGCCATTTCATACAGTGGAAGACGGAGAGAGAGTCTTGCAAGGCTTTCTTACACGTCATCATGTCATATGAGGTGCGTACTGATGAGATGCCTGCAGACGAGAGGTGGTTCTGTGTAGGGTAGGAAATGAGTATTTGTCGTTTCGGTAAGAGCGAGTTTGCCCTAGTGACGGGGTTGAAGTTCGGCAACTCGACTTTCAATCCGGTCAAAGTTCACACCCCTCCTGATGGAGCAGTGTACTGGAGGGTGCATGCCGATTTATCTCGGGTCACAGTGTCTGACCTCCGTTCTCGATTCACAGCCAGCGAGTTTGCTGACAGTGCGGAGGACACGGTGAAGATTGCCAAGATTTTGATCCTCCACCTCATACTGCTCGGGGTGGACGCCGGCAAGACAACTGTTGACCGATGGATTTGGACATTGGTGGAGGATAAAGACTTATGGGAGAGCTTTCCATGGGGGAAGTACAGCTTCCTCACCTTGGTCAAATACATTGATTGCATTACCGATGCTACGTGTTGATCAGAAACGATAACTAAGCCATCTGGGCAACCGAAGGCTTCTCGGACATTGCGCAAAAACCATGTCCAAGATTCATCATTCTCGACACTCCCTATCCCAATTGCCAGGGGAAAAATTTGATCGTTTCCATCTTTAGTCACAGCAACGAATCCAATCCCCTTGTACTGCCCCTTCAAATGGCAACCGTCGACCACCATAACAAGTCTGGAATATAACCTAAATCCGGCAATGGATGCACCCAACGCAAAGAACGCATACTTGAATTTTCCATTACTGTGGGAGTCTAATGTGGTATATGTACCTGGATTGCGTTCCTTTAAAACCTGTAAGTAAGCTCGCAACATGTTGAATGACGTCTTCGGATCACCATATGCTTCTCTCATTGCACGACGTTTTGCACTCCTAGCATGCTTGTAGCTCAAATTCAATCCATGTCTCTCGTTCATCTCTCGCATGATGTCCCTAGGAGTGATGTCAGTCCTATCTTTTCGGAGCCTCTGGACAAAATAATCTCCAATCAATGTGGACGGAAGTCTACGGGGTGCACTAGCATTCAGCTGATTTGAACAGGTCTGGGGCAGGACAACTTTGGCTATTTTCCAAATCCCGTGTTTTTCATGTGCATTGACTAAGAACGGACAATCATTTTGATTGCACTTCACCTGTCATCTGTGTTTGTCAGAGTGGTCCACACGGAATTGGACTTGATTCTCCAGATGATAATACCCGACTAAATTCTTCAACTCAACCTTAGACCCAAATGTCGCTCCTTTTTTCATACCAGTTGGAGCATGCTCAATCTCATCTGCAGTTGGGTCATCAAAATCAGGTATGTCTGGAATGTGCCACTCAGCTCTCATTGTGTCATCGCAGAATTGCTCATATGCAACTCGTTGCTCCTCATCTAAGTTTGTCTCCACATCTTCGTCCAGCACAAAGTCATCTTCTGCATCAATTGGATCTACAAAAAAAAAAACAGAAATATATATATCATTGATATGTTAATTGTATACACAAATATTCACATATGATCAGTTCGGTAGTACTTGATTACCTGTTCGAGGATCATGGTCTTCTTGTTCCCGCCTTTCTTCAAGTGGCGGTTCTTCGGCCTCATTAGTTGGGGCCACATTTAGGTCTGAATAGTTCAACTCATTGTGTGGATCACATCTGGATGAGGCCGGCCAAGGTATACTTGGCTCATTTGAAGATGTTCCAACCAAATTGTCATTTAAACCCCATGATGAATAAAAATTCCGGTCCTCGTGTAGTCCTAACGGAACATTTGACCAATCCAAATTTTGAGACTCCTCAATCAATGGATCAAAACTTTGAGCACCAACATGTGTGTCCTCATCTAATGAACATTGTTGTTCATGATAAGAAGAACCATCTGATACTCCGAAGTCTATCCGTTTCAACGAAACAAACAGAACTAGTAGTCCATACTCCTGTGAAAAACACTCATGCAAATCAAAATCATTCATGATTTTCTTCTTCTTCAATCTTCCATTCACTTCTACTAGAGAATGGATCAAATATCGCCAACAACTTAAATCAGCAAGCACAATCTCATGTAGCGAACTCAATAAATCTTGATATGAAAATATTTGGAGACTTATCATTGATTGAATGTCATTCACATACTGCAAACCATGTCAGTAACCTCCATGACATATTGCCACTAAAAAAGTCATCCCTGAACAAATATAAAAAAATGTAAAATAATTATCAAATCGTTTTATTTTTCAATCCAGCAAAACTAATCACAACGAATTACAAAATTAATATCACAACAAATTAACTAAACAAAGTTAACTAATTAACGAATTACAAAATTAATATCACAACGAAAATTTAGCGAATTAAAAATTAACTAGGAATTAAAAAAATTAACTAACTAACGAATTAAATTAACTAATTAACAAATTAAAAAATCAATAAATTAAGTAAGGAATTAATTTAAAATCAGGACTTAACTAATTAACGAAATGAAACGAATTAATAAAAGTTGGGCTAACGAATTTAATAATTATGACTAACGAAATTAGGGCTAAGTAGGGCTAACGAAATTAAAAACTTAACTATGGACTAATTAACGATTTATAATTAACCAATAGACAGACAAATTAACAATTACGAATTAACAAAAAAATTAGCCCAATGGGAAATAGGAATTAATGAATTAGAAAATAGTAATTAACGAAAAAATGTAAATTCGAATATAGTTTTATTTCGTTAACCCTTATACTTTAGGGGTTAACGAAATTAAAGAAAATTTTCAAAAGTTTCGTTAACCCCTTAAATTTAAGGGGTTAACGAAACTTTTGAAAATTTTCTTTAATTTCGTTAACCCTTTCAATTTAAGGGGTTAACGAATTTGTTAACTTAATTAACTCAGTTTGTTTCTTGTTTAATATTTTTCGTTAATTTTTTCAATAATTCCTATGAATTTCTACACAAATTCAACAATTATTTCGATCATTTCTTACACTGAACAATAATTAAACAAAATCTCAACATTCACACAATAATCAAACTAAATCAAACAATAATCAAATAACTAACCATTCAAACAATAATCAAACAAAATAAATTATAGACAACTAACTTATTTTCAGCCATTTGAACTATAAACAAATTAAACTTTAAACAAATTAAAAGTATTTTATGCAACTATATCTACTACTAAATGCATTGAAATACTTACTTAGCTTGATGAATACTCTAAATTTTTAGTCGATGAATCTTTGAAACTTCAAATTTTTTAGAGAACTTCCCATTGAATCTCTGAATGTGAATTTTGTGGAATGAATTCAATTGTAAATTTTGAATATTAAAATAAGGTAAATTTTTTCTTCAGATCAAATATTGTCTTATTATTCACACTAGTATTCACACCCGCGCGATGCGCGGTCTGTGATATAATATTGGTAAATATTACAATTATTTGATAATATATATGTAAATAATTTTAGTATATATAAGACAATATAATATTTAAGAGTGAGTCTTGTGTATGATCTGCAAGACGGGTTGACTCACAACCAAAACTTCCTAATTCACATATAAGTTAATGGATATGGGTTTGATCCATGGACAAAAAATAATTCGTCTAGCCGAAATTATCCGTGAGACCATCTCACACAATTTTTTTTTTGAATATTTAATAATTATGAAAATCTAAATTTGCTTAAGGTAATTCAATTCACAACAATATATCGATATTATATACATCCAATTCACTAATCTATGATTCATACTAAAAACAAAAGTATCAATCATGATTTTCAAATCACAATTGGATATTTTACCTACAAAATTTGTAAGTTTTTTTAAAACCTTTTTTATACACAACATTTTTAGTTGAAACATTTTTTTTTATCATTTGTGTTACAAACTAATATCGTCAGTCACTTAAATTAAATATACTAAAAAAACTAAAAAACTTATGAATTAAAAATCAAATTCAAATATTTAAAATAAACACATGTGTGTGAGTATGTATATATAGAAATAATACACAATAAAATTAGAATTTTTTCTATGAACTTGATGCAAGCTCTGTCAATTATATATTTTCAACCATTTATTTGAAAATAAATGAATTAGATTTTTCTTTAATTAATATCGCTTAACATTGAAGATAACAGATAAGTATTTCATTATAATTATCACGTAAATTAATTGATAGCACGTCATTGATCATTACAATTTAAGCTCAAATACACAAAATCAAAATGTAGTAGTAGTGATCATGATGATGACAATATAATTAGAAACTAAGCATATAATTTAGATAATCAGCTGAGCCATCTAAATTCAAAACGTGCACTCTCATATAAAAATATACGAAGTCCTAATTAGTGTAAAGTAAAAGGCGAAAATTTCATTTGATTATAAGATATTTATAATTTAAAAAATTAATATTTAGGATGATATATAATTCAAACTAAATACTTATTATATACATATATGTATACATACACATCCTTAATAGTGTTATATTTATTTATTAATTTATAATAAATATGATATAAATAATTCTCATGCAAATTAATATTTATTATTAAAATTATTGTTTAGATATCTATTGTTTTTATTTAAGAAATTATTCAATAAAAATTAATTTAATTAAGATCAATAAAATGAGAATAAACTAACACAATATTTATATTATTAAAAATGGATTAAATAGTAAAGTTCTAAATAAAAAAATTTGTTGACGGGACACTTACGAATATTAATTTAAAAAGTACTTAGGATGACATATAATTTTACACTAAATACATATTATATATATACATATATGTATATACACACATCTTTAATAGTGAAACTTATTTAGTCATATTTATATTAAATATGATATCAATTATCCCTAAATAAATTAATATTTATTATTGAAATTATTATTTGGACAATATCTATTGTTGATATTTAAGAAATTATTCAATAAAAATTAATTTAATTAATATTAATAAAATAAGAATAAACTAAAAAAATATTTATATTATAAATTGAATGAATTAAATAATAAAAATATAAAATAAAAATATTGTTGATGTGACATTTTTTGTTGGGAAAATGCTACTTCTGTAAATATCTCAAACTTTTCGTCGATTATTATAGTATATAAATAAATAAATAAATTTGTCTATTTATTTTTTCTTTGAGTTTCTATGTAATAAATAAAAAATTAAATGTCTTAAATATTGATATTTATGTATTTGTTTATTAATAAATTTAAAATGAAGGTTATTAATGATTTTTTAAAATGGAAATATTTAATAAATTAAACATTTATTGCAGTTATTTTTGGCAGAATATTCTGCTTATATATATATATATATATATATTAGTTTTGTACCCGTGCGATGCACGGGATTAAGTTTTTAAAATAATAATTATAATTTTATTCATATTTATAAAATATTTGAAATTTGAAATAATAAAGGTGTGTATATATAAATTTAATAGATTAAAACTGAATGAGTATCTATATTTTAAATATTTAATTAGTGGAGGTTAACTTTAGAAATTGTGAATAAATAAAATTATATAATGTCAACCTAACAATATAAGTTTGAGACCTAAATAATTTGTAATTAAAGGAGAAGATGATTTTACATAATAAAATTGCAGACTAATAAGTTAAAATTTTGGGAAAACTTCTTTATACGTAACATCTGTGGTGATATTCATTTTTTCAATCTCTTTAATTATCTTTATGCCAGCAATAAATTTATTTGGATTAGTGTAAACATGTGTATTGTATTTTTAAATTGCATTATGAAAGATTGTGATCTAATTTCTAAATTTGTGTTCCTAGAATAGATGACTTTATGAATGATTGTAAAGTTATGAATTAAATCTAATTATTATGTTTGATTAGATATTAAAATATAATTGTTGTATTTGCATTTATATTCATTAAAATGGAAAACATGAATGACAGACTATAACATATTGTTGTATAAGAAGAGGAAAAATCTCATTTTTTGTTTTCTCCCAAAGTTATGGTTCGTTTTTAATCCTGTAAAAATACATTTTGTTTCGATTTGGTCCTATAATTGAAAATTTGTCCAATTTAGGTCCTTCTTTTCTTAATTTTAGTCCTGTAACTGAAAATTTTATCCAATATTAGTCCTTTTTGGCTGGATGTTTTTATTTTCGGCTACAAATTGGAGGTGACGTGTATCCTTCGGAATTACTTTTACTGATATCTCATTCATATCCTTATCTATATCAATAAAATTATATAATTCAAGAAAATTTCTATATAATTATGCTAGTTTAATGTGAATTTGAGTAGTGTTAGAAATACATATTAATAGATTATTATCTTTTAGTTCATTTTAAAATAAAGATGTTTAAAGTTCAAATATATATATAAATAAAGAAAAAATGGTCATAATAGACCAGAAATATGAATATATACTTTACAACCCAAAAGTAAATAAGAAGAAAAACAATATATATCATTGTTTAGTATTATTCCCTTTTACTGAAGAACGAGACAATGATGAATGCCAATTTCTTGCATTATTAGGATGCCCTAATATTTGAAAATAACATCTAAACTAAATAATAATTTGAACTTAATTACATCTGAATTATAATCAACCGACACTTTATTAACTGTTAATTTTCAATCTTTTGAAGAGTTGATTATTTTATGAAATTCACCATCTTATTGAATAACTTCCTGAATTTCAATCTTTTGAAGAGTTGATTATTTTATGAAATTGACCATCTTTTTGAAATAACTTCCTAAATATCAATAGGAGATTGTTGAAAATAAATTACAACATGAAAATGATTTTATTATATACATCAATGCAAAATAATAAGAATAAAAAAATCAAAGGGAAAATCAAATAATTAATTGTTTTGATATATAACAAATATACTGGCGATACAACCTCTTTCCAACTAAAGATTGGTTATAACATATGACAATCAAATATTCTTCAATATTATTATAACATGTTAGAATAAAAAATTTGGGACACATCCTAAATGATTCAGAAAATTAGTATGATTTCTTGTACATCTTAGTTCTCGCACCAAAGGCATGATAGCAATGTAGCATTTGATTGAAGATTATAATTTCCTACAGTACAAACATTACATCAAGGTATATTTTGACAAAAAAAAAAAATCACTATAACACCACAATATAATTCACACAAACCATTCTATTAGAAAAATACTTACCCCTTGTCAAAAATACAAATGTCTATAAATCACCAATTCGTGAAACATTTAATCATCAATATTTTCCACATTGATTCTTGATCAACAACGCAGTTTCTGGCAAGAGAAACAACATTTAACATATTAATAGTTAATTAAAAATAAAATAAAAAAGACACATATAACTGATTATATTGATCATAAGCAATTTTTTTCATTTCCACTACACAAACAATGTTAGTATCATTTATAATTCAAAAAATTGAAATTATGCGTCTTTTGATGAAAAAAATAGAATATAAAAATATATCACATAGAATGAGACTCTGGCTCAAATGTTCTCGGATTTATATATTTCAGCAATGCATATATATAGCCAATAACAATACATGTTTTTTTTAGAAATTATATCTAGCTAGATATGGTATGTTAATATTAATTGAATTGAAATCATTCATGTAGGTGTGTGATTATGAGTTATTCTGTAACTAATTTATAATTGTATGTTTTATTTAATTATCTATATACACATATATACAACTTTAATTAATTTTGGTAGTACATATTTCCTTATATTTTAAAATCTATGAAATATAGTAAACAATTATTATGACAACGAATTGAGAATTTTATGGATTGAATTATGGGATTTGAAGAAAACAAAAATTCACCATATATGCATCTACATTTTTAGGTCGTATGGTGTGTGTATATATATATATAGTATATTTTACATTAGGATACTATAATGTAAAATATTTATTTTAGTGGATACTATATTTTAGGACATGTTGTATAATATATGAGTAACACTTGTGTGCCCGGGGGCACGGTGCCCCAAAATTAATCATCATATGATGTTATATGTATACTCTACAGGTATTATGTATATACTCTTTAGGTATCACATGTATACTCTTATATGTATATGATACATGTAGAGTATATTTATAACACCAAGAAACATAACACCTATAGAATATATTTATAACACCTGAAGAACATATATATTAACACCTAGATTTGTGCTCCTATATGCCCCATGGGTATATAAGATTTTGCCATAATATATTTTGTTTGTGTGTATATATAGATGTCTCTATATAATTTATATATCTATAAATCAAATTAATAATATAAAAATATGTTTATTTACAATCTAAAAAAGGAATAACTATATACCTATCTCTCTCTATATATATATATATATGAGAGAGATATATTCATATTCATCATGTAATTATATGAAAAATATATTTTCTTATGGAGATTGACTCTCATATAAAATCCAAAACAAATTCCTATAATTGAGGAAAGCTCCACATTCAAGATAACTAATAAAAGATCATAAGTATCTTTTTAGACATAAAGTTAAGTGAAATAAATAAAAAGTTGGCTGAAAATTAGGAATTTCATTGTATCTATCTTATTTTCGCCAATTAAAATTAGCATAAAATAACTATATCAACTGGAATTTATTAATTCAAATTGATTTACGGTATAAGCAAACATGTATAAACTTTTTCTTTTTCCATATCATGAAATATGCATTAAATATCATTTATCATTTACCTATTATAAATAAAAAAAATATTTCTAGATTTGGCAAGATTTTTGGACCATAAAATATTGTCTTAATATTTCGGGTAATGTTCTTTTTTTTTTATGTATAAAGATAATGATATATCATTTATTTTAATATTATTTTGTATTAGTAAGAAGAATATAATATATATTTTTCTGTATATATTTACATGCATATTAAATCGTATATATATATATATATATATCATCGAATGAAATCAATCTAAATCTATTTTTATGTGTATTATCATCAAATTTAATTATATATATATATATATATATAAAGATTAATAAGGAATCAATTTAAATCTTTATTTCCATAATAGAAACTTCCCTTTTATAAGAGACACGTCTTATGAATGGAAAAAGAAAACAAGTATATTTCATTTTAGAGAAGAAAAAATAACTCATATTAGATGGTAATACTAATAATCACACTAATTCAATTTTCCATTTTATACAAATAATGACTTCTTTCCCAAAATAATTAATTGATTTTTTTAATAACAATTTTCTTACACATTAAGCAATATTCCATATTTACGCCCATTAAGAAATTAAGAAATTCATTTACAATAATTTTGATACATAAATTTTTATTTCCAGAAGTAGAATGCAACTTTAGGCGGGAAAATTCTTACATTACTTTTTTTGGCAATGTTTGTGTTTTTATATATATAAAGATGTGTAAAAATAAAAGTAAAAGCCTGTAAAAAGTTAAAAAAAAAAATTCTTATCTCTGCAAAGCAAAGTACATATATGATTTGAAAGTCAAAAATGGGTATTTCGGGTAATAGTTTATATATATGGGTAGATGGGGATAAAAAATTATATTCATGGGTGGTAAAGTGAATTTGTTATATGTAAATGGGTATTTCGGGGTATTTTCACAAATATATTTATATTTAATGCAACACTCATCTTTAGATAAATAAAATAAATGAATATTATGATAAATCAATAGTTGTATTGAAATATTGAAAATTAAAATAAACTAATCTTTTTTATTTCGACTGATAACATATTATTAAGAAAATACATGATTACTAATAAATGAATAAAAAAACAAATTGATATTAAATTACATGTTTTGCAATGGTTCATGAATATTTATATTTAAATAAATTACCATAAACAAAGACTAATCCAGCTTATGCACAAGTTATTAATTTATCAAATACTATATATATTCGTTAACAGCTAGCCTTATGGATGTCAAATTGGAATTATCCATACAAATAATATTAAACTATTCATGCTGCAGGTTGTATTTGCTCTAAACTAATTTGTTCTTAAAGTGTTTGTGTATTTTATTTAGCTTAGTTTGCATGGTTAATTTCTATAATATTTCATATTTAATCTATTATTTTATTATCTTCAATATATAATACTTGTTAATTAGTTAAATTATTTGATACACATTATTTTGAAATATATATATATATATATTATGAAACACATGTTAAAATAAATGATTTGATGTACTAAATCCTGTTCATCTTATTTAAGTTCTAATTTTTAAATTTTTCTACATTTTAATTCTTTCTAAAGTAGCTTTTAGACTTTAGCTAGTATTCTTGAAATTAATTCATGATTGAAACAAATTGAATATTTTTATAAACAAGTGCTTACAAGGTCGTCCAAAGTTACTTTTCAATCTTTAAAAGGAGCCACCCACATAGGCCCCCTTCTTTTCAACCCACCATCAAAATATAAACTCCACTAATTATGTCTGTGTAACATTTATTTCAGGTATATGATAATGATTTGCGTTAAATGTCAAACAAAATTTGAATGAATTAATGATTAAAAGAAATCTCGGACTCGAGCTCACTATTATTAAATATGTACTTGTATTTGATTGGAGGTTGTTAAAGAAAACAAAGAAACTATAGTGGTAGTACTTAAATTAATCCCTAAGGGAGAGATACATAAATTCTACTCTAAAATCTATATTTAGAGCATCAACAACCAAAATTTTAACATTTATTATTCTTAAATACTACCTCCACCCAAAATAAATGACGTTTTAGCAACTAAAATTTGTCCCAAAATAATTGTCGTTTTCGTATTCCAAAATATATTTACATGCAATATACCAAATATGCCCCTATTTACTCATCTCAAATTAAATGTGTTAAAGAGATAAAAACTCCTCATTAATTAAACTTAAACAAGGGTGGATTGAACTTTTTATTATATTTCTTAATATATGTACAGAAGGCTAAAACGTCATTTATTTTGGGACGGAGGTAGTAAAATAATACATCGAAAGACAAAAAAAATGATGTAACGATCAATTTTTTCTCTCTCCATCCACTTTCTATCTGCCCTCCGACTCTTCCTCTCTCATCTAAGAACGTCTCTACAAAAGAATGCTGACACTCTGCAAAAATGTTGATGTGAAAATTTATTTTAAATACTATATTTATTAAATACTATAAAAATGCATCCAAAAATGTTGATGTGGATGCCCTCATGGCTCTAAAATAGATAGTTATAAATGGAAAAATACATATATATTTATACATTATATTGTCACACATGACTGAATGTGTCCCCCGAATGACCGTATAGGCCACACACACGCAGCGATGTAATCGTACTTGATTGGACATTATACAAGACATGATCATACGTGAGGAAAATAAAAACATATATTTATAATTGGTTCGCATACTAAAAAACACATACTTATTATATACTTTTATGACACACAGTCAACCATCTTTCGGAACATAATCAAACACGATACAGTCGCACATGAAACTATTCCACGGGAGATTTTTTGCAACTAATTAACTTACTTGTAAACCACTTGACTCCTTAATATCCTCGAAATCAAACGTGTATATGTAACACAATTTATTTAAACATGCCATGTCAGAGAATGCAAAAGTCCTTCCATGTCATATTCCTTTTCAAGTTACATGCATGTCTCTTCTACGATTTCACTGTCACGTGAATCCAATCACCACAATCAATTATATAATATAAATATCATTATGAAATTTACAGTTTCCTGCTCATCTTCTCATTGTTACCATGCATGCCTTGTCCTTATTATGGCATTCATTAAATGCACCAAAATGAAACCCAAATTCAAATGAAATGCTGGTGGCCCACTCCTTATCAATCAAACATTATATATACAATTGCAACCTTCCGACTCGAATCTCTGTTTATACACAAATACTACTCTTGCATTATTCATAACACCATTATTTTACTCGTATTTTTCGGTGGCAGGAGAACAAGATTCCGGCAACCTTGATGTGCTAGAGGGTTTTCTCCGTTGAGAATTGTTCCCTTTTCTTGTTCACGAATCAAGTTTCCGGCGATCAACTCGCCGGAGTAGTGGGTTGAGTGATTGATGGCCAAGGGTCGGAAATTGACCACGAGTCGCAGTGAGATGTTTATCAGAAGCTTTGGCTATGATCAGGGCGGTGGGACCCTCAACGGTGCATCGGAATTGGCCGAGGACGAGGTCTGGTCAATGGTTGACGACACGGTCAGCGCGGTCAACCGGGACGATCACTTGGTGAGTGGAGAGTGGAGCTCACGCGCCACCTCGGTGAGTAATGGGGGCTTCGACGGCTACCGGAGCCGCTGCCCACCTGACAGCCACCAGCGCCGCCAGATTGGCGGCTTGTCATTGGCTTTTCATGATCCGATCAACGGCGCATCTTCACCGAGAATCGTGCACCAGTTCCGTGCGCAGGACATGGTGGCAGAGTCCGCACGTGTGCGCCACGTGGCCGCCTCTGCCCCGGTGAACGTGCCTGATTGGTCAAAGATTTACCGGGTCGACTCGGTTGAGTCACTGCACGACTCGGATGATGGCCTGAATGATGAGTCGGAACTCGTTCCGCCACATGAGTACCTCGCTCGTCAATATGCGAGTAGCCGGAATATGGCTGCGAACTCGGTGTTTGAGGGCGTTGGCCGAACACTTAAAGGGCGGGATTTGAGTCGAGTTCGAGATGCGGTGTGGAGTCAGACCGGATTCGATGGCTAGTTAAGAGGTGGCGGTAAGTATCTACGAATGAGTCATGATTGTTTGAAGGTTGAGAAAATGAGTTAGACCCGTTGAGTTCATCATCAATTGAGCCAACTCGGAGTGGGGTGGGGTATTTATCTCTATCTTATAATGGTGGAGAGATAGGCTAAGAAAGTTCGGCCTTCTATTCAACTAAATAACAACACCTAAAATTTGAGTGGATTGGATGTATCATTTAGACAATGTTTTGATAAAATTCTTGGAAGAATGTTTGTGTCTTTGCATAATTGGTGCACTTGGAATATTCGGACTTTGTCATGTTCATAGATATAATGTATTTGGCGAAATATATTTAGCATAATTGTTATTTTAAATGATTTTATACAATATATATATATATATATATATATATATATATAATCATGAAAGATGAGAGGATTAAGACAAATTTCGACATATAATAAGAGTTTAAGAAAGCCAAAGAACATTATTACAGCAAACCACTAACAAAACAACTATTTAATAAAGCCTTTCATTTTAGACATGAAAGATTTTTGTCCCTTTGTACACATATCACTTATATTAATTTATACCATCCAAATTCTTGTTATCTCACTAACTTGTATTAATGTAATTAAGTTATTCTTCTAAAGCGGTCAATATATCATCTAAAAATGTAAATCGTTTCACCTACCCATAAGATCAAATCCTAGAAAAAGATGTCTTTTTCAACAAGTTGTAAGTAACTTAACATGGATCTGATATTTTCTTTAATGAAATGATTGTCAGTACATCTCATATATTTCACTTGGGTTCATTTGCTTATTTTTATTGGGCTTCATATCAGTAAATTATCGTATTTGTTTGAAAAATATAAGTTCACAATATAAGAAAAACATGGTTTGTATCACTTAACCTTGTGTATGACTAGATGTAGATATCGATGAATAATTAATCAGATGTATTCAAGACAATTCAAAAATCTGATGAATATAATCAAATCCAACCATTAACTCCATTGATATATAATTTGTAAATTGGATATTATTTTATTCAGCCACTAATAGTAAAATATATTGCTATCTATAACTTAAAATTCATAATTTTTAACTAAAGGAAAAAAAAAAGGAAATATCTTTCCTTTTATTGTCCATACTACTTACACTTGCTAGTCGATACCATATCCTACCAAATGAAAAGCAAGACCATATCCTACTAAATGAAAATATTGATGTTGGGCAAATTCTCCTATTCACAAGGTGCACATGATGTGGTATGGTGCAACTAGGGCGATCCGATCTGGATCCGCATACTTGAGTTTTTTTTTTTTTTTCGCTTCAGGCTGTTACCTTTGTGTTGTAAGAATGTGACATTTATATTATATAAGTGTGACATTTATATATAAATGTTATGATCTTTATATTTAGTAACTTGGGAAAAATTGAAGATTTTTCAGGTTTTTTTCGCTTCAAGTTGAGACCTTATATACAAATATTATAACATTTGTGATTCATAACTTGGAAAAAAATGAAAATTTTCAATGCATTTTTAAGATGAACATACCTTTATATAATATTACACTTACCTTTATGTGATATTAGTTGTACCTTAATATATAACATAAATGTGCAACTGATATCACATAAAGGTGCAACTAATATTACATAAAGGTGCAACTAATATCGCATAAAAGTAAATATGTACAAATTTTGCTAATTTTTTTTTTTTTTGAGTTAAAATATATAAAGGTCACTATATTTATACATAAATGTTAAATGTTAATATTTAATTTAATTCAAGAAGTTAAGCTAAATATATATAGTAAAATTATATGTAATAAATATAATCATTATAAATTGGAAAACAAATTAAATCATGTATATCATAAATAAGAATATTATGTATGTGAGTATATAAATATAATTTTAAGAAAAATAAACATTAGTAAATTCATGAAAAAAAATTATTGATTAGCTCATTAATATTTGTTAATACTAAAACTTTGATGAATATATGTTAATATTAATATACATAAATTAATATTAATAGAAAATGAGATGTTAAGTTATGTTAATACAAATTAATAAAAAATACTAAACATATATATATATATATATATATATATGATTGTATTATATATGTTAATTTTACTTTAATTTTAATATAAAAATATTGCTAAAGTAAATGTATTACCTACAAATTGATAATACAAATATTTTTCAGCCATGTGAATATGGAAATAATTTTCGATAATTAACATTTTTGATCTAACATGTAATTCAAAATATGTTACATTTTTGTATTAGTTTTTTAATAATATTAATTTTAAATAATCATGTGTGATACACGGGATATATACTAGTTAATAAGTTATTTGTGTGTCATCTTGAGTGTTATTCGATTCTAGTTTTAAAAAAATCTAATTTATATGTGTGTGTCTATATATATATATATATTTACATAATTCTATAATTATCAACATAAAGAAACATTTTATTAATTATTTATCATGTTGTATTGAAATCTAACAAATAATTTAAACAAAAAAATTTGTAGTTAGTTATAAATCAATGAATTTATTTGTTGAATTGTTCTAACTACCATCAACTATTACGTACTCAGTTTGATTTGATCACCAGTTCAATTATAAAACACTCAAATTTCTTAAAATATCATCTGTTAAATATAATAATATAAAATGGTCTTAAAAAAAAATAAAAAATTATAATGAAAGTTATTCACACTCATTGTAATTTGCTGATTTTTTTTTTTTTTAATTTTCCCGTTCCCAATTAATCTGTTTTACAGTTTCCCCCACCATAGTCTGTCTTCATGTCAGCTCCTAACCAGAGAAATTCTTCAGGTATGTTTGTCATAGTTTTTGTAAGGTAAACTGATTCGATAATGCAGCCACACAATCGCTCTCCCAGATTCACCTCTCCTTTGCCAACTCGCTCGAAAAGAAACACAAAGCAATAATCGAAATAAGAACTGCAAGAATTTACGTGGTTCGATCACTTCCACTGTGATCTACATCCACGGGACAAATGTAAAACGTTTTATTTCTCAGAATCAACACAAGAACAATGAGATTACAATCACTCCCTCACACACTCTTGCTCAAGAACCCTAGAACATGTATGTATGATCGTAACTCTCGACTCAGCTTGCATGGTGACCCCAAACTACAACTGAGTAGTCCTATTTATAAGAGGAACAATAGCCCTCAACCAATTTTGATAACCGCTAACTGAAACGAAACGAATTTAACAAACTAGACTAACAAAACCCTAATCTGCGCAAAGAACCCTAATTTCCGGTCCATGCACAACAGATCTTCTTGAGCCCGGTTCAGCTTGATTTCGCCCGGTTCTTAGCCTCCAAAACCCTGGTTCTGAACTTAGTGCTTTATTTCTGAGCAAACCCACTCTACAATTTCTCCACCTTTGGTCTGAAATATACCTGCACAAACCTTTAAATGTTGCCTGCAAGGAACAAACAAAAAACTTACAACAATAAAGCTGTTAGATAGTACATATACTATAAAAGAATACTGCACCCTGGACCCTTTATTAATTCCAGGTCTGAACACGAACTAAATCCATGCAATAGCTGAATTTAGGGCCATGGCAATGACTTGGTCAAAATATCAGCTGCATTGTCTTCAGTCCCTATTTTCTTTGCTTCGACTTCTCCAGATTCCACCATATCTTGAATGAAATGAAGCTTTATGTCAATGTGTTTTGCTCTTTCATGATAGACTTGATGCTTTATCAAGTGTAAAGCACTTTGATTATCACACCAAATGACTACTCTTTTCTGTTCAAATCCCATTTCCATTAGAATTCCCTTGAGCCAAACTGACTCCTTTGTTGCCTCTGTCATGGCTATAAACTCGGCCTCAGTTGTAGACAAGGCTACAACAGATTGTTGGAAGGATTTCCAACTTACAACTATTCCAAATAAGGTGAATACATATCCTGTTTGACTCTTCCTAGTATCACAATTCCCAGCAAAATCTGAGTCCACAAACCTTGGATAAGTTCTTGTGTGTCTTGTTGTCTTTTGAACATTAGAACATACTCTAATGTACCCTGAATATATCTCAGAATCCACTTCAATGCATGCCAATGTTCTTTCCCCGCATCTGCCATGTATCTACTTACAGAGCTTATGGAATGAGCAAGATCTGGCCTGGTACAAATCATGGAATACATCAAGCTTCCCACTGCACTTGCATATGGAATCCCCTGCATAAAACTCCTCTCTTCTGTGGTTTTAGGCTTCTGATTTGCTGATAACTTGAATTGACTTCCAAGAGGTGTCTTAACAGATTTTGCTTGATGCATGTTAAACATTTTTACTACTTTTCTAAGATAGTCAGCTTGATGAAGGAATAGGAGTCCCTTCTCTATATCTCTTCTGATATCTATGCCAAGAATCCTTCTTGCCTGTCCCAAATCCTTCATTTCAAACTTTGATCTTAGCTTCTCTTTCAGGTTATCAATCCTTTCCATGTTCTTACTGGCAATAAGCATATCATCTACATAAAGTAGAAGATATGTGTGAACCTGCTCTCCTTCCTTTTCTAGAAACACACAACTATCATAGCTACACTTGGTTAGTCCAATACTTAGCATGAATTGATTGAAGTGCTTGTACCACTGCCTTGGGCTTTGTTTGAGTCCATAGAGAGATCTCTGTAACAAGCATACTTTCTCTTCATTTCCTTTCTTCACAAAACCTTCTGGTTGCTTCATGTATAGCTGCTCATCTAGACTACCATGGAGGAAGGCCGTTTTCACATCCATCTACTCAAGTTCCATATCAAACTGATTACTAAAGCCAATAGTAGCCTGATGGAGTTATGTTTGACAACAGGGGAAAACACTTCATTGAAGTCTATACCTTCCCTCTTTGTATAACCCTTAGCTACAAGCCTTGCCTTGTGTCTCACTTGCTCAGTTCCACTGACTTCTATTTTTTTCTTAAAGATCCATTTACTCCCTATAATTTTCTTTCCCTTAGGTTTGTTCACAAGGATCCATGTGTTGTTCTTTTCCAGGGGTGTAGTTCTTCTTCTAGGTTGTGATCCACTTACTCTTTTCCTTTGATCTCATTGCCTCTCTATAGCTCCCTGGATCTTCATATTCTAGATCTTGAGTTACTGTGAGAGCATAGGAGATACAATCTGCTTGACCAAATCTAGTGGGGGGTTGAATTATTCTTCTTTCTCTATCTCTAGCCAGATGATAATCCCTTAGATTCCCTGCTTCATCATCTTCAGTCTCTGAATCAAGTTGCTGATCTTGAATCTCCACATCAGGTTGAGCATCTTGATGTGTAGTAGGTTCACTTTCAGTTTCTTCTTCTGATTGATTTCCTAACTCCACCTCAGCTTGAATTTTATCATCCTTACTAGCTTGATCTGATTCTGAAACCTTATCATTGGTCTTGTAGGCCATCTCATTCTCTTTGAACACTATATCCCTACTAACAAAACACTTTTGATGACCTGATTCTAAACACCAAAGCTTATAGCCCTTAATTCCTTCAGGATATCCTATGAACATACATTTCAAAGCCCTTGATTCCAGCTTATTCTGCCTTATATGAGCAAAGGCCTTACATCCGAATACCTTTAAATGTGTATAGCTTGGGAGTCTTCCATACCAGAGTTCATCTGGAACCTTAAAGTAAATGGCTGATGAAGGAGTTTTGTTCACAAGATAAGTTGCAGTGTTCACTACTTCACCCCAAAAACTTCTTGACAGATTAGCATCTAATAGCATGCACCTAACTCTCTCAAGTAGAGTTCGATTCATCCTTTCAGCCACTCCATTTTGTTGGGGATTGGCTGCCACAATCTTATGCCTAGTGATCCCTTTCTCATTGCAAAAATTTGAGAATTCTTCAGAGAGATACTCCAGCCTATTATCAGTCCTTAGATGTTTA
The DNA here is from genome assembly GCA_005771605.1 of Scutellaria baicalensis. NCBI lineage: Eukaryota > Viridiplantae > Streptophyta > Magnoliopsida > Lamiales > Lamiaceae > Scutellaria > Scutellaria baicalensis. The sequence continues at coordinate 25,482,935 of CM016724.1, forward strand.
ACTTTTCTGCCGGTTTTGTTTTCTTCTAGAGTTAGCCAATTTTTGAACACATGAAAAGCTTGACTCTTTTGTTTCAATATATAAACCCATACTTTCCTGCTGAAGTCATCTATAAAGGTAATGAAATACCTCCCTCCACCATGAGTTTCTACCCTTGAAGGACCCCAAATATCAGAGTGTATATAGTCCATGCATTTAAGGGTAGTGTGCTTACCTTTGGTGAAGTTTTGCTTCTTTGACTTTCCATGGATGCACGTTTCACATGGCTCGGACTTTGTGACCTCTCTTCCTCCTAGCAGCTCCTTCTTGGCCAATATTTGCATTCATTTTGTTCAAATATGAGCTAACCTTTTATGCCAAAGCACTGAATCTGCAGCACTCATCACATTTGAAACATTAGTAGCAACTGTTTCACCCTATTAGGGTGAACAGCCCATTTACCTTTTGTCCTTTGAGGACTTCAATTCCTTTCTTTGTGACAATGAAGCTTCCTTGATGTGTATTAAATTCACACCCTGCAAAAGTTAGAGTGCCAAGTGAAATTAAATTCCTTTTCAGTTCAGGGATATACCTTACATTGGTGAGTGTTCTTATCATGCCATCAAACATCCTTAGCTTGATGTTTCCTTTCCCTCTCACTTTGCAAGACTGATTGTTTCCAAGTAGGACCAGTCCTCCATCTTCAAGACTCAGATCTTGAAACCAAGACTTCATTGGACACATATGGAAGGAGCATCCAGTGTCCAATACCATTATTGGGAGGTTTGATCAGTGGAAACACACAGCATGCTTGCACTATCATAGCCTCCTTCTGCAACAGCTGCTTATTGCTTTGGTACCTTGGAGGTCTTCTTCTCAGGGCAATTTCTCTTGAAGTGGCCTGGTTTATGACAATTGAAACACCTCTTATTTGCCACATCTTCCTCAGATTGCTTGTCTTGATTTGGATTTATTTCTCCCTTTTTCTTGCCTTTAGATTTAACATACAAGCTATCTCCTAGATTTGGCTGCTTAGTATCTATTGATATATTCAAGATCTTGGACTTTATTGATGCGAACACATCATCTAGTGTTAGAGCAGTAGTCCTTCCATATATCAATGTGTACCTAAAACTTTCATAAGTTCTTAGTAGTGAATTCAAGAACATAAGAGCCTTATCTTCATCTGGCATTTTTTCTCCGATGCTTTCCAAGTCATCAGTCAACTTGGTGAACTTATCAATCTTGTCTCCTATCCTCTTTTCATCAGTAATCTTAGAACAGTTTGTTCTCCAAGAATAACCGATTGGCAAGACTTCTTGTTAGGTAAATTGATTCCAACTTTCTCTATACCTATAATGCGGTTTCCTCTTTCAGAACCTCTCTGAGAACCTTGTCACTGAGGCATAAGAGGATGGAGCTATGTGCTTTCAGATCGATCTCCTTTCTTTTCGCAGCAGTTGTGGAGGATGAAGCCTCACCATGATCTTCTTCAGTAAGTGCTGAAGCCACTCCTTCCTTGATCAGTAATGCCCTCATCTTTGTCCTTCATAAATTGAAATCGGTATTGCCATTCAATTTTTCGATCTCGAGCTTTGCTGAACCCATCTTATCCGGTGAGTCTTATTCCCACAGACGGTGCCACTTGTAAGGTAAACTGATTCGATAATGCAGCCACACAATCGCTCTCCTAGATTCATCTCTCATTTGCCAACTCGTTCGAAAAGAAACACAAAGCAATAATCGAAATAAGAACGCAAGAATTTACGTGGTTTGATCACTTCTACTGTGATCTACATCCACGGGACAAATGTAAAACGTTTTATTTCTCAGAATCAACACAAGAACAATGAGATTACAATCACTCCCTCACACACTCTTGCTCAATAACCCTAAAACATGTATGTATGATCGTAACTCTTGACTCAGCTCGCATGGTGACCCCAAACTACAACTGAGTAGTCCTATTTATAAGAGGAACAATAGCCCTCAACCAATTTTGGTAACCGTTAACTGAAACGAAACGAATTTAACAAACTAGCCTAACAAAACCTTAATCTGCGCTAAGAACCCTAATTTCCGGTCCATGCACAGCAGATCTTCTTGAGCCCGGTTCAGCTTGATTTCACCCGGTTCTTAGCCTCTAAAACCCGGTTCTGAACTTAGTGCTTTATTTCTGAGCAAACCCACTCTACAATTTTGTTTCTTAATATATGGTGCTCTAATTGTAAGATTTTGTGTGATATAGAAGTCATTTGATTATTAGCTTGCGTGGTTTTAGTTGTTGGTGTGATGGTTGAGAAATAGGAGCAAAATGTTGAGATTTTGGAATGGAAAATTATAGGTTGTTTCTGCAAAATTTTGATGTTGTTGAATTATGTGAAAATTTTGGTTTGTTTCTTTGCTATAACTATCTTTCTCAAGCTCTCTGAGTTCATGTCATTAATAGTTTAATTTGCATGATATGAATTTGTCATTTATTGGATCAATACACGATAATGTAATTATTTTACATGCACATGTTTGAATGTTTATGATATCTAAGATAACTTTGAAGTTGTAATTACTTCCAACATGTTTCATATTTTTAAATGCAGCTTCAAACATATATGGACAATGTCAATCAAGACACTAACGATGGCTTTGAGTTGCTGCAAGATTCTCGACAACAATCCAACAATATATGGGAAAACAACATCACTGGTGGTTGTATAATATATTGGTCATTTATATGGTTTTAATGATATGTTTATAATACTAAAGTTATTAATAATTTAGATGCGGAGACATCTTATGGAAAGGGAAGAGGGATGACTACTGGTATCTCAGTTGAAAAGAAGTGGAGAGGAACTGCAAAGCTAGATATTACTAAGGCAAAAACTTTTATGCACTGGTTGCACAGATCTGGGATCCGTGCACCCGGGTATACCCATTCACGCGCCCAAAACGCACTTCCACGCACCTCCCACGCGCCTGAACACTTGTGCTGAAGCTCACCCAAAATTTGCTCCAATAGACTAACCTTTGTGTATAGTTAAACCAACCTTTGTGTATAGTTAGACCAATCATGTATAGGTAAGTCTAACTATATACAAAGGTACATATATAAAGGTATGTTTAACTATATACAAAGGTATGTCTAAGTATATATAAAGGTATGTCTAACACAACGTAAAGGTATATCTAACATAACGTAGTGGTATGTGCCAAAATTCAAAAATGAAGCCAAAAGAAGACAAGACATGAAATCTGGACAAAACTGGTATATTTAACATAGCTTAAAAGTATGTCTAATATAACGTAAAGGTATGTCTAACATAACTTATTGGTATGTGATTTTTTTTCAAAATCATGTGCGAAAAAAAAAAAAGATGCGGTCCCCCGACCCGGATCCGACCCGGGTGTATGGATCTAAAATCCATGCACCTGATTCACAAGAGACCTACTCTATTACTATACATCGAGTTTGGAATCGAATTGTTGGTGAAAACGCTAGGGAATTTAAATCTGTAGCCGGTGTCCTTCTTAAGCAACATGTACCAATCCAATATCCTAAATGGAAGAACATTCCAATAGACATCAAAAGAAAGTTGTGGCTCAGACTTAAGGTTTGGAGTTCTAGAAATTTATATTTTTACTTATCATATGGGTTGGTTTTACTAACTAAAATCAATGATGCAGCAAAAATTCAATTTCCAAGATGATCTTCAATTAAAGACGGTGATTTATCAACAATTAAATCGTCAATATAGGAGTTACTGGCACAAACTACATGAGACTGGTGTAACACCCCAAATAAAAATTAACTCTAATTAGAGTTCATGAGAATTTTAGTAATTAAATTCAAGAAAGTAAGTTACGAATATCTTATAGTGATTTAAAATTACGTCGGAAAATCAATCTAGTAATAGGATACATGTAAAATATTCTTAAATGCAATAGTAAAATACATCATGTGGATTATCAGTAAGGAGTACTTTAATATTGATAAAGGAAATGAAATAAACCTTTGCTAACATAAGATATCAATTAGTTATACGACAAGTGAATTATAGGTAGTGTAGATTAGTTTGGTTCGATTTTAATTGGCGGAGTTAGGCCTAAAGCAAACTAGACCAAATGAAACATATTTCGGCCCAATGATCAAAGCCCGTCTCTTTCAGCCCAATTCTCATAATAATACTATGGTGAATTACTTGGCCCATTTCAAATAAACATATGGATTTGGCAAAAAATTTCAGCTGGAGTTTGTCCGGCAAGACGGCGGGGCCATCTTCTAGAGGTCGCCAAGCCCATCTAGAGAACGGCCACTGCTGCCTCCGCCGCGCACCACGGCGAAGAGCCGTGGCCCCTCTTCCTCCCTGTTTTGCTCTATCTCGAATCTGTTTCTTCCTCTTCCTATGCCGCCGAGAGTCTCGCTGTGGTCCCGGAGTCGGGGGCTCCGTCATGTGTTAACGGCGGAAGTGACAGCCGTCTCTGTCTTTCTCTCCCTCCCATCTGTGCTCGCGGCCGCAGTCCCGAAGCCGAGGGCTGGTGCATCTCTCGCCGGCGCCGCTGATGAGCCGGCGGGTCTGCTGCTGGTTTGCCACTCGCAACAACGGGTGGGGGAATACAAACGAGACACCAGATTAAGAAGATATAAGACATAGAAGGCTTCGAAAGCACCTTGAAGGTGGGGTAAAATCCTATCAAATAAATGTGTTTCTAATTGTACAATTTTTAAGTGAAACTTATTGCATTATGTGACTTTAAATTCAGTAATCAAGCGAAGTCGATTTCAAGTTGATCATTATTATTTTATGATTGATTTTTTAGTAAATTATATATTTTCGAAGGATACAAATGTAACTGGTTTTAAATGAAGAAAAGTCGGTACAAGAGGGGTTTATTTAGAAACCGTTACATGGCAAAAAGACTTGTTTATCTATTTGTATTTATCATGATTTATATGGATCTACGTGAACGTGATTAACGTGTACTATGTGTTATGTGAGAACCATTATGTGAAATGTAACTGTGCATGAGCTTTCATGCCAAGTAGGGTGACAGAGGGTATTTTTCGGAAACCTGATATGAGGGTGTAAAAACCCATAGGATCGGCTTGGGGCCCTGATAGATTTTCTTCGGATATCTATCCTGATGGTTTTCAAGGGTCTACTCGGGAGTCCGTAATGTGTAATATGTATATGTATATGATATGATTACAATACTATGTCCCTTTCACAGTATAGGTCGACCCACTGAGTGTTTTCTGGCACTCACCCCTATGTGTAAAAATGTTTTCAGCTATAAATATTAAGGACATGGTGTGTAAGCGGTGAATGCCGGTAGTAGATACTATCAAGGTCGTAGAAGATTTTATTAAAGAGTTTTATCTTATAAATTCCAAACATGTTTATTTATGTAAATGTTTTATTTCTATAACTCTTTTCATGAAACTAAAAAGATATTTGTAAAGAAAGAAATTTCAAAAAAAATCATTTTCGCTGCATTTACCCAGATTCATATTTCATAACGTTATTTTATGGAATAATATTTCACAGGTATTCCTGAATTTATTTATTTTTATTATTATTGAAAGAGTCAATTTTTAATATAAGTAAAGCCAAAACAGGATTTTAAAATAGGACGTTCCAACCGGTACCTCATAAAAAAGGACGTCCCACTACAGTAAGCGAAAGTGACTGGGTTTCTTTGATACACCATTTTGAAAATGGTGACTTTAAGGTATTTAACCTTTTTTTAGGTATTTTAGTTCATTTGGTTGGGCTTATGATACTTTAATTGTTATATACTCCCTCCATCCCACTATTTTCAGTCTACTTGCCATTTTCGTTTGTCCCAATTAAATCTGCCAGCCCCAAAATGGTAAAGAAAATTTTACTCTCTTACCCCTCCATTTCTTTCATTTTACAACTTTTGCACTCAAAAAGTTGGTTTAAATTACAAAATTGCCACTCAAAAATATTAAAATAACACATCCAATCAAAGTTAACAGCTTTTTCTTAACATCCGTGCCGGTCAAAGTAGGCTGAAAATAGTGGGACGGAGGTAGTATAATATAGAAAGTAATATATATTTTTGTCTAATAAACATACTAAGATGCTTATCTATAAAAACACAACTGATGAAACTTTTTTTTATTTTGTTTATCTATATAGTTTAGATGTTTATTTTAGTTTCATCATTTGCAGGATGTCAGTGGTCGAAACAAACAAAATCGACAAAAACTCAAAATGGGCATACTTGTGGGATCAAATCTATTGCACAAGGTTGCTATGAAGATGTTAATGACTACAAATAAGTGTTACCTCTGTTCCGATTGAACTTGCCTAATTTGACCGGGCACGGAGGTTAAGAAAAAATAGTTGACTATCGCTTTTTAAGATAATTGAGTGATATTTTTGTAATAAGGGTGAAATATGAGGATATGAATGTTAGACTTTTGTGACATTTTAAAATTGTTTTTTGCTTTTATGTGACATTTTTGTAATAAAGATGAAATATGGGGATATAAATATTTGACTTTTGTTTCCATTATGGGCTGACAAGTTCAGTTGGGACAAACTAAAATGACAAGTAGACAAGTTGAGCTCGGACGGAGGGAGTACTATTTTGTACTGAGATTATTGACGCTTTCAAAAATAATTATACTTCACTTGATAGCGGGATCCCGTGACGGGAGAAGAACCAACATGAACTGCTTCATGGAAAAAAATAAAAAAATACAGCAACAAGAAAAGGATTGGGTAGATGAAGCTTCGAAAGATGCACATGTAAGACTATTTATAAAATGCAACACCTAATTAGTTCAATGTTATTATTCACTATATTATTTAAGTGCTTTTTATAATCTTGGCCTTTTCTATTAGTTGATTATATATGTAGATGTTGGTTTGGTTGAGCACGCTTATGCTTGTGCAATACAATCTCTAATGTTATATGCTCTTTTTGATCACCAACTTGCATGGTTTTAGTTGTTGGTGTGATGACTTGTAAATGAGAGCTAAAAATATTGAGATTTTAGAAAGGAAATTAATAGGTTATTTCTGAAAATTTAATGGCTCAAGTATGTGAAGATTTTGGTTCGTTTGTTTATTATACGTACTTGAGTGACATAATGCTTGTCTGTGGTAATTTCTCATTCCACCATCATAATCACATTACCATGTTAACATTATTGTTAGTGTTGGATTTTCCAACATTAATTTAATTTTTCCTTTTTCAATTTTTATCCTAAATCATTTAAAATATGGTTGTTGATATTTTTAAGGATATTGTCTTCTCTCTCATAAGTTTGAATTTCTTGATTTCACGTGTTTTTAAATTAAAGTTCACTTGACCACTAACCATTGTCTTGTTACTTGAGATTTGGATAGGTGGTACGTGAATACATATGTGAGAGAGAAAGGACATGGAGAAGCAGAACGAGCAGTCCAAGAGAGGAGTGAAGAACTTGATTCATGGATGTGAAAATACAAGAATAGAAGTTGTGGAAATCATGGAGTGAAGAAGAGAGATAGATGCACCACTAAGACATGAAATCATGGAGCATAACCAAAACATGGAGTGGTGCTTGGTGAAGAACGTGTACTTCTTCAAGGTCAATAAATAAATGAAGTTTACAGAAGATTGGGTGCAGAGATTGAACGATCAAGCAATCTCAAATTGAGCAGTACACTGGTGTCATGTTTTCTGTTGGTCACACTGAGACAACACTTCTTTTCTTGTTTTTTTGTGAAGTCATAGAGTTTGCATACTCTTGACCTTTTAGTGTGATAGGTGCTTAGAGTGATCAACTGTGAGGATTTGTATACGTCCTTAGTTTACATAGTCATTCCCAAAGGACGTATTGAGTCTTTGTAAGGAAGAATCTCGTCCACATGTTTTTCTATCTCCTTGTACTACAAGATAAAGATAATAAAAGAGTTTTCGCCCTGAAGGCATTCAACGAATATTTGTATACTCGTGGATACATTGTGTTCTGCCTTTTTCGTTTAAGTTTTACATTCCGCTGTGTGTTACGCTGGTATTGTCAACACCCTTGACAATACCGTGTACTTTGATTTTGTAAACTGTGTTTTATATTGTTTGTCTTGCAGATTATAGGTCCACACATACTTTCAATTGGTGCCAGAGTTATATCTTGGTACCATAAAATTTACAATTACAAATTTTCTCTTAGCCTTTAACATTTGAATCTGCTAAAGCCATACACTTAGACATAAAAAAATCATCCAATTAGATGTTCTTTTGTTGCTATAACCAATCAGTGCCAACAACACTTTACTCCTTTTATTTTTATCAATTAGAAATCTTGATGTAATCACATAAGCTGATTTTGGTTGTTCATTTCCATATAAAACAATAACTTACACATCATTATTAAAATGTATCTTTCTAATCTCACAATCATTTACAACAATGATAGTTTTCTTTAGTTTTATATATTTGTGTTTATCTTCCTTTACTTAGGTATCTATTTGCAATTAACTTGGGACTATGAAATAAATGTTACCCTGGTGAATTGAATCTCTATTGGCATTGTGCAGAATAATAATTATACAAATGCACAAAGCTGAGTAATCAAGTAGGATGATATTCTCTGTGTGGAATCTTAGTTATTGTATATTCTGATTATTTTATACATTGGAATCACATCATATTGATAGTATATGCACTAAGTTGTTCTAACAAGAAACACAATACAAGGTTGAAAAGTATATATTGATAGTATACACACCTCATATTGGTATGTATTATGTGAAATCTGTAATGTAAACTATTTGGAAGCAGGATTGAAGAGTAAAACTTTGGCCTATAGTAGTCTTGTTATTACTTTTCTCCTAAATGATTTTAGTAGTATGATTTTAAGATATTGACTCTAGTTATTAACATCATAATAATATACTTTTTCAGGACAAAATTGTTGCATTGCAAGGGGGTGGTGGTCAGATTGCAATGACTGAAGATGAAGCCTTTGTGGAGGTACTTGGACCAGAAAAACCTTATCGATTACGCGGTTGTGGGGATGTCATGAAGCCACCCTACAAACGAGGTGAAAGAATTAATGTTGAACTACAAAGGGAAAATGAGCATTTAAGGAGACAATCTGAAGATGATCGAGAATCGATTCAAACATTGAAGACAAAGAATGAAGAGCTAAACTCACGATTGCAGTTCTTAGAAGCCAAACCTCCAGAAATCCTTCAAACTTTGGCACAAATAAGCCATACTTCATCATCTAATGTAAGGCTCCATTTGAATGGGTGGATTTGAGGATAGATTTGAAATCCATGGTAGCAAATCCATCGGTAGTGTTTGGATGAACGTGAATTTGAAATCCATGGTTTTCATTTTGAGATAATTTTGGAGTCATTTTCGTGGATTTCAAATTCATTCCAACTTGAGAGGATTTTGAAATCCACTCATTTCAAATTCTGGATTTCAAATCAGTCTATCCAAACGGAGCCTAAATAAATTTATTTTACAACAGTTATTTGTTTTCTAAATAAGAGCTTTACATAAAACATGATATACTTGAATTAAAACGGAATCCAAGTTTGCCAAAGTATATGAATGTGCAAATTTTGTTAGTTATTTTAGTATTTGTTTTTGTACGCAATGCTCATAAATACTTCATGTTTTTGTAGGTGTAAAAGGCTGGAAGCTTATTGACCAGATTGGTGAATCTATATATATATATATATATATATATATATATATATATATAATGAATATTCTAATCACTTAGACTACTCGTTTATATAGTTTTCCATAGTTTTAATATAGTCAGTCTTCTTTGTTGTATTAGTCAATCTCCGTAGTTATATATATATTCTCAATATTTGTCTGGATTTTGGGTATATATTAATGTATTCTAAACTTCCGCTTTTGTATTTGGTATTATATATTAGTGATATCATATGTTTTATTTTATCATAATCCGGAATGTGAGAATTTCAATGTTTTCTAAAATTTTTGTATATATTTATGAAATCCCGTAATTATTTTTTAATCAAATTTTATTTATTAAAAATTTGAATAAATAGATGTTGTGATGAATATTTGATGGCTTTAGCGATAAAACATTTTAATTAGTGACATCTCATAATAATATAAGTGTGTTGGTCCAAGTGGTAGAAGGTTTAGAGGAGGGTGAATAAACCTTCTCAAAATTTTCAAATTTTTACACCAAATATATAAGTTCCTGCAGGGAGCAGCAAGCTACAGAACTTGCTGCTTCAGAACAGAGGTTACTGCTTGAGCAATAGGCTTAAGAAACTTTAAAGAATTTTATGCACAACGGAAAATACTTAGAAATATGATGTTTTTTGAAAACTGGAATGATGTTGTACGATAAGGATCCAGAAAGCTTAAATAACAGGGAGCACAACACAACACGATATATAGTGGTTCGAGGGTGGAGTAATCCCTCTATGTCCACTCTAGCTACTCCTTTCACCAGGAGGAACTTTGTTAAGTATGTTTGGTTTACAAAGACTATCTAATGCAAACACTTCCCTAACAAGATGAGCAGCCTCCCACATAGGTTACTGCTTGACCAAAAACTAAACAACCCACACAGGACTCTTACTCTCCTAACAAGAGTAAACAAACACTTAGCAGGAACTACCCTCTGCTAAGAGACTCCTACACAATCTATATAAATATTTAAAAGGTTCGTCTTCTTCAACTCTGGAGTGCAACGAGCTTCTGATGAAGTAGCTTAGGTAGCTGGATTGCTTGTTGTGGATAGATTGAGTGACTGAAACTTGCAAGGATTTGATTGCTTGAGAACTTAGGAATATGCTTTTGAGCTCGTGAGTTTCAGTTGTTGCTTCAAGTGCACTCTTCATCTATTTATAGTCTTCAGGAAATTCTACCCGTTGAAGGAGGCAACTTCCTGATCAGTGAGGTGTCCAGCTGTGATTAGCTCATACAATTTTTTTGCGCATTCTGGTGCACCGTTACACTGTGCCCTTCATTCTGCTGAATCGTCCTTTTTTGTCCTTTATATTCTTCCAGGTGTCATTCTCTGATAGGCTCCTTCTTGAATATTCCTTTAGGTGAATTGGGGGCGCTGATTCAGAAACCACGATCTTCTAAGACGATCAAGCCTTCTCTGTTGTTTACTGGAACTAGCTTGCTGTATGCAGTATGCTAGGCTAGCTTTCTGTAGTATCCAGTAAGATCAGCATGCTTGACTAGCTTCTTGTAGGGGTCCTCCTTAGCTCACTGTGTTCTGATTATAGTGAGCTTAGCCTGCTTTAATGAGCTTTCGATCTTCAGGCGCATCCTTGACTTAACTAAACTTTTACATAGAAAATCCTAAGTATAAGGTTACTACTTCCTAACTATTACATATTTTGTCTTCATCAAAATCTATACAAAGGTTCCTAACAAAGTGACACAAATAGTGAAACATTATATTGTCACTAGCTTATAACAATAATTAAAAATTATTTGTCACAATATCATTTATAATAGTATTTATTATAATATAAAAAAATAGATACTGTGATGAAACTTATAAACTATATTGACAGAATTAGTCGTGAATAAAAGTTGTAATTGTAGAAACAACATTTGTTTGTCACCATAAAAGACGTTTTAGTGACAAAATATAAATATGACTAAAACATTGAGTTATAGTGACAATAAATTTATGTAACTATAAAATAAGGTTTTAGTGACAAAATATGACCGTCACTAAATGGATTAACTATAGTGAGAAATATTCATTTCCATGACCAATCTTATGATCACACTATTTATAGTCACATGTTAGTACTGATAACCTAAAAAGTTGCCACAAATTGATTTTAGTGTCAATATTTACGATATAGTGACAAAAAATCTCATCAATAAAAACAATGTTTGTTGTAGTATGATTGAAAAAAAAAAAATTTGATTGGAAATAGCATTTTGCAATTTTGAAATCAAAATTGGTGATGTGACATATCATCTTTAAATTAGTAAAATTGGATATTTTTGGGTAAAAATATAACACTTGTCCATTACATATATAATAGGTGACATCTTTGACCCAAAACTTTAGAAAAGTGTTAAAAGTGGGTATTTCCACTCAGGAAATTTAGGGCATAAAAAATAACATTATCAAATATTATTATTATTGAATAAAGTAACGGTCAAATAATAACAGCTTTAAGTCTTCGATTGAGTCCTTCTCGGCGGCCAACGACAAAGGAACATTAATGTTTTTCTATTTTGGTGACTACATGACATAATAACATGTTATATTACAACTGATATTATATTGTGTATTTTAAAATAATCCGTATGCATCACATGTATTCAATTAATGAACATAATGTATATTAAACAACGTGAAATATGAGACGTAACACCGTACAAAAAGATCTAATTCGTAAATCTTGTATAATAAAAACAATTTCTATACACCATTGCCTCCAAAGAGATTTTCAATTAGTTTATTAATGTATACGTGGAGCTTGAGTAATTAAGAAGGGGAAAAACTCTTTTTCGATACCGTTGAAAGGCCACCGTCCGATTTTTGGTCCCTTTTAAATCCAAAAATCAAAATTAGTCCAGTTAAATCAAATTCTGTCCATTTTCAGTCCTTACACCACCGGAAAAGCGATTTTTCGACAACTTTCTGACGAGTGCGATGCACTTACCACTAATCCGAAATTTCCGATGACCTCGTGCTGATGTGAAATTATGGAGTCCATGTGAAATTATGAAGTAAAAGACACGCACAAGTTCACATATATATAATTCACATAGAGAAATTAAACTTCTTTCTATCATCATCACTAGAAATGGAGCCTGCAATTTACTTGTGTTTTCTTTTACTTCTCCCTCTTTTATTCTTCTTAAAAAGGGTCATTTCATACAAAAGGGTTCCACCTGGCTCATTAGGGATTCCAATAATAGGCCAAAGCCTTCAACTTTTGAAGGCCATGAGAGCCAACAAAGGTGAAGAGTGGCTGCAACAAAGAGCCCGAAAGTACGGCCCGATTTCGAAGCTCCACGTTTTTGGAACTCCCACTGTTTTTCTGCAGGGACAATCTGCAAACAAATTCATATACACTGCAGATGAAAACACTCTTTCCAATAAGCAGCCAACATCGATTAGAAGGCTTTTGGGTGAAAGAAATCTATTTGAATTAAACGGTGAAGATCACAAACGGTTGAGGGGAGCAATCTCTTCATTCTTGAAGCCCGAAGCACTAAAACAGTATGTTGGGAAGATGGATGAAGAGATAAGATTGCACCTAAAGGAGCATTGGCATCATAATAAGGAGATCACGGTACGTCTATGTTTTAATAATTAATTATTTTTTTAACTACTAACTTTTTTTTTGGTTCTGAGAATTTCATGCATTATCTTTTTTTGACCAAGTGATTTTACCCTTTACTTTTTGAAAAATCGGAAATTTGACCCGACGTCAGTCCAAAAAGCCAAATCGGGTTTAATTCACATGTTATTAGCTCATGATATCCTATAATAAAAAATAACTCAAAATGTTAATGAAAAACAATTGTCACAATAGATAAGTTACTTGGCAAAATTGCAACATAAAAGTTATTGGGCAAAAAAAGCCGAAAAAATCAGGGTGTCTGTGCTAATCACGTGCGAACTTAGTTTGATTCTTCCATTCGGACTGAATTTTGTTTAATTTCTGAATTTTAGAACATAAAGGGTAAAATCGTCAACCCGAAAAGATAATGAATTAAAAAATAATTAATTCTCTTTAATTTTGGTCCTATAACTGTAGACGTTTGTCAAAATCAGTTTTTAAGGTAAAAATGTAAAATTGATCTCATGAATATATGTAACTACAAGAAAAATGAGTATTTGTGATAACATATATATTTTGCGACAACAAACTATCGCGAAATGTGATAATAAAAATTCAAAATACGTTGTCACAAAAAACAATATAAAACGATTTATTTGTGACAACATTGTTGATGCATTTGTGAGAACAATATAAAATTTATTATGAGTAGGACTCTAATTTATTATACATTTTCTTTGAATTTAATTTAATTTAACATAGATTGTATATCCTTATGAAAAATTATTATTTAAATTAGTAGTAATATAATATTTTTGATTTAAAAAATTCATCCACCACTTACGACGCACGTGTTGATACTCGTTACTAAAAAACACTATCACCACTCCCCTATAATTTAGTGACAAATTTTAAATTCTACCTATATGTTCGAGCATATCACATAGAAAAAATTGATCTTATTCACCTTGTTTTATTATACGTTCGAGCATATCACATAGAAAAAAATGATCTTATTCACCTTTGTTTTATTAGGTAATGCCCCTTATGAAGATCTTGACCTTCAATGTAAGTTGCACACTATTATTTGGAATTGAAAGGGGAAGAAGAAGAGACAAACTTGTACATCTATTTGAACAAGTGATGGACGGAATATTGGCACTGCCGATAAACTTGCCTTTTACGCGATTCAACAGAAGCCTACGAGCAAGGTCCGAAGCCGGAGAGATTATAAGGGAACTTATACATGAGAAGAGAGAAAGATTGGCAAGACACAGCAATTTTAATCATCAAGATCTCATCACTAGTTTGCTAAGCATTCGTGACGAGACTAATTCTCCTATGTTGTCTGATCACGAGATCATTGACAATTGTGTTGTTGCAATGATTGCTGGGCATGACACAACGTCCATTCTTGTTACTTTTTTGGTGAAACTTTTAGCTGAAAATCCACACGTTTATGAAACGGTCCTTGATGGTAAGACGACGATGATGACTAGGATCTAATCGTTAAGCCTAGATTTGAGACTTTGATACATATATATATATATTGATGCAATGTATTACATATTTGATGTAGAACAAGAAGAGATTGGTCGGGGAAAGGGAGCAGAAGAGGTTCTAACATGGGACGATCTAGTTAAGATGAAGTACACATGGAGAGTGGCAACGGAGACATTGAGGATGTACACACCAGTGTTCTTTGGCTTTAGGCAAGTGCTCAAAGATGTTGAAATGGGAGGATATGTGATCCCCAAAGGATGGCAGGTAAATCTATGATATAACTTTTTCATTAATTAAAGAATGTAAAATATTTAATGTTCTTTAAATTATTAAAATAGACAAAGTATGAAAAAAAAAAAAAAAACAAATTCCTACAAGCATCAGTTAAGGTAGGTTGTGTTTGCCGTCATTATAGATATCACTAAAATTATACTCCCTCCGTCCCTTGCTATTTTGCCTAGGTTGACCGGCACGGAGCCTAAGAAAAAACTGTTGATTTTGATTGGATGTGTTATTTTAATATTTTTGATTGACAGAAAGTAAAATATATATCACTTATATAAAAGTATAAATATTTCTTATAAAATATGGATTGTCTAATATATCCTTATTAAAGATTTTATTTAAGGTTGTAATAATAATTTAAATAATTTTACATTAGAATTCTAAACCAAAATCATATAGAGTTCTATTATGAGTAAGACTCTAATTTATTATATATTTTTTTGAATTTAATTTAATTTAACATAGATTGTATATCCTTATAAAAATATTATTATTTAAGGTTAATAGTAATATGATAGTTTAGATTTAAAAAGACAATCCTCCACGCGCTGATACTCGTTCTAGTAAAAATATAAATCTTCGGATTGAAGGCGATTAAATCTTACTCTTATGGGATCAAAATTGAAAAATATATGTTGGTTGAAAATATTATGTTTAACATAATTTTAACAAGCTATATGTATATATGGATAAGCAGGTATTTTGGGCGGGATGCATGACGCATATGGATGAATCACTGTTTCCGGATCCGTATAAGTTTAATCCATCACGATATGAAACACAAGGAGTACTTCCACATAGCTTTGTCGCATTTGGCGGAGGACGAAGAATGTGCCCAGGTAACGAGTTTGCAAGAATCGAAACTTTAACCATGATTCATTACTTGGTAACCAGATTTCAGTGGAACCTTTCTTTAAAAGAGAATACCATGAGCAGAGATCCGATGCCACTTTTCAAAGAAGGGTTACCTATACGAATTGAAGTCAAGAAGACGATGCAAAGTAATTAATTAGCAAATTAAAGAACGAAAAACAGCATCGCCTAGAGAGTTGGTAAATAATTCCGGTTGAGATGATGAAGAGTGGATGTGGACTGAATCAATGAAGTCTTGCTTATATTGATTGCGTACATTATGACAATCAATATCGATATGCTTGTGAAAATGGGATTAGCTGTGATGTGCAAAGTGGTTTTCTTGTCACACAAAAGAGGGATGGGAAGGGCAAGATCATTGGCACACCACATTTGTGCATGATTGAGAATTCTGATGAAGTATATTCTGTTGTTTGAACACGAAAAGAAAATTCATGATTCCTAAAACCGGGATGGTAATGTGTAGGAACTGAATAATTTTCGATATTATTGAAATTCTCGAATAAGTTATTCGGATAGCATGCTTTAGACATCATATTTCACAATTAGTATATCACAAGTGTTTGTAGTACTCATCATTTTGCTCAATTGATTGTGAATGTGTAGTAATTTGAGTCGTTAAAAGCATTAATGAGACAGCTCATGCTTGTTAATTAATTCCGTCATCCATTTGATTGATGATCTTGCTATACGTCACTAATAACAATTGATGATCGGTCATACAAATAAACAATATGAAAGCACAACGAAGACGACAAGACAAAGAAAAAGTTTGTATGAAATTACCAACAAAAAAAGGAAAAGAGAAAAGGAAAAAATACCACATATTTAGTATCACAAAAGGTTATGAGTAATATTACGTAATATTACATAAATGTATATAAAACATGCTCTGAAATTTTTATGAAAATCTTCATGTTTTTTCCAATTATATAACATAACATAAAGGGTCTCAAAAAAAAAAAAAACTATAAATTTTCAATTATTTTCTAAGTCACTAAGAGTAAGTCTCTTGTGAATCAGGTGCATCCATGCATCGGGTCGGATCCGGGTCGGGGGGACCGCACTCTTTTTTTTTTTTTTTCGCTCATGATTTTTGAAAAAAATCACATACCAATAGTATATGTTAGACATACATTTACGTTATGTTAGACATACCTTTAAGCTATGTTAAACATACCAGTTCTGCCCAGATTCCATGTCTTGTCTTTTTTTGGCTTGATTTTTGAATTTTGGCACATACCACTACGTTATGTTAGACATACCTTTACGTTGTGTTAGACATACCTTTATGTATACTTAAACATACCTTTGTATATGTTAGACATACTTTTGCATATAGTTAAACATACCTTTATATATGTTAGACATACCTTTGTATATAGTTAGACCTACCTACACATGGTTGGTCTAACTATACACAAAGGTTGGTTTAACTATACACAAAGGTTGGTCTATTTGAGCGAATTTTGAATGAGCTTCAGCACAAGTCTTCAGCGCGTGGGAGCGCGTGCAGACGCGTGGGAGGCACGTTTTAGGCGCGTGAACGGGTCGGGTCAGGTGCATGGATCTTAGATCCATGCACCTAACTCATAAAAGTTTTTGCCAGTCACTAAACATAAAGATCACCACATTTATACAGAATAAATTGTGACCTTTGTGATTAAGAAAATCGGCGTCACTCCCCCCTCTGTGTTCAAACTTGCATGAATTACGCATGTGTATCAAAAAATTGGCACACACACCCTTTCTTTAAATTGTCTAACTCCGTTAAATTTTGTTTTGAATTTACCGTTATACCCTTAAAATAAATTGCAGTTTAATTAAAAAAATTCTTAGAGAAAAAAAAAGCTACAACATAACTCCACAGGAACAAACAACGACCCTCTCTTCATCACCCAAATCCTCCGATGATGTAGCTACATTCGCCGCCGAAGGCACCACCGTCGCCAACAATAAAGACTTTCTGAATTCCATTATATGTATAACCCATTCCTGATATTCACAGTTATTAGAAAGTGATGCACATTTCTAGAATTCTCTAGAATTTTATAGAATGATCTAGAATTTTTTATAGATGTATCTAGAGTATTCTAGGAAGTGAAAGAATAATATAGAAAAGAAGAATACTCTAGAATATTCTAGAGGTAGAATAAATAAAAAGAGAAGAAGATTATTCCAGAGTAATCTAGAAATAGAATATGAAAGAATACTCTGGAAACTTCTAATACCTCCTATAAATATGGGAGGAGCTCATTTGTAAGATATGAACTAGAAACCAAAGCCATAAAGTGAAAGTATAACTTTCAAAATCCTTATCACCCTACCTCAAAAACTTTCAACTATTTCCTACTAAATCTTTCTTAAAACCTCCCTCCTATCCTAAGTTCATATATACTAAAACACATCTCTCACCAATATCCAACCTTCAAGATACGCAATCTCAAACTCCAAACTCTAAGAAGGGAGTTAGAAAATATGAAAATGAAAGAATCTGAGGCTGTCAAAACTACTACACTCGTTTAAAAGAAGTAGTTAATCAACTAAAAGGATATGGAGAAAATATCACCGAGAAGAGAGTAGTAGAAAAAATACTAATCACTCTCCCAGCTAAACATGATCCTATCGTCACTACAACTGAAGAAACTAAAGATATAAAAAAATTATCGGTGACAGAATTAATAGGCTCACTTGAAGCTTATGAGAAAAGATTGAGTATGCGTGAAAACGAATCAGTAGAAAACGCATTTCAATCTAAACTCAACATATGGTCTCAGAATTCTAGAAATGGTGGGAAGAAAAATAGAGAAATAAATAAAAATCAAGGTGGCTGTGATAATTATAAAAGAAAAGATAAGTACCCACAATGCAACATTTGTAAGAAGACCAACCATCTTGAAAAAGATTGTTGGAACCGAGATAAACCACAATATAAAAATTGTGGAAAATTTGGTCACCTGAAGAAAGATTGTCGCTTCAAACAAAAACACCAGAAAAAACTTATTCTACGCATGCCATGCTGCATCAAAATTAAAGAACGACACTTGGTTCATAGACAGTGGCTGCAGCAACCATATGACAGGAGATGACAAGATCTTCCAAAATATCGAAAAGAAGAATACTCTAGAATATTCTAGAGGTAGAATAAATTAAGAGAGAAGAAGAGTATTCCAGAGTAATCTAGAAATAGAATATGAAAGAATACTTTGGAAACTTCTAAGACCTCCTATAAATATGGGAGGAGCTCATTTGTAAGATGTGAACCAGAAACCAAAGCAATAAAGTGAAAGTATAGCTTTCAAAATCCTTATCACCCTACCTAAAAAACTTTCAACTATTTCCTACTAAATCTTTCCTAAAACCTCTCTCCTATCCTAAGTTCATATATACTAAAATACATCTCTCACCAATATCCAACCTTCAAATACCATCAACAGTCTTCTCGTACCTATTCCAATATCGACCGATTTTTCTTTCTAGGTTTCAGATCGAAGAAAGAGAATTGAGTCTCATGCGGCGGCAATGGCGGCGGTATGGTGGCTAACAATCGGAAAATGAGAGGGTGGGATGTCTTTTTGAGGTTTCTGGCGTTGGCACTATGCTTGACGGTGGCGGTAGTTCTCACTATGCTTGATGGTGGTGGTGGTTTTCGACGTCGATAAGGAGAACACGACGGTGGCGCTGACACCAGTGGCGGATCCAGGATTTGGATGATGGGGGTACGAACAAATAAATAAATATATGATAGAGAAACATTATACGTAAAAGTTGTTCGACTAAAATATGTAAATTCAATTACAAACCATTCAACTAAAAATTATAATTACAAACTACAATTTGATCATTCGAGTCTTTATTTTTTTGAAGCTTTCCACCACATTATCATCATCAGAAATTTGTAAGAACACATCCTTCTCAATGAAAGTGACCAAACAATCATTCAATAATTGATCACCCATACTATTTTGCAATTTATTTTAAACATATGTCGAAGATCGGATTGCTTCTCCATTCCCTTTGTTTTGTTCTTCATTCCTAATTAAATTAATAGTAAATTATAAGTATACAATACATGAGATATATACTTCAATTTTATAAGAAATTAACAACTACAACATCAACCCACATTATGAACTCATTGAAATCACAATACAAATGTCATAAAATCAATACATTTCATACACATTTATGAAAATACACAAACCCTAATTTATAAACAAATAAGTATAATTATATATAATATAAAAGAGAAGGGAAAAAAAACTGACCTGATTGAATGAGGCAAGGGAGAGAGATGAAAATGTGGGAAAGGGTTTTTGCAAATTGCATAGTAAATATATTTATAATGACAGTATTGTAATTAGTTAATTTAATTAGAGATAAATAATAATAATAATAATAATAATAATAATAATAATAATAATAATAATAATAATAATAATAATAATAATAATAATAATAATAATAATAATAATAATAATATATATTTTTTTCATGGGGGTGCAGTTGCACCCCCTTGCTCCCATGTGGCTCCGCCACTGGCTGACACTCACCCCACCCTGCCGATAATCAATGTTCTTTTGAGTGGAGTTGTATGTGAAGTGGGTGGTGGTGGTGGTGGTGGTGGTGGAGGTAGGGAGGGGAAGTTGCAGAATTTGATGGTGAAAGGAGGAGAGGATGACGAATCGAGGAAGAATGGGTTATAGTGGAAATTGGGGGTTTCTATAAGGGTATGTTTGCACTGGACCTGACACATCTGTGTTTTGGATCGGCTTAGTCCAGATAATTTTTGGACAGGACTTGCAAAGTTCTACAAACCTACCATACTTCTCCTACTTTTTTCAATAACTCCCAATAAAATCATCTAATTACTAATAAAATTCAAATTTACTAAAGCCACCTTAGGTCCAGAACAAACATCCCTTAAGGGTTGTTGAACTTCATTGTGAAACCCTATGATTTCATCCCTAAAATCCAACACCCCTTTAGAACAACAATAACCAATTTTCAAATAATACTCCATGTATTTGGTTTTACTTTCATGTTTCTTTGCTTGCAATCTGAATTCTTCACCAATTATCAAACAACACCCCTTCTTTTCTTTTATGTCTTTGTTTCATACTGTTGCATAATATTTTCCTATTTACATGTTCAAAGAAAGAGGGGACGGCGGCATGAAGGAAAGAGGGGATGAGGGTTGATTTGTGCATTTTTTTTTTTTTTTTTCCTTTTTTATATTTTGTTTTTGTTAGGAATTGACTAAGTACGTTTTGATGAGACAAACACTTATGCATGTTACTAAATGAGAGTATCCTATTTGTCTATGCTTGCAAAACTCTTCCATTCTATAACTGTAAAATTCCCTAAGTACAAGAGGTTTCAAGTCAAGGATACTGCATAGGAAGGATACTACTCTCTAGCAAAGAATACTGCAGAATACTAGCTCACAAGGATTCTGGCTCATGTTACATTTCAGATTTAATACATATTATTATAACACAACGTGTTAATTAATGATGTCATTTAATACTCATTATTTGGAATTGTGAAATATAATAATAAAACTAGTATAAGACTCATGTAATACTAGAGTTTAAATAGATTGAATTAATAAATGAAAAAATCAAATAAATTATATAAGAAAAAATATTTTATAATTTTATATTCATCTAAGTTAATATTAAATTTAATTTAATTTTGATTAATATATTATTTAACTAATGAAATAGTATTCTTAATGTGTGTGAATAAATAATATTGTATACATACAATCATACATATATATACATTGAAAATATTTTATAGTTTAATTTACATGTTGTACATATTATGTTATAAATATTGCAATATGTTATAATATCAAGAAAAATAATAAAAACTGGTTTGTTTTATCTGAACACAAAATATAACAATAATATTGATGATAGTATATAATTTTGGCATGACTCAATTATTCTAAATGCAATGATATAAATATCTATATCTAGTGAAAAATATATTATCAATAATATTATAAAATATAAGAATTCAAAATAGCAATAATAATATAGTTACTTGAGAATGTATATATGTACATATTAATCTATCTGTATATAAAAGGAGGACAATAATTTCCCATCCTACAAATGTCAAATCAAGATTTTAGGTAATAAAATTATTTTTAAAGTCAATACTTTTTTAAGGAAATTAATTGTGTCATTTAGGAATCTTTACCATTAATATATTGTTACTATTTATTATTATTATCATTATTATTATTTATTTGTTAATTAATAATATTTGTTGTTGTTGACGACGAATGTTGATCAACAACAATTTAATTTTTTTCTTTATTTTTTTTCACTTGAATGAATTGTGTTTGAAATTATTCTCATCATCAATTTTAGAGTAAAAGAAAATTTAAGATAATTTTTTTAATTATGAGAAATGTTATATATAATAAATATTTTAAAATTTATATTGTTAACCGATCACTTTTAACCAACTCCAAAACTCACTAGTTTATCAAATTATTTTTTTAGCCATGCAAAAAATTTAGCAAAAGATCGAATCAAATACAATGTAAGCTTTCAAAATTTTAATTCTTCTTTTTTGTTAGCTTTAATTAATTACTTATTATTGTCTATAATTATATTTATTATCAATTTTAATATTAAACAAATATTAATATATTTTTCGTAATTATGAGAAATGTTGTATATAAATAAATATTTCAAAACTTATATTGTTAATTATGTATTGCAGAGCCTGCGATGCCAGTAGAAAGTGCTTTCCGAACCATAAAAATTATATTCAACAAAAAATAGAATCAAATAGAATGTAAGTATTTCAGGTTTATAATTTTATTTTTTTGTGATAAGTCGGGTTTTGTGTGTGTTTTACATGCATAATGTGACTAATTTTGTACTCAATTGTTCACTACTTTGTTGCATTTACCCGATATTTGTCATACTGGTGGCTTTGATTTTGCATTTTTCTATGAATTCCAAGTTGTTTGAAAAACAATTGAGTGTGAGAATATAAAAAGTGCAGTCGCTTGGCCGAATAGGAAGAAGAAGCCCAACACTGAGGCCTTCAGTGTTGAGAATGTGAATACTAATTGTTGTTGACATGTCAGCGGCCCAATTCCATCAAAGCCATTTCTTTTTCTTTTTCTTATTTTGTGAAGTGATCGCTATTTTTGGAAGGAGAAGATAAATGGTGCAATTATTATCCATCTTAGAGAGAATCATGTGATGGTTGACTTTCTTTTGTGGAATTGAATTGATAGATTATTTTTTAGGATAAAAAATGGAGTGAGGCAACAATAGAGAACGGGCATAAAGAGAGCTGGAGATAGAGAGAGGCAGTAGAGAGAAAAAAACGAGAGAAGAAGAAGTAGAACACAATTTTTATCTTTTGTATTTTGGATAATGATGCTTAGAGGCTAGTTTATATTTTCTAGTCCGAGGAGACGCCAACCCTTGAATGATTCGCCTGTTTTTAATTGAGTAGTAACGTTTTCTTACTCTATCTCGATTTCTTCGTTATTTGATTTTATGCTTTACATGTTTGATTTATGAATTTGTTGAGATTGGCCACCTTAATCTGTTTGTTGATCATTTCTAGCTAATTCGCATGATATAATCCGTAATTCATGTTGTAATTGTGTGAATATAGTAGTAATTGAAATAACGAAGTCTAGATCATAAGATTCGAACGTTTCATTTTCATAGTCTAGTTTGCTCTATTATTTTGGATCGTTAATGCATCTTATGAATTGAATCTTGAATACATGTTTCGATCACGGGTCGTACTTTCTAATCAATGAACTTAAGAAATAATTCGAACTAGTTCGGTCGTACCGCTGGTTTAGGGGCAAGATTCGAGATAGGGTGTAGATAAACAGGGCTATCTATCTTTTAAATTGGAAGAGTCGTTCTAGGTGAGGTTATCTAAGGGCTAGATTGTTTAATTATTTGATATCTTTCCGATTTGTGTTGTTTATTTCTCTTTGAATTTTTTTGTGATGCATGATTTCAATTTTTGCTCAACAAACCAATCACCCCCCCCCCCATATTTTTATCGCTATCTATAAGATATATGGTGCGGGAATAATTTCTGTCATCTTATTACACGGGAATCATCCCAATATATAGGTACAGGAATACAAGAGAGGTAATGATACAACAAGATATGGAAAAATGCAACATGATATGGAAAATAATTAATCTCTATAATTCTGCCTTAATACGCCCCCGTAAAATAGAAGTGTCGTCGA
Organism: Scutellaria baicalensis; assembly: GCA_005771605.1. Classification (NCBI taxonomy): domain Eukaryota; kingdom Viridiplantae; phylum Streptophyta; class Magnoliopsida; order Lamiales; family Lamiaceae; genus Scutellaria; species Scutellaria baicalensis. Next base: position 25,507,124 of record CM016724.1, read on the forward strand.
CCACTGAAATTTTGGAACGCCGAAGACCAAATCACGACCGTGGAAGTGGTTTAGTAAGTAGGTCGGCCAATTGATCGGTTGTGATGATATAGGCGACCGTGAAGATACCTTTGCTTGACAAATCACGCACGAAGTGAAGATCAAGCGCTATATGTTTCATACAAGAATGCATGACAGGATTGAGTGTTAAACGCGTCGCCCCCAGATTATCACAAAGAAGATTGGGAGACATCGATAAAGAGAGACCAAGTTCACGAAATAAATGATATATCCAACAGACTTCCGCAGCAGTGGAGGCTAGAGCGCGGTACTCCGCCTTAGTGAAGGATCAGACCACTCCAGTTTGTTTACGAGATCGCCATGAGATTGGGGAAGAATCCAAGAAGATGATATAGGCGGATATGGACTTACCATCGGTAACGTTGCCACCAAAATCAGAATCTGAGTACGCTGTAAGTGTTAACGAGCTAGGAGTACGAAGTAAGACACCATGGTGAATGGTGCCCTTGAGGTATCAAAAAATACGTTTGACACCGAACCAATCAAGTGCAGTCGGGTGAGCCATGGATTGTGCTAGCTTATTGACGGAGAAGGAGATGTCAGGTCTAGTTATTGTGAGGTATTGTAGACCCCCGATAGCATTGCGATACTCAGTGGAATCAACATTCCCCGATACTGAAGGAGTGTGAGAAGTGGTCATAGGTGTGGAGACCGGTTTTGAATCATCCATATGAAACTTCCGGAGTAGATTAACCATATACTTGTGTTGGGAAAGAAACAACCCTTCTCGACACCGGGAAACTTCAACGCCTAAGAAATAGGAGAGTGGTCCAAGATCCTTCAACACAAATGTAGATCTGAGGTGTGTAACAAGGGACTCGAGAGATGGACGACTAGAGCCAGTGATGATTATATCATCCACATATACAAGAACCGATAGGATAACTCCATTTTGACGAAAAAAGAATAGGCTATGGTCAGCTTGGGATTGGGAGAAGCCAAAGCGAACAAGAGCCAAGCTGAGGGTGTGATACCAAGCACGCGGGCCCTGGCGTAAGCCATATAAGGACTTTTTCAGGTGACATACATGTTGAGGATGAGACGGATCAACAAACCCTGGCAATTGTTGCATGTAAACCGGTTTTGATAGTGTACCATGCAGGAAAGCATTGCTGACATCCAACTGACGAAGATCCCACCGGTGAAATAAAGCCATAGGCAGGACAGTGAGGATGGTGACGGGCTTTCTAACAGGACTGAATGTCTCATGAAAATCAAGTCCCGGTCGTTGATGAAAACCTTTCACCACAAGACGCGCCTTGTATCGTTTTATCTTGCCATCAGGTTTGCGTTTAATTGCAAAAACCCATTTACATCCCACAATGTTGCATCCAGAGGTGGTGTAACTAGATCCCATGTTCCATGAGATGAAAGAGCTGTAATTTCATCAGCCATGGCTTGTTGCCATTGTGGACTCGTCAAGGCCTGGGAGACTGACGATGGAGTACACTCAGTAATCAGTGGGTATTTGGTAGAGACATGAGCAGTGGGTGGATGAGCAATAGACGACGGTAACTCTGTGCAAAACTCAGTGAGATGACGGGGCATGACTCGTTGGCGAGAGCTGCGTCGAGGAGGTGGATTTTTAGTGTCGTCCGATTGAGATGGTGCTGGAGTAGCATCGGCTGCAGACAGAGTGAGTAAAGTGGCAAGAGGCATAGTGGTGGGTTCTTTTTCGGCAGGAGGAGCTGACTTTTGCACGCTGAAGTCAGCAACTGCGTGTTCAATGAAATGAACATGACGAGAGATATAGATTCTGCCCGTGGATGGATCAAAGCATTTATACGCACTCTGCGTGAGTGAGTAGCCAACGAAGATGCATGGCTTGGAAGCAGGCTCTAGTTTGTTCGAGGTGTAGGGACACAACCAAGGATAGCAGATGCACCCAAAAGTACGCAATTTCTGATAATTAAGTTTCCTGCAAAAAGTGCTTCAAATGGACTGATGAGTCATAAAATTGGAGTGGGCAATCTGTTAATCAAGTAGACAGTAATCTGAAATGTAAATGACCAGAAGGTCGGTTGTAATTTTGCATGGTGAAGTAGTGCTTTGCTAGTTTCAACGACATGTCTGTGACGGTGTTCAACCATGCCGTTTTGTCCGAAGTATGAGGAGTAGTAGTGAGCCAGTGAATGCCATGAGATTGAAAATAGGACTTGAGCGCCAAAAATTCACCTCCGTTGTCACTATAAAAATTGCTAATAGGAAATCTGAATTGCTTCTCTGCTAAAGGATGAAACATCTCAAAAATATTTTTGACATCAGACTTACGGACCATAGGAAACATCCAGCAATATTTCGTGTATGAATCCACCATGAGAAGGTAAAAGGAATAACCATCAACAGACATACAAGCAGGCCCTCATACATCCGCATACTCATATTGGAGAGGTTTAGTAGCACGCAGTGAAGAATCAGTAAAAGGTAGCTTATGAGTTTTGCAACATAAACATGAATCACAAGTATTATCCAAAATTCCAGTTCTAACAGTAGGTAACTTATTTTGTGAAATAATCAATGTGCTAGTACGGCGGGATGGATGTCCCAACCGCAAATGCCAAGTATTCAAATTGGTACGCATACTAAAATTATTAAAATGTGTAGAAATTAATGGCGAGCTTTACAAGCTGTAGATACCCTTATCACACCTGCCACGAGCCAGAGGCGCTCCCGTAGTTCGATCCTTCAAAATAAACAAATTGGGAAAGAATTCCATAGACACATTATTAGGTGTAGTGAAGCGGTGCACCGACAGAAGATTTTGTTCGGCCTTGGGAAGACATACAATATCATTTAAATGAAATACACGATTCGGAGATGTAATAGAAGAGGTACCGGTGTGGGAGATAGGCATAGAATGACCATCGGTGAGGTGGACTTCCTCGGTGTCGTCATACTCCGAATGTAGAGACATATTTCCCAGGTCATTAGTAATGTGGTGCGATGCACCTGAGTCTATTACCCATGAGTGAGTTGTAGGAGTTTGAGGTGAGCGAACATGATTCGCACTAGGAGGCGGCCATGGGAAATCGCCAGCAGATTTTGGCCTAATGACCTAGAGTTTCATAAAGTTGGTAGATGAGGTGCGGAGCCTGTGAGCCATGACCACCGGACGGAGTGGATGAACCTGAACCAGTTTGTCACGAACCAATGGGGTAGCAACGATCGCGCCCTCGGCTGGAGCCACGATAATTTCCAGATTGTGCCGGACTGTGATTCCGGTTGGATTTGGACTACGCTATGTTCGCCGAAACCATTAAGTCAGATTTGGAGTCATCAAAGGTATCAACAAACTTCTCTTGTATGACAAGGAGATCCATAAGCTGTGGAAACGAGAGTGACGTTGTCTGAGCATGGATGGAGGCTGCAATATCACGGAACTTAGGGTGAAAACCACCTAAGACATATAGTGTGAAGTCGTCGTCGGATACGGGGGATTTGATGAGCGATAATTTATCGGATTTGGCTTTGAGGGAGTGCATATACTCCGCCACTCCACGGTTACCCATCTTGGCAGATTGAAGATCACTCTTCAACTGCATCACACGAGCCCTCGACTTGCTTGCGAAGATGGAATGAAGCCCACGCCAGGCAGCTGACGAAGATTTGTAAGACGTTATATAAGGGGCCACATCGTCAGTGAGAGAGCCCTGTTGGAAAGCATAGACCAATTGCTCTTGTCGGAACCAAAGACGGTGGGCAACATCGGTTGTAGGGGGTTCCGGAATGGAACCGTCGACCTAGCTGAGAAGATCATGGTCATTGAGGATTGCCGTCACCAGCGAGAGCTACTGAGGGAAGTTCGAACGAGTGAGTTTGTGTGATGTGGGAAAAGGTGTTGTGATAACAATAACCGGAGATGCGATGGGAGCAGTGGTATGCGTTGTCAAGGAGGAGGCGTCCAAAGCCATGAGGAGATATTGAACGATGGTGGTGTTTTTAGAATGGAAGTGTGATTTCAACGGATCGGGAAAACTGATACCATATAAGATATATGATGCGGGAATAATTTATGTCATCTTATTACACGGGAAAATATTTATTTTTGGGTGCCGGCGACAACACACCATTTTGGTTAATAGTACTTAATCATTGTTTAGAATTATTATTATTTTTATCAGTTTCGAAGTTAAAACTTAAAAGAAATATTAATATATTTTTGTAATTATGAAAAATGTTGTATACAAATAAATATTTCAAATTTTATATTGTTAAATAACCACTTTTAACTAAATTCAAAATTCGTTGTGATATTCAAATTATCTAGAGTTATGAATGTCTTTTTATACAAAAGACAAACAAATATAATGTAAATTTTCAATTTCGTTGTTTTGTGTTATTTATAAATTTTGTATAATTCATTTAAATTATTTATAAATTTTGTATTTCGACCTTTTAATACTATCAAATATAATTAAGAATGACATGTACAATTTGTGTTATTTAACTTTAGAATAACTCACTACAAAAAAAAAAAAAAAAATGAATGCACAAGGAATAGGGGCGGAATTCAGTGAAGTCTACTTTTTTCAATGTTGAATTAAAGTTTAGTGCCATGTGGCACTTTGGTCCCATATATATATATATATATATATATATATATATATATATATATTAATAATCTTAATACACTATACGTATAATATTTAGTTAATAATTGATAATTATATAGTTACTTTTTACTTATATCTGAAACATGTTGTGATTTTAAGGATTTTAAGTGTTCCTTAAAATGTTACAACATCTATTAACTGTTATTTTATTGTTGACTTTTTGGATAATGTTGTTTGGTTTCTAACTGACTATATTTGAATATCTGTTTCAGGAAATGAATCGATATACAGTGAAACCTCGATAAATGAATGTTCGATAAACGAATAACCTCGACAAATGAATAATTTTCTTCGGTCCTGACTTGGGCCAATGAGGTAAATGAATAACCTCGCTAAATGCATTAATGAATATATTTTTTTGATTCTTAAAGGCCCTATGTAAATATAAATGAATAATCATTAAAATACATAAGATATATATATATATATATATATAAATACCCTAAAAAACATGTGTTTCAATAAACAAATACATAAGATCATTTCTTAACAAAAAAATCGTCTAATGTCGTTTGCTTTTTTCTTCCACCAAAATGCATCACATCCTTAACTTTTTCTAGTGCAAACAAAACTTCTGGAATATTTTGCTCATGTTGTAGCAAGTAGTTTCGTAGGGTGATTACCACTTGGAAGACTTATTTCGATGACACATTTGGTGTGACACCACTATCATCTGGTTCTGGATCATTTTCATCATTTAGTACAGACTCAATAATTTCTTCGTCTGTAGGCAATTCCATAACTGCATCATTCTCGTTAGGATAGTTCAAAAGATGTTCGATGCCCATCACATGTCTATAGTGCAAATTAGAAATGATATTTGTTAATCCTTGAATTGTATCTTCTTCTAACTGATCAATTTCTTCTTCGGGAACATCAATTTCTTCAGATCGTATCTTGCAATGTCGGAAACAATTAACAATTGTTTTTTCTGTTACATCAAATCTCCAAGCCATGGTAGCAAACTTAATTGCATCTAAGATGTTAATGTTTTCACGATTTGATGAGTCCACTTCAAGGCTTTGCAAGATGCTAGAATAAAAACGTCGTCGATAATGAACTTTCAATGTCGGAATAAAAATTCGATAAATGAATAAATTATTCATTTATCGATAAATAAATAACTTCGCTAAATGAATATTTTTTTCTAATCCCTAGGGTATTCATTTATAGAAGTTTCACTGTATATCAGATGATGATCAAGTAGTTACATATTCAAATTCAAAACATTGGAAGGTACATGATTTTTAGGAATAGAATTTTCTAACCACCTTTTAATCTTGTAACTTATCTTGTGTGATAACTGCTTCTTTACAAGATCTATATATAGTTATGGGATGCTCAAATTTCGAAATGGAGGATTTATATGTGTGAGTGCATCTGCCCCCCAAGGCTAGCGAGTGCAGCTATGCTTTTGTGAATCATTGTCTAGAGACTTCCACATCTCTTATGCTTATCTTGAGCACCTCACGTGCAATCATCCATATATATATATATATGTGTGTGTGTGTGTGTGTGTGTGTGTTAGAGAGTCGGTGTGTTGGATTCACTATGAATCTTTTAGTTTTGAGTGTTTGTTTCTATGTAGATATTTTGAAGTACTTTTGTTCTTTGTACTTCATTGTTTGGTTGTGAAAGACAAGAAGCAATTTTAAAGGGAAGTGTTGTTTCTTATCTTCTTTGTTCTATTGTATTTATTATATGTTATTGTTTGTAAATGACGTTGTTCATAAAATATGTTTTAATTTGTCTTGTTGTCCGCTGTTAATAAATCATTCCGCTGCTTAAGTTTAAGAAAAAGTGTTTCAAACATCTTTTAAAACATCTTAAACCACATCTCTGAAAAATTCACCCAGTACAGTTTCTTTTCATTGGCATCAAGAGCCTTCACTTGATTCTACTAAGTGAGATCTTGTTGTTTGCTGTCATTAGGTGAATTATGGATAACACTGGTTTGTTAATAATGCGTCCTCCTACATTAGATGGAACCAACTATTCCATTTTGAAAGTTAAGATGTGCACTTACATCAAATCTCTTGATCAACGTGCTTGGCGTGCAATTGTTGTTAGTTGGACTCCGCTGAAAGTTGAAGACAAGGAGGGTGACTTTATAGCAAAGTCAGAAGAAAATTGGACAAATGATGAGTTTATTCTTGCTAATTTCAACTCAAAAGCCTTAAATGCTATATTTGGAGCGGTTGATGTTACATTGTTCAAGATGATATCTAATTGTGTTTCGGCGAAGGATGCTTGGGAAAATCTAAAATGACAATGTGAAGGAACTGAAAGTGTTCGAAAATCAAAACTTTGTATTGTTGTTTCAAAGTTTGAAAATTTGAGGATGGAAGAAGATGAGTCTATTACATCCTACAATGCTAAAATATGTGATCTTGCTAATGTAGCTTATATTTTTGGGGATCCAATTAGTAATGAAAGGTTGGTCAATAAAATGTTGAGAATTCTGCCTGAGAGATTTAATGTTAAAGTCTATCCTCTTGAAGATTCAAAAGACACTCCAGCTATGCATCTTGATGAACTCATTGATATATTGCAAACCTTTGAACTCAATTTGGAGCAACAACATAAAACCGGATCATGATCAAAGACAATTGCTTTTCAAAGTCAAGGAATAGGATCAAGTTCTGCAAACTTGGAAGATAAGGATTCTGATATAGAAGATGAAGAACTAATTGTTTTTCTTACCAAAAAATATCTGAAGTTCTTGTCATAGTCACATAAAAGAAGGAATTTTCAAAAGGAGCCTTTCACTCCTTTGAAGAAGGATACTGATCAAACAACCGAAGAGGTAGACAAGATTACAATAAAGTTTCAAGGAAGTTCAAGTCATTGTCCAAGAGGTGGAGATATCGATCATCCAATGACTACTCAAATGTTAAATGTCGAGCGTGTTGCGGTTTTGGACACTTTGTTAATCAATGTGCAAACACTATTATGAAACGTGCAATGAACATGAATCCCACCTTAAGTGATTCTGAATCAAAAGATGAAGAAGAAAACGATGAAGCAGATCAGCAAAAAGCTCTTTTCATTCAAATGGAAGATGTTTTTGAAAGTGTTTCTTCAGATGTTTCAACATCTAGATCAAAGACAGAAAATCGATTTCTTTCTCAGAATTTCAATTCTCCATTTAATCCCTCTATTGTTAGTGACACTGATTATATTAATCATTTGCAACTTTTTTACAGGGATGTACACGATGACTTAATCAAGAATGTGGTTGATAATCGTCGACTTGTTGCTGAAAATGAAGAATTAAAGTGGAAAGTGTTACACCTTGAAGTTCTTCTAACACAAAGAGACAAAGAGACGGAAAAATTGATGTTTGAGTATAATAATTCTTTGGGAATACTGAATCGTCTGAACACAGGTACATCTAAACTAGATGAAGTTTTGAAAATTCATAATTACGGTAGATCTGGTTTAGGCTACTTTGGTCCTCTTTGGTCAGATATTGATTGTTTGACAAAAGATTGTAAAACACTTTCTTTTTTAATCAAAGAAGGTGAATCTTCAAAGAATGAAAAATAAATTGTTTTTGAAAATGATTTCAGAAATGAAGATTCTTCTGATGAAGAAATGATTGATGTTGAAAATTCTTTTGACGTTGCTTGTGATCTTGAAAGAGATTCATATTTTTGTCAATTCTGTAAAAAAAACGACATACCATTTCCCATTGTCTTAGAAGAAAAAAGATACTTTCAAAATTTTATGAAAACTTCAAGAGAGGAATGAATCTTGAAGAAGATCATGTAACTCAACTTGCTATAACTCTTGATGATACACATAAAATTTTGGTGCATGGTCATTGTAATGTTGTTTATACTTCTTTGAGCTCAAGTGTTGCAGAAACATGGTTTTTTTTATAGTGGTTGTTCTAGGCATATGACTGGAACAAAAGAATACTTGAAGGAGTATGTTAAACATGATGGTGGTTTGGTTACTTTTGGAGGAGGAACAATGGTTAAAGCTAAAGGAATTCTGAATGTAAAAGGATTACCTCATTTGCAAGATGTGTTTCATGTAGATGGACTTATGACTAATTTAATTAGCATAAGCCAACTTTGTGATGATCATCTACATGTCAAATTTAAGAAAAAATTGTTGTTCAGTATTTGACGAATCTAACAATTGTGTTTTGACAGGTGTGAGGTCTGTTAATAATTGCTACTCAATAGGTGATGGAGTTGTTTGTCATCATGCTCAAGTAAATGATACAAAATTGTGGCATAAAAAACTTGGACATGTGAGTTTCAGAAACTTGCACAAACTAATTCGATTTGATGCTGCAAAAGGTATTCCAAAGTTGGAGGGTAAGATTTCTACTATTTGTGGTTCATGTCTTAAAGGTAAGCAAACTCGAGTATCACACAAAGTGTTACAACATTTCAGAACTACTGCATGTTTTGAACTGATTCATATGGATCTTATGGGTCCTATGGAAGTTGATAGCTTGGGTGGAAAGAGATTCTCATTTGTTTGTATTGATGATTTTTCTCGATTTACTTGGATTGAATTTTTGAAAGAAAAATTTGAAACATTTGATGTTTTCAAAAAGTTTTTAAGCAAATTCTTAACATGCATGAAGTTGTTATTTCTAGAATAAGGTCTGATCATGACAGAGAATTTGAAAATTCTTCATTACAACCTTTTGTAATAAAATGGGTATTTTTCAAGAATTTTCTGCACCAAAGACACCTCAACAAAATGGGTTTGCCAAATGGAAAAATAGATCTTTACAAGAAATGGCTCGAGTTATGTTGTGTTCTAAGAATTTGACTAAATGACTTTGGGTTGAAGCAATGCATACAACATATCATATTTCAAACAAAGTGTTCATTAGATTGATTTGTCAAATGACTTCATATGAAATTCTTAAAGGTAGAAAATCCAATCTAAAATATTTTCATGTTTTTGGATGTGTATGCTATATTTTGAATGATAGAGATGTTCTTAGTAAGTTTGATGCTAAAAGTGACAAAGTAATATTTGTTGGATATTCAAAGAATACTCATGCTTTTAGAATTTACAACTTACGTACCAAGAATATTCAAGAGATTGTTAATGTTGTTATTGATGATCATTCTGATCTTACTGCCAAGTCTAAGGAAGATGATCTGTTTGATTTACTTGGTAGAACACAATCTGATGTCGAACTAACTGATTTTCTGCTGCAGATAAAGATGTTCCAATATCTAAAGAAACATCTCATAGAACATCCGATGATATTTCTGGGCAGTCGTCTAATTCTGATGTAGATATACATGAAAAGGTGAAAAGAATCATCCAATTTCCCAGGTGATTGGTATTGTTTCTGATAGAAGAAGCACTTGGAGCAAGGGTAAGGTTGATTATCGAAGCATGGTATGACTTGCTTGCTACACATCTACTTTTTCAGAAGTAAGATCTTGTTGTTTTGTTTCCAAAACTGAACCTAAGAATGTGGCTGAAGCTCTTAAAGATGAAGGTTGGATCAATGCTATCATGAAGAATTACATCAATTTGAAATAAATGATGTATGAACTCTTGTGCCTAGACCTGAGCATGCTAATGTAATTGGTACAAAATGGATTTTTAGGAATAAAATAGATTAATTTCGAAACATTACTGCAACAAAGCTACACTTGTTGCCCAAGGATACACTCAAGTTGAAGGAATAGACTTTGATGAAACATTTGCTCCCATTGCTAGATTAAAATCCATCAGACTTCTTCTCTCAATTGCTTGTTTCTTGAAGATAACTTTTTCAAATGGATGTGAAAAGTTCCTTTTTGAATGGAGTTTTGAATGAAGAAGTTTATGTTGAACAACCTAAAGGGTTTATAGATCCTCATAAGCGTAATTATGTTTTTAAACTTAAAAAGTCTTTGCATGGTCTTAGACAAGCTCCTAGAGCTTGGTATGATAGGCTAGCTGAATTTCTTCTTCAAATTGGTTTTCATCGTGGCAAGGTTGACAGAACCTTGTTCATTAAAAATGATAACAAAAATATCTCCATAGCTCAAATTTATGTGGATGATGTTGTGTTTGGGTCATCTTCTAAATCTTTGCTTGATGATTTTGTGCATTCTATGACTAGTACTTTTAAGATGAGCATGGTTGGTGATTTAAGTGTTTTTCTTGGTTTGCAAATTAAACAAACTGATTATAGAATCTTTTTGTATCAAACCAGTATGCTAAATCACTTGTTTAAAAATTTTGTCTTGAAGGAAGCAAAGTGATGAAAACCCCTATGGGATCTAGTCAAAAATGTGTAAGGGCAGTGTGGCAGAAAGTGTTGATAACACCTTGTTTCGAAGTATGATTGACAGTTTACTTTATTTAACAACAAGTCGTCCTGACATTTGTTACAACGTTTGTGTATGTGCTAGATATCAATTTGATCCTAAAATCACTCACTTGAATGTTGTTAAATGTATTATCAAATATGTTTCAGGAACAACAAATTTAGGAATATGGTATACTGGAGACACAAACACCAATCTTGTTGGTTTTAGTGATTCTGATTGAGCTGGAGATCATGATGATAGAAAGAGTACTTCTGGTAGTTGTTTTTATCTGGGCAATAATCTTATATCCTAGTTTTGTAAGAAACAAAATTGTCTGTCTTTATCAACTGCTGAAGTTGAATATGTTGCCACCGGTAATTGTTGTTCTCAACTTTTATGGATAAAACAAATGCTAGATGATTATGGTTTGTCCAGTGATACTCTTACTGTGTACTATGATAACTCTAGTGCCATATATATCTATAGGAACCCTGTGCAACATTCACGAACAAAACACATAGACATAAGACACCACTTTATTCGTGATTTGGTTGAGAAAAAGCTTATTCAAAATTTTCATGTGGTTACAGAAAAATAACTTGCTGATGTCTTTACAAAAACTTTGGACTATGAGAGGTTTTCTGTTCTTCGAAAATCTCTTGGTTAATTTGTGTTTCATGTAGTTGAGTCTGTTTTTAGGTGCTGCTACATTTCTCATGACATTTTGTGTGACACCTAGTCTGTTTTTTAATTTATTGCATCATCTAATGTTTGTTTGCATAAACTTTAATACTTAGATACACATGTGAATGTATTTTTGTTTATAGTCGGTCTTTGGAGATCTTATTTGTGATCAAATAGACCTAAAAATGGATTCTTACTAGCTCCGCTAAACCGATCTATTCATCGTGTTTACTGGATTTATTTCAGTTTCAAATGACGACTCATAAGTTTATGAGCTATGTGTGTTTCATCACTGAGTAATTTGGGGCACGACGCTCGCTACGACAATGCTTCCTTATAAAAAGGTGGTGGAAATTTTGCTTATAATAATGTGAAAGAGGAAGATTTTAAAAAAAACATTGTGTTGATGTTATTTTTATAAAGGGTGAGACTATACACACCCCATAATTTACTTAACACACCCCATTTCTTAACAAATAAAATGTATAAAAATACACTTTTAGGGTGTGTTAAGTAAGTTGTGGGGTGTGTATAGTCTCACCCTTTTATAAATCATTGAGTAACTAGGCAAACAGCAGTCGCGTCGATGATGTGTTCTTGTGCAAAAATGGTATGTGTTTGTTTATCTTTCTAAAGGCAAAATTATTCATGGGCCTAATTTTGGTTTTTTCCTTGATCTCCCTAGATTATGAATATCACTTTAATACATTCTATTTTATATCTTTGTATTTTAGAATCATGTGTTTATTTTCTGTGTGCATATGTGTATTTCATGTTTCTTTAATGTATTTTTAAAACATAAAAATAAAAAAAATTACAAAATAAAAAAAAGACAAAAAAAGCTTTTGTAAAACGTGGGCAAGAAGTTTTATAACCACATGACATTTGAATTTTCATTTTCCTACATTTGTGGTGTTTTATTGTTAAGGGACTGTTTTGATCAGATATTGCTTGCTTTTTTTTTTTTTTTTAAGGAGAGGTAGCTCCTAAAGAATCTTGTGAGTATATTTGTGAGTGTTGTTTGTGTAAATCCTTTTGTGTTTTTGTATTTTTGTGTTTTACATGTTTCTTTTCTACTCTTCTCTCACGACCTTACCAAACTGGATCAAGGACAACTTACTTGTTCTTCTGTCCCTCTATGATCAGTAACAAAGTTTTGTTTTCTCCTCACATTCGATATATGTCATTAGTTTGAGATATTATTGATGTCTCTTCTACTGATGTGACTTTGGATGTGGCACCCGATGTTCCTACATCTCTTCCAAATATTTCTGTGTCCACTTCTTTTCTTCTTGTCCTGATTCATGATGCTGAGCTTTGTATTGATAAGACTAATTTGCAAACTAAGGAAGTTGACTTTACGTTTTGGAGGTTTCACACTTTGTTGCTTTCTGGTCAAAAAGGGGGAGAATAATGATGCTAATGTTGAGTTGATGGTGCTAATGCTATTGGTAGTATTAATTTAGGGGTTGATGTTGAGTTGATGCTGTTAATGCTATTGGTAGTATTAATTCAGGGGGAGAAAATGCAGATTCTGGTGCTAGACCTGACATTGATGATTTTGAATCTGCAAGTTATTCTTTCTAGTTTGTGTTTCATAAATATGTTATTGTTAAGTTCTTGTATCTATTGGGAGTTTTAATATTTTTGTCTTATATGTTCTATTGGGAGAAAATGCAGATTCTGGTGGTAGACCTGACATTGATGATTTTGAATCTTCAAGTTATTCTTTTTAGTTTGTCTTTCATAAATATGTGATTGTTAAGTTCTTGTATCTACTGGGAGTTTTAATGTTTTTGTCTTTTATGTTCTATTAAGGGGGAGTTCTACTTGTGTTGGAATCTATTTGGTAATATCATCTGTTACAGGTTTTGATCTAGAAACTCAATAAAGAGGGTGTTGGTCTCAAGTGGTAGTAAGCTTTAGGGGGGGTGAATAAGCCTACTCAAAATTCTCAAACTTTTCTTCTAGAAAGATACTCAGACAGTTCGTTAAGGAACTTACTGTCCTGAAAGGTTACTGCTTGAACAGTTACTTTGAGTTTTAAAACAAAATGAGTTTTATGCATAACAGAAATACCGTTTTAAAACAAAGCTTCTTTTCTGAAAACAGATAATATACCTATGAGAGATATGCAGATGATGAAAGCAGATATGCAACAAAAACAATAAGATCAACAGAAAGCAATATAATAAAGAACACGACAATTTATAGAGGTTCAAGGGTGGAGTAATCCCTCTACGTCCTCTCTTCTCCTTCTCAAGGAGGGACTTTGTTAGGTTAAATGGTTGGTTTACACAAGCCTCGCTTAGACAACCTAACCCTAACAAGAACTGTCAGTCTTTCCCACACAGGGTTACTGCATAGTGACCAAACTCAACTAGCCCACACAGAGCTCTTGTTTTTCTACTAAGAACGTAAGTACTTTGATCAGGAACACCCTCCGATCAAGCAACTCCTTAACAGTCAAAAAAGAAATATTTCTTCAATAACAAAGACAGCAAGCTTAGGAACGATGAGCTCTCTAAGCTGAAGATAGCTTGCTGCTAGACTGGACTTGAAACTTCTAAAGATTTGTAAGTGATTTGCGTTTGATAGCTTGAGCGTTTTGATTGCGAGAGTTTCAGGTGCGTTTCAAGTGTCGGTCTTCTCATATTTATAGGTGATTTGAATTTTGTCCGTTAGAAATAAGGAGCCTTCTTTGCAGCTTTCATAGAGTAACGTGGCATCTTTTGATTTGTCCGTACACTGGTTGTTCAGTATGTACGTATCTGTTGCTGCAATTATCATACCTAGTCTGACATTTCTTCAGACTCCCTTTTTGCTTTTGATACGTGGCATCGGTTGATTGGTTGAGAATGCGGCTTGTGCCTAACGTAAACCTCGTACACAACTTTCGAGGTAACTGCTACTTATCAGGTTGCTGATGCTTCCTGATGCTTCAGTAGACTTCAGCTTACTTTTGTTCATCTAGCAGTTAGAAGATTCAGTATCCTTGGATAGTGTGTGGCTAGTATCCATTTTGAGCAGCCTGCTGTAGGTATATTCTTGTAACTTGTCTTGTGTGATAACTGCTTCCTTACAGGATCTATATATAGTGATGGGATGCTCAAATTTCGAAATGGAGGATTTATATGTTTGAGTGCATCTTTCCCCTAAGGCTAGCGAGTGCAACTATGCTTTTGTGAAACATTGTCTAGAGACTTCCACATCTCTTAGGCTTATCTTTAGCACCTCACGTGCAATCATCTATATATATAGAGAGAGGAAATGTGTCAAACTAAACGAAAATATTTAAGTAAATAACTTTTTTAACATCCAACACTTTGATGTGTACTTTACTACCACAAAGTTAATAAAGTGACATTTCTACACTATTTTGACTCGGTCATGGAGAAATGATTGATTAATGATCGAGTGATGATATATTATATTTATTTATACTATTATTTAACAATTGATTTATCCAAAAAAATCATTTAAATTGATAAAAACAATTAAATTGATAAATGAGGCTCGATTAATAGAGGAAAAATGAGGATCGTTTAATTGAATGATTTTAGGTATATTGAATTGAAACTGTTTGAAATTAAACTAGCCATTGTAAATAATTAAAAGAATTTGCAAATATTAATCGAGCCACTAATTTCCTCTATTAATCATTTAAAAAACACAATTTGTTTGGTTACTCGAACCACTATGTCAAATACACAGTGGTTCGATTAATAGTGTATTAAACCAAATTTTGTTTAATTACTCGAACCACTATGTCAAATACATAGTGGTTTGAGTAACCATGTAAAAAACAAATTTTGTTTGGTTACTCGAACCACTATGTCAATTAAATTAAGTGGTTCGATTAAAGTAAATTAAGTAAATTAAGTGGTTCGATTAAAAAGTAAATTAAGTGGTTCGATTAAAGTAAATTAAATTGAACGAACCACTCCAATTAAATTGAACTAAATTCAAATTGAGTTAAATCAAATTCAATTAAACTAAATTAAGTGGTTCCATTAAAAAGTAAATTAAGTGGTTTGATTAAAGTAAATTAAATTGAACGAACCACTCCAATTAAATTAAACCAAAGTTCAAATTGAATTAAATTAAATTAAGTGGTTCGAGTAATTGAATTTGAATTTGGTTCAAATTTTGTTTGGTTAATCGAACCACTATGTCAAATACATAGTGGTTCGAGTAACCATGTAAAAAACCAATTTTGTTTTGTTACTCGGACCACTATGTCAAATACATACATTAATTATATAAGTAAATTAAAATATATACATTAATCGAACCACTATATACATTAATCGAACCACTAATTATATAAAGTAAATTAAGGTAAATTTGACATAGTAAATTATAAAGTAATCGAACCACTATAAAGTAAATTATATAAATACATAGTAAACTACATAGTAAATACATAGTAACCATTTAATACAAAGTGGTTACTCGAACCATTTAAATTAATTCGAGTAACCATTTAAATGAATTCAAAAGTAATTCGAGTAACCATTTAATTCAAAAGTAATTCGAGTAATTCAAAAGTAATTTGAGTAACCATTTAATAATGGTTCGAGTAACCACTATGTATTAAAAGTAATTACTGTTAGTGGTTCGAGTAATTTTGTTTGCAATTACTGTTAGTGGTTCGAGTAATTGCACTAACAAAATTAAAAGTAATTGCACTAACTGTTAGTGGTTCGAGTAATTGCATTAATAAATGTAATTGTACTAACTGTTAGTGGTTCGAGTAAATGCAAATTTTACACTATTAATCGAACCACTATGTGTTTGACATAGTGGTTCGAGTAACCAAACAAAATTGGCTTTTATATGGTTACTCGAACTACCATGTATTTGACATAGTGGTTCGAGTAACCAAACAAATTTGGTTTAATACACTATTAATCGAACCACTATGTATTTAACATAGTGGTTCGAGTAATCAAACAAATTTGGTTTAATAAAACACTATTAATCGAACCACTATGTATTTGACATAGTGGTTCGAGTAACTAAACAAATTTAATTTAATACACTATTAATCGAACCACTATGTATTTGACATAGTGGTTCGAGTAACCAAACAAAATTAGTTTTTTACATAGTTACTCAAACCACTATGTCAAATACATAGTTGTTCCATTTAAACCTCATTTTTCCTCTATTAATCGAGCCTCATTTATCAATTTATATGATTTGTTGGATAAATCAATTGTTAAATAATAGTATAACTAAATAGAATATATCATCACTCTAGAATATATCATTATTCGATCATTAATCAATCATTTATCCATGACCGAGTCAAAATAGTGTAGAAAATGTCACTTTATTATCTTTTGTGGTAGAAAAGTACACGTCAAAGATATATATATATATATATATATATATATATATATATATGAGTAGGTCTTATGTGAGACCGTCTCACGGATCTTTTTTCGTGAGACGGGTCAACCCATAACCCACACTTAATAATTCATATGAAAATTTGTGGATATGGGTCCAATTCATGGGTAATAAGGATCCGTCTCACGGAAACTATCTGTGAGACCGTCTCACATGAGTTTTTGTGTATATATATATATATATATATATATATATATATATAGACACACACATATATATAGTTAGAGAGTCGGTGTGTCAGATTCACTATGAATCTTTTAGTTTTGAGTGTTTATTTCTATGTAGATCTTTTGAAGTACTTTTGTTCTTAGTACTTCATTGTTTAGTAGTGAAAGACGAGAATCAATTTTAAAGGGAAGTGTTGTTTCTTATCTTATTTGTTCTATTGTATTTATTATATCTTATTGTTTGTAAATGTTGTTCATATAAAATGTTTTGATTAGTCTTGTTGTTTGATGTTAGTAAAATCATTCTTAAGTTTTAAAAAAAAAATGTTTCAAACATTTTTTATAACATCTTAAACCACATCTATGAAAAATTCACCCAGTACAGTTTATTTCAATATCTATATAGTAATAATCTTTATAGTAAAAATTTATTTACTTAATAATACACACACATCTATTACCTATATAAAAGTATGAATGTTTCTTATAAAATATGGATTACCTAATATATCTTTATTACGAACTATATTTAAGGTTATAATAGTAATTAAATTTTTTGGGTTTAATGCGCGAAACCCCCTCGTGTTATAAAAAACTTGCATCGGTCCCCCTTGTATGAAAGAAATTGCACGAAACCCCCTTGTGTTTCTATAAATTCGACACGAAATACCCAATTCTGTTAAACTTCACGGATTTGTGCTGCACGAGCTGAAACTGTGAATTTTCTTGATTTCTGACCGTTATTTGCAGGTAAAAATACTACTTTGCCCTTGTCTTTTGTTTATATATGTGTGCATTGTCCAAAAATAGAATAACATGAAACCCTTCTCCTCTCCCTATTTTCACAGACAATCTGGTAAGTTTTTTGTAAAATTTTTTTATATTTAATTTGTAACATTGCAATAGATTTTTATTAGATTAATAATCTTGATCAACAAATAAATCTTCAACCACTAAAATAATATCGAAGCCTGCAAAATAAAATTGGAGACTACACTAATATACACAATAAAATTTCGAATAAAAATAAAAAAAATAAAAAATCTGGTGAAACAAAGTCAGAATAAAAATAAAAACATAAAAAATCAGAATAAAAAAAATTCAGAATAAAAAAAAATTCAGAATAAAAAAAATCAGAATTAAAAAAAAAAGGGAAACAATGTCTTCTTCTCCAATCAGCCCGCCGCCCCCAACTCCAGCCCCCCCTGCAACTGCTGCAACTGCAGCCCCTCCCCCCCCACACCCCCCTCAGCCCCCTGCCCCATCCCCCTCCCCCCCACACCCCCCTCAGCCCCCTGCCCCACCCCCCTCCCAGCCCCCACACCCACCCTCCTGCAACTGCTGCCCCTCCCCCACATCCCCCTCAGCCCCTGCCCCACCCCCCTCCCAGCCCCCACACCCCCTCAGCCCCCTGCCCCACCCCCTCCTCCAACTCCAGCCCCCCCCCCCCCACCCTCCTGCAACTCCTGCCCCTCCCCCCTTTACGTATCAGAAAGACCTGAACAGCCGAAAGAGAAGCTTCCAACGATGAGCTCAGTTGCTATCCCTATGGATGGCTCCAGATCTCGAAAATCAGTTTCAGCTGGTGGTGTTCCTGGGTCGGTTTCAATGAAGAAGACAAACTCTGGTCCACTAAATAAACATGGTGAACCAATGAAAAAGTCTTCTGGTTCTCAAGGAGGTGGAACCGCTGTTTCTCGCCAGAATTCTTCAGAAATTGATGGGGCATAAATGTTGAGGCCAAGGCTTAAATGTCAGGGGCATAACAGGAATTCGAGGGAAGAAAATTAACGGCGTGAACACCCGTTAGTCAAAGTGGGACGTGTGTCGACTTTTCGGAAACACAAGGGGGTTTCGCGCAATTTCTTTCATACAAGGGGGACCGATGCAAGTTTTTTATAACACGAGGGGGTTTCGCGCATTAAACCCTAAATTTTTTATACTTACATAATTTACATAGAATTCTAAACTGAAATCATATAGAATTCTATTAAGAGTAGGATTCTATTATATTATGACTCTAATTTAATATAGATTATATATCCTTATAAAAGATTATTAATAAAGGTTTTAATATTAATTTAATAATTTTATTTTAAAAAATTCATCATCCTGATACAATGTTAATACTCCATACTCATATATATATATATATAAAAGACATCTTATTTATAAAATAAATTGTATTAATTTTTTTGAAAAGAACACTTAATATAATCATATATGTTGCATCAATGTGTGAATAATATGTAACACTTTGGTCCTTTTCTATAAAGTTACCTTATGTGTGAGATAGAGAGAGATGAGCATGCTTATGCATATAATTATTAATAAAAAAATATACGTTCAAATAAAAAGCTCAAATCTGACGTACGTATTTACGTGGAAAATTATTGCTTCTTTCGTCAATTCTGGCGGCCAGATATTTGGAAAATTATTGCTTTTTTTTTTTTTTTTTTTTGTGGGCTCATATAAATTATCTTCCATTAAAATTATTATTTATTAATATATATACGTTGAGCTTGACTAAGAAGCAAAATTAAAAGGCACACGCAAGTTCCCTCAGACCGAGAATGAAAATATCGGTACCTTGATTTTATGGAAATATCGATAGATATATCGATTTCTGTGGAAATATCGGTACATATATTTTTCCGATATTTATCGTTATATTACCAATATTTTTCGATATTTATCAATATTTACCAATATTTTCCTGATATTTACCAATATTTTCCCGATATTTATCGATATTTCAGCGATATTTACGGATATTTCCTTGATATTCATGAATTTTCTAATAATTTTTACCTGAAGGCACTGATATTGAAATCGATACCAATTTTTATAGACATTTAGCTAATAATTATTGATTTTTCATTTATTTTTTATCAAAAAATAAAAATATCGGAGATATATAGTGACAGCCCGTTTTTATTTTGATCACGTGAAAAAACGAAAATATCAAGGATATATCGAAGATATATCGGGATATTTTCATCCTTGACAAAGACTTAGAAGTATATAATGCATATTAGAGAAAATTGAACCTCTTTCTATCATCACTAGACATGGAATCTGCAATTTTCTTGGGTTTTCTTGCACTTCTCCCTCTTTTATTCTTCTTAAAAAGGGCCATTTCATACAAAAGGGTTCCACCTGGTTCATTAGGGATTCCAATAATAGGCCAAAGCCTTCAACTTTTGAAGGCCATGAGAGCCAACAGAGGGGAAGAGTGGCTGCAACAAAGAGCCCGAAAGTATGGCCCGATTTCGAAGCTCCACATTTTTGGAACTCCCACTGTTTTTCTGCATGGACAATCTGCAAATAAATTCATATACACTGCAGATGAAAACACACTTTCCAGTAAGCAGCCCACATCGGTTAGAAGACTGATCGGTGAAAAAAATCTTTTCGAATTGAATGGTGAAGATCACAGACGGTTGAGGGGAGCAATCTCTTCGTTCTTGAAGCCCGAAGCACTAAAACAGTATGTTGGGAAGATGGATGAAGAGATCAGATTGCATCTCAACGAACATTGGCTTCACAATAAGGAGATCTTGGTATGTTCTTTTCAACCATGTATAGTTTCAGTGTTGGTTCCCTAAGTATCTGCGTGTGCCAAAACTAGTTTTATTTTACACCAAATTTCAATTTCAATAAGTGATATCATCTTTACACTTGTTGTGTGTCGATTATTTTAAAATATATCGAATTAAAAACAAGGGGGGAATTAGTGAAGATACCCTATGTATTACCCCTTTATGACTTTACCATTTAACTTTCTGAGTTTTTAAGAGTATTCCATATGTTAATATTTTATACCGAAAATACTCATTTGACCGGTAGTAAAAGGTAAATAGTCAGCCACAATGTGACTTTTTTAAAAATACACATGTAGAATTGAATTTTGAGTTTTCTACTCTAATATCCATGTCATTCAAAGATTGAGTATTTTTGGCAAAAACATATAAAATATTTTCGAAAATATGATATAAGAATTTATTATTTTTAAAATCAGATATTATTTTAGAATATCTAAAAAATGAAATTAAAATCCAAAAACACTTAGATAGATAGATAGATAGATAGATGATGATGATAACAACTAATATTAGTAGAAAGTTTTAAATTTAAAATATCATTTAGTAATTATAAAAAATATAATAAAATCAGAAACTTTTATTTATAAAAATAGATATTATATTAAACATTTAAAAATCAACAAACAAGGGCAGAAAAAATTACCGTTTTATTTTTCAAAATAGAAAAGTTAAATCTTATTATATATTCTTTAGTAATACTTTTTTTTGTTTAAGTGCAAGCATTTCTGTATTGATTTTCTGAATTATATTATTTCTAAGTACATCGTTCTTTTTTTTTTTTTTTTGATTTGTTTATTTATTTATGAATACTTTAAGATAATTTTCAACCAAAAAAACTCTTTTTGCTCATTTTTTTTTCTTGATAAATGATTCCACGCCCTATACATATAGGTTAAGTACAGTGAAAATAAATAGGATTCCTAGTTTTGAATCCTAATTAAATCCCAATATTCTTCCACAATTTTGTTGAGTATAGACGAGTTGAATAATAGGAAGATGTAATCATTGATAAACTTTGTATTTGTGTCGTAACAACTAAAATAAACACATCATGCACTAATTTGAATTCTGGAAGAAGGTTATGGGCTTGCGAAAAGTATAGAGTATGTTCTATAATCCATAATTTTTATTTCAAGATAATTTCAATTGAAAATCCTTAATTTAGTTTCAAAATCCCTAAAGGGTCCATTTGGATAGATGAATTTGAAGAGGTTGAAATCCATGGTAGCTAATCCATCGGTAGTGTTTGGATGAATGTGAATTTAAAATCAATGCATAGTTTTCGTTTTGAGTTAATTTCGAAGTCATTTTGGTGGATTTCAAATCCACTCCAACTTGGGAGGATTTAAAGTCCACTAATTTCAAATCCTAAATTTCCAATCACTCTATTCAAACGGATCCTAATTTATTTTCAAAATCCGTATGTTAGAAACTACAAAATTTATGTTTCCCTATTATATGTTAGAATTTACATATTTATAATTTATTTTTGAAAAAATCCCTATTTTCTTAGTAATCAACATTCCTCATTTTGATGTATACTTATCGTATATCCAAATAAATATTGATATCTATCTTAGAAATTTTATTTATTTTCCCTAATAAAACTCAGAATAATATAAATAACCTCAAAAGTACATGTTGTTCTTCGTACGGGATTCGATTTGGTCAAAAATGGTGTTTTTATTGGCAACTCGCGCAAAGGTTAGATGTTTAGTTGCAACAAAAAAAAAATTAGGTAGTTAAATGCAAAAACGAGTATAATTTGTATAACCCTATTATAAAGTAACCATTTTATTTTAAAAACTAATCTAAAGTGTTTTGAAATTTGGTACACACGTGTTATAGGGATGTTTGGCATAGGGGATCTGATTTGCCTAAAAATAGGCTTATTTTACGAATCCCCTATAATTAAGGACCAATCTTACATTTTAGCATTGTATACTCAAGAGTCAAACAAAGTAATAAAAAGAAGAAAATTCTTATGAAGGATTGTTTTATTAGGTAATGCCTCTTATGAAGGTCTTGACCTTCAATGTAATGTGCACACTATTATTTGGAGTTGAAAGGGGAAGAAGAAGAGACAGACTTGTACATCTATTTGAACAAGTGATGGAAGGACTGCTGGCACTGCCAATAAACTTGCCTTTTACGCGATTCAATAGAAGCCTGCGTGCAAGGTTCAAAGCCGAAGAGATTATAAGAGAACTCATACATGAGAAGAGAGAAAGATTGGCAGAACAAAATGATCCAAATCATCAACCTGATCTCATCACTAGTTTGCTAAGCATTCGTGATCACGAGACCAACTCTCCGATGTTGTCCGACCAGGAAATCATTGACAATTGTGTTGTGACAATGATTGCTGGCTATGACACAACCTCCATCCTCATTACTTTTTTGGTGAAACTTTTAGCTGAAAATCCACAAGTTTATGAAACCGTCCTTCATGGTAAGACGAGGACGATGATATCCTAAATTTCACTCTTTTGATATTATATATTGATGCAATGTATTTACATGTTTGGTGTAGAACAAGAAGAGATTGGTCGGGGAAAGGGAGCAGAAGAGGTTCTGACATGGGACGATCTGACTAAGATGAAGTACACATGGAGAGTGGCAACAGAGGCATTGAGGATGTATCCTCCAGCAATGTTTAGCTTTAGGCAAGTGCTAAAAGACATTGAAATGGGAGGATATATAATCCCCAAAGGGTGGCAGGTAAACCTATATGACATAACTTTTCATTAATTACTCTCAACTATGATCTTATATTACTCTTAATGTTACATTAATCCCCAGATTGCACAGTGTGCACACGAGTGCACATAATAGTTACTCGGGTTTAAATTCAATTTTAGTCCATTTAAAAAGTCATTTGTCCAATTTTCGTCCACACCATGGAAGCTGTTTTCAATTTTAGTCCAATTAAGCCAAAAATCGTCACTATTTCGTCCACCATGGAAGCGGTTTTGAATTTTCAGTTTTCAATTAAGCAAAAAATGGACCAAATAGTGACAATTTTTGGCTTAATTGGATTAAAATTGAAAACCGCTTTCATAGTAGATGAAAATTGGACAATGACTTTTTAAATGAATTAAAATTGAATTTTTCTCATAGTTACTCATATTTATTAGATTTGATATTGTTGTTTTTGCATATATTTTAAAGTTTCAGTCCCACTGAAAAAGGAGTCTATTAATTAGTCTCATAATTCTATACAAGTAAGAAATTTGAGGACATGAATTCGAGTTTTTTCTGTAATTTTTAGAGTACTCGTCTAGCTAGCTTCGCTGATGAGGCAAGAATAATGCTGACCTGTCGGACATTATGCTAGGTGCATGACACCTAAAAATGTTACTGATTTGGAATTAAATAGTTAAAATAAAAAAAATAGATGAAAAATATGAATATATATAATTTAAACAATATAAATAAAATGAATTGTTTTACAAATTTGAACATTGTAATAATATAAACATATGAAACTTATTTAATAAAAATAGAAAAGGAACTTTAAATAACATTAAGAATATTTAAAACAAATACAAATAAATAACATTTAAATCAAAATAGTATTAAGATTTTCTTAATTTTGTGTTTTTAAAATATTATTCATATTTTAAAATACAAATCAAAAAATTATTTTAAAATATAATTTACATTAAAACATATTTAGATAAATATTAAATTATAATATAATTTAATTAAAATAATTTTTAGATTTTGAATCGAATTTTTTAGTTTTGAAATTATCATTTTTAATTTAATAAAAATATAAATATGTATTAAAAAATTTAAAAATATATGATGAAAATATTATATGAAAATTATTAAAACATTAGAAATATTTAAATCGTTATTAAAATATTAATAATATTTTTATTCAAAATAATAATCAAAGGTCTTGTACTAAACTATTGTTTTCTTGAATATACTATAAATAATTCTTAAAATGAATTTTTGAATATGATTGAAAATTTTAAAAAAAGTCATTGCTATTTAAAAATATGATAATGATTTAATAATTTTTATTACTATTTATGTTTGATATAAAAAATTTATTTAACATTCTTAAAATTTTAAATAATACTCGAATTTTTATTTTCAAACATAAAGAAAGATTTATAAAATGCAAAAGATTTAAGTTATTATTTATAGTTATATTGACTTTAATGTTTCTTAATCGTTTTTATACTCTTATAATTTTTTTCCATATTAACATTTTTAAAATTTAAACTAATATATTTTTTTATGTTTTTGTAATTCTTGAATAATTTTCAGATGTTTATATAATTTTAATATTCTCAATTCCATATATGTAATTTTTTAATGCATTTTTTATTTCGAATATTTAATTCCACTTCAACCATATTTCAACCGTCACATAATGAAATTTTCACCACATGAGCACCATTACCGCCACAGCTGCGAAACTGGTTAGACATGTGTCCTTGAATTGTCGAAAAAAATACTCAAATTGTCCTTAAATTGTCAAGTTTTTTAAATTATGAGACTAAATCAATAGACCTCGTCTTTGTAGGACGTAAAATGCGACCCCTATAAGTTGTTAATGTAATCTGCAATTTATGCTATTAATTTAGCAATGCTACTCATTGTTAAGCAGGTGTTTTGGGCGGGATGTATGACCCATATGGATGAATCAATATTCTCGGATCCGTATAAGTTCAATCCATCACGATATGAAACACAAGCAGCACCTCCATATGCCTTCATGGCGTTTGGTGGAGGAGTAAGAATGTGCCCTGGTTATGAATTTGCAAGAATTGAAACCTTAACTATGCTTCATTACTTGGTAACAAGGTTTCAATGGAACCTTTCTTTAAAAGAGAATTTGATGAGCAGAGATCCAACGCCACGTTTCAAGAAAGGGTTACCTATACGAATTGAGGTGATCAAGATGATGAAAAATAGTTAATTACTTTTTTTGGATGAAGTAAATGAATAAAGAGTACTGTTGTTTTCACTCTTTCTAGGCTGAGGAAAATTATTGTATATACGACTCTATTATTGCAGCAACAATGAAGATATATATCTATTATCTATATAAAAGTATGAATATTTCTTACAAAATATGGATTGCTTAATATATCCTTATTAAATTTTTTATTTAAGGTTATAATAGTAATTTATGATTTTCATATGTAAATAATTTTACATTGAAATTCTAAACCAAAATCATATAGAATTCTATTATGAGTTGGACTCTATTATATTAAAACTCTAATTTACTAAGATAAAAATTAGTTTAATTTAATTTAATATAGATTGTTTATCCTTATAAAAATTATTATTTAAGGTTAATAGTAATATAATATTTTTGATTTAAAAAATACATCGTCTACGTGCGACGCATGTGCTGATACCCGTATATAATAAAAACATGCATAGATGCATGATTTTATATTTTAGAAACATGGTTATGCTAAGAATGTATTATATAGATGGTCAATGGAAAAGTTGGTTGTTGGCCTAGTTTATTAGAGTAATAAGTACTCTATTTCCTATCCAATTGTTTCCGCTTATAGAAACTTTTAATAAAAATCTCAGATGCAAGACCACAAACACTGAAGCAAACCCAAGATTGATTCAAAAACTTAACCAAGAATCAATGCAAACAAGAACAAACGCAACCAACAAGAGGATTTATGTGGTTCGTCTTAAAATGCCTATGTCCATGGGTAAATGAGGGTGGGGAATGCTTTTTGTTATACCTCGAAATAATTATCCGGTATTTCTAGATTGTTCAAGAGGAATTAATATATAAACCATGCTGAACGGATCAATACAGGTCGACATGAACCAACGACTAGAGCTGCTTGGCAGGCGATCCACATCTTGAGGAAACAAATCAAGAATAGTATTATATCTTGTCTGGCTAGATTGTCATAAATTTGATCACTTTCTATGTGTAAACCCTATAATCATAGGATTATTGTTGATGTCTAAGGATCATATCTAGGATATATCTATAAATAGGGCCTTAAGGAACAAGTTAAGGGATCGGAATTCAATTCATACGCTCAATTCTAATCAGGAAAAAGGGAGATTTTACTCTCAATTCATAATACAGGCTCTCTGAGCGACCTAAAACAAGCTAGTCAGATCTAGCCTAGAGCAATCTTGCCCGGGTAGGCTTCGGGCCCAGTCTTTTCTTCTGAATCTTTCATTCTTAATTTGATTTATTTCAATCCGATTCAATTAATTTGGATGTTGGACCAAGGGATTTGTTCCATACAAATTTCAACCTCAACAATTTGGCGCTAGAAGGAGGGGGTGAGTGTCAACAAAACAAATGACATAATCGTCTTAACAACATAAGAAGAGCCATGACAGAAGAGAAGAATATGATAACCCCAAGTAGGAATAACAATGGGACTCAGGCCGGAAATCAAGGACAGGCACAAACCTCACACCAAGCTCAGGCTCAAGTCACTCCTTTGGACGGAATCATGACAGGCCAAAATCTCGGGCTGACGAATATTTTGAAAAGTAATGAAATTTTTGAAAGAATATAAAGTAAACTCTTATTAATTTAATCATATATTATGAAATATAAAATAAAACAAAATTAAGAAGAAAAAAAAAGTTACTCTCCTGTACACCAGTTGTATGGATCTGAGATCCATGCAACCGGGCCGCGTGCGGGTTGGTACGGGCCGGCCCAGCCTGCGCCTCTTTACTTTTTCGCGTGTTTTGGTCGTTACCTTCATTTATGTTAGTGTTACCTTCGTGTTATGTTAGTGTTACCTTCGTGTTATGTTAGCGTGACCTCATTTCCAGATTTCATACCCTTAGTTTAAAACCATTGAACTAAAATAACACGAAGGTAACACTATTAATATAACGTGAAGGTAACACTAACATAACATGAAGGTAAAAAAACAATGTTAATCATACCTTCATGTTATGCTAGACATATGTTGTTCACAATCGGTAGTAGGCTTAGAGGGGGGGAGGGGTAAATAAACCTACTGTATTTTCAAACTTTTCTTTATTTCAGGAGGCTTTGGTCGAGAGACAGTAACCTTTTGGGAGGTTACTTATCAGAATTATATTGCGGAAGCTTTTTCTCCTTAAAAGACCAAATATGGAAGACATGCATCTAATATAAGATATGCAGATAGAACGGTAAGCATAAACAGACACATAGATATACAGAGGTTCGAAGGTGGAGTAATCCTTCTACATCCTTTCTGCCTCTTTTCATGAGGGAACATTTGTTAAGCTTATTGATTTACATAGTTCTATCTATTACAACACTGACTTAACCCTCCCTTAAATAAAGTCTAAAAAAGTAAAAAGTCAGCAAATTTAATGAGTCAACAATTTTTTCTTAATCTCCGTGCCTAATCAATGGTAAGTTAAGTTGGAATGGAGAGAGTAACTTTTATTCTAAATAAATCAGAGCAACAATGAAGAAGGAGCTAGCTTTTATATATAGCTAAGAACAGCTCCAACTTACAACTGAATTCCTAACTACTTCCAACGGCAACAACACGAGGAAGACGAGCAAAAAACATCAAAATGCGAGTTTCTAGGTAAAGAAGAAACATCAAATCACATAAATTAAATTTATTTTTGAGGAAAAAATGTTTTTGTGTAATAATATTACTCAGTAACTGAAAGGGAAAAATTGTAAAAATACCCCGTATATATATCATATTTATGATCTTATCCATTAATTTTATCACTTCCTAAAACTACTCTGTAAATTACACATTTTTTCCAAAAATAACCCGTCACACTGCTGTAGGAGGTAACTTGATGATGTGGATTTTTTCACGCGTGAAATATAATTTTCAAATTTTTTTTGTTCCACATCAAATGTGGGTTTCCACGTCAGCCCCCTTCTAATCCTAACCCACTGCCCTTCCCTCCCAGCTCTGTCATGGCCGACGATTGCACCACTTGGAGAGAGATCAAGAGAGAAGTGCAAAAGCATAGAGACCGCACCACCTGGAGAGAGAGGTAGAGAAGCAACAGCGTTCTGGAGAAGCAGCGGCGGCGGGGGAGGGGGTGGCAGTCACGGAGTAGATCGAGAGGGCGAGTAGATACGAGGGGGAAACATCAAATAATATTGGATTTCTCCACTAATCCTACCAACATTCACATGGATTTATTCCTCATTATATGGGAACTAAAACCCCTCATTCAATTTTGAGAAAACATGCATGAAATTGAAGAACAAATAAATGAGTTTCTAAAGCAATTTCCTAATGGGTTTGGGTTGCTTGAGGTTTGATTTGAGCAATAAACATGAAATTGATGTGAGGTTATGTTTGGGCTTGAGGAGAGGATCATTTTGGTATATCATTTGGGTGTTTTGGGTGAAAAATGAAGAAGATCAACATTTTGAGCTTGGAGGCTTGCCATGGCCGTTTTCCGGTGACATGGGCGACTGTTGAGACTGTTATTCGAGCTAATTTATATCATTTTGGTGGATTTCTTGGTGGGGAGTGATATAAGATTCAACTTAGATGAAAAATTGAAGAGTTGGAAGTAATTAGAGTGCAAAAGAGAATTTTCCGGCGACCGTCCGGCGGCTCCGGCGAGGTGGGGAAGGAGAAGACATGTGATGCAGTAAAAAAAATTAAATTTTATATATCAGAAATTAAAAAATCTGATTACACATGTGTATTTTTCATTTTTTTCAAATAATTTTGATTTAATTTTTTAAAATTTGATTTAAAAATAATTTAAATTCAAATAGAAAATAAATTAAATTAAAAACTTATATTTTTTAATATATTAATTTCCACATCAGCAATTCGGTCCATTTGTCCGATTCAAGTTTAATTTGAGCAAAATCTGCGACTTTTGGAAGTTAGTATCCTCATTTGCAAGCCCGAAAAAAATTTGTCCTCTTTAACGGAACAAGTCAAATTACGGGATAAAAAAAGTAATTAACTCTAAAAATAATAAACTGGAGCTACTATACATCATGATAAAGATAAAGTATAACGTTCTTGCATAATTCTTGCATTCTTCTTCAATTCTGCAAATGAGATATTAGGGTAAATGACAAAAAACAACCCCACCTATCTACTTTTTTCAAATTGCAAGCTAATTTTTTTTTTTTTCAGATTACCATCCAATCTTTGTGATTTTGTCGATTGCAAAAAAAAAAAGGTTGCAATTTGAAAAAAAGTCGATAGGTGGGGTTGTTTTTTGTCATTTATCCAAAATATTATTCCATAAAATGTATGAATTACATAGATTATTTAGGATGTTAATACTCTTGCTTAGGTGGCCTATTTGACTAATTTCACCCAGTGATCATCATCTTCACACTTGAAAATCTATTTTAAAGTGCATCATGCATGATCATTTGGCTTCTTGATCTTAATCTGCATAGGTAACCCTTCAATAAAAACCGGCATTGGGTCTCTGCTGTAGGTATTCTCTTTCAAAGAAAGCTTCCATTGGAATCGGGTTACCAAGTGATGGATAAAGATTAACGTTTCGATTCTTGCAAATTCGTTTCCTGGGCACATTCTTCTTCCTCCTCCGAATGCAATAAAGCTGTATGGTGGGGTTGCTCCTTGTTTTTCATAACGTGATGGGTCGAACTTATATGGATCTGGATATATCGAGCTATCTAGATGTGTAGTGCTTCCTGTCCATAACACCTACATCCCACACAAAGACCACATATTTAGTAACTCATATTTGTTTCGGAACAAATTATTTTTTTAATCCATTAATATTTATATTTATAATTTTGTCCATTATCTCTTCGGGCTGAGATTAAGAAATTCAATCCAAACTTAGCTTGAATAGTTAGTTAGATTTGGCTAAATTCTCATGTGATTAGGATGTGCACCCTGTTTTTCAGACAATTTTTACCCAGTAAGTTGTCTAGCAAATTTGACGAGTAACTTATATGTTCTGACAATTTTGTCCATTAATATTTAAAGTCATCAATTCTCATAGAATGTCACGTGCTAATCACATTTAAATTAAAACAATTTGACAGTTCGGGCTGAATTTTGATCAAATTTTCGATTTTCCAAAAGATAAAAAGTTAAACACAAAAACTCATGTGAGACGGTCTCACGGATAGTTTCTGTGAGACCAATCTTTATTACCCCATGAATGAACCCATATTCACAAATTTTCATATGAATTGCTAAGTGTGGGTTATGGGTTGATCCGTCTCACGAAAAAAGATCTGTGAGACGGTCTTACACAAGACCTATTCAAGGTTCTATTTAAACCTCATTTTTCCTCTATTAATCGAGCCTCATTTATCAATTTATATGATTTGTTGGATAAATCAATTGTTAGATAATAGTATAAATAAATAGAATATATCATCACTCTAGAATATATCATTATTCGATCATTAATCAATCATTTATCCATCACCGAGTCAAAATAGTGTAGAAAATGTCACTTTATTATCTTTTGTGGTAGAAAAGTACAGCATCAAAGATATATATATATATATACATATAGTATATATATATAGACACACACATATATATAGTTAGAGAGTCGGTGTGTCAGATTCACTATGAATCTTTTAGTTTTGAGTGTTTATTTCTATGTAGATCTTTTGAAGTACTTTTGTTCTTAGTACTTCATTGTTTAGTAGTGAAAGACGAGAATCAATTTTAAAGGGAAGTGTTGTTTCTTATCTTATTTGTTCTATTGTATTTATTATATATATCTTATTGTTTGTAAATGTTGTTCATATAAAATGTTTTGATTAGTCTTGTTGTTTGATGTCAGTAAAATCATTCTTAAGTTTAAGAAAAAAAATGTTTCAAACATCTTTTATAACATCTTAAACCACATCTATGAAAAATTCACCCAGTACAGTTTATTTCAATATCTATATAGTAATAATCTTTATAGTAAAAATTTATTTACTTAATAATACACACACATCTATTACCTATATAAAAGTATGAATGTTTCTTATAAAATATGGATTACCTAATATATCTTTATTACGAACTATATTTAAGGTTATAATAGTAATTAAATTTTTTATGCTTACATAATTTACATAGAATTCTAAACTGAAATCATATAGAATTCTATTAAGAGTAGGATTCTATTATATTATGACTCTAATTTAATATAGATTATATATATCCTTATAAAAGATTATTAATAAAGGTTTTAATATTAATTTAATAATTTTATTTTAAAAAATTCATCATCCACATACAATGTTAATACTCCATACTCATATATATATATATATATATATAAAAGACATCTTATTTATAAAATAAATTGTATTAATTTTTTTGGAAAGAACACTTAATATAATCATATATGTTGCATCAATGTGTGAATAATATGTAACACTTTGGTCCTTTTCTATAAAGTTACCTTATGTGTGAGATAGAGAGAGATGAGCATGCTTATGCATATAATTATTAATAAAAAAATATACGTTCAAATATAAAGCTCAAATCTGACGTACGTATTTACGTGCAAAATTATTGCTTCTTTCGTCAATTCTGGAGGCCATATTTGGAAAATTATTGCTTTTTTTTTTTTTTTTGTGGCTCATATAAATATCTTCCATTAAAATTATTATTTATTAATATATATACGTTGAGCTTGACTAAGAAGCAAAATTAAAAGGCACACGCAAGTTCGCACAGACCGAGGATGAAAATATCGGTTTCGATTGATATATCGGTACCTTGATTTTGAAATATCGATAGATATATCGGTTTCTGTGGAAATATCGGTACATATATTTTTCTGATATTTACCGTTATATTACCAATATTTTTCGATATTTATCGATATTTACCAATATTTTCCTGATATTTACCAAGATTTCCCGATATTTATCGATATTTCAGCGATATTTACGGATATTTCCTTGATATTCATGAATTTTCTAATAATTTTTACCTGAAGGCACTGATATTGAAATCGATACCAATTTTTATAGACATTTAGCTAATAATTATTGATTTTTCATTTATTTTTTATAAAAAAATAAAAATATCGGAGATATATCGTGACAGCCCGTTTTTATTTTGATCACGTGAAAAAACGAAAATATCGAGAATATATCGAAGATATATCGGGATATTTTCATCCATGACACAGACTTAGAAGTATATAATGCATATTAGAGAAAATTGAACCTCTTTCTATCATCTCTAGACATGGAATCTGCAATTTTCTTGGGTTTTGTTGCACTTCTCCCTCTTTTATTCTTCTTAAAAAGGGCCATTTCATACAAAAGGGTTCCACCTGGTTCATTAGGGATTCCAATAATAGGCCAAAGCCTTCAACTTTTGAAGGCCATGAGAGCCAACAGAGGGGAAGAGTGGCTGCAACAAAGAGCCCGAAAGTATGGCCCGATTTCGAAGCTCCACATTTTTGGAACTCCCACTGTTTTTCTGCATGGACAATCTGCAAATAAATTCATATACACTGCAGATGAAAACACACTTTCCAGTAAGCAGCCCACATCGGTTAGAAGACTGCTCGGTGAAAAAAATCTATTCGAATTGAATGGTGAAGATCACAGACGGTTGAGGGGAGCAATCTCTTCGTTCTTGAAGCCCGAAGCACTAAAACAGTATGTTGGGAAGATGGATGAAGAGATCAGATTGCATCTCAACGAACATTGGCTTCACAATAAGGAGATCTTGGTATGTTCTTTTCAACCATGTATAGTTTCAGTGTTGGTTCCCTAAGTATCTGCGTGTGCCAAAACTAGTTTTAGATATTATTTTAGAATATCTAAAAAATGAAATTAAAATCCAAAAACACTTAGATAGATAGATAGATAGATAGATAGATAGATAGATGATAAAAACTAATATTAGTAGAAAGT
Source organism: Scutellaria baicalensis (assembly GCA_005771605.1). Classification (NCBI taxonomy): domain Eukaryota; kingdom Viridiplantae; phylum Streptophyta; class Magnoliopsida; order Lamiales; family Lamiaceae; genus Scutellaria; species Scutellaria baicalensis. The sequence continues at coordinate 25,540,802 of CM016724.1, forward strand.
TTTAAATTTAAAATATCATTTAGTAATTATAAAAAATATAATAAAATCAAAAAATTTTATTTATAAAAATAATATTATATTAAACATTTAAAAATCAACAAACAAGGGCAGAAAAAATTAATATCGTTTTATTTTTCAAAATAGAAAAGTTAAATCTTATTATATATTCTTTAGTAATACTTTTTTTTTTAAGTGCAAGCATTTCTTTATTGATTTTATGAATTATATTATTTCTAAGTACATCGTTCTTTTTTTTTTTTTTTTGATTTGTTTATTTATTTATGAATACTTTAAGATAATTTTCAACAAAAAAAAATCTTTTTGCTCAAAACTATACATATAGGTTAAGTACAATGAAAATAAATTGGATTCCTACTTTTGAATCCTAATTAAATCCCAATATTCTTCCTCAATTTTGTTGAGTATAGACGAGTTGGATAATAGGAAGATGTAACCATGGATAAACTTTGTATTTGCGGCGCAACAACTAAAATAAACATATCATGCACTAATTTGAATTTAAGAAGATTTTGGGCTTGCGAAAAGTATAGAGTATGTTCTATAATCCATAATTTTTATTTCAAGATAATTTCAATTGAAAATCCTTAATTTAGTTTCAAAATCCCTAAAGGGTCCATTTGGATAGATGAATTTGAGGAGGTTGAAATCCATGGTAACTAATTAATCCATCGGTAGTGTTTGGATGAATGTGGATTTAAAATCAATACATAGTTTTCGTTTTGAGCTATCGAAATCATTTTGGTGGATTTCAAATTCACTCCAACTTGGGAGGATTTGAAGTCCACTAATTTCAAATCCTAAATTTCAAATCACTCTATTCAAACGGAGCCTAATTTATTTTCAAATCCCGTATGTTAGAAACTACAAAATTTATGTTTCCCTATTATATGTTAGAATTTACATATTTATAATTTATTTTTGAAAAAATCCCTATTTTCTTAGTAATCAACATTGCTCATTTTGATGTATACTTATCGTATATCCAAATAAATATTGATATCTGTCTTAGAAATTTTATTTATTTTCCCTAATAAAACTCAGAATAATATAAATAACCTCAAATTAAAGTACATATTGTGCTTCGTACGTGATTCGATTTGGTCAAAAATGGTGTTTTTATTGGCAACTCGCGCAAAGGTTAGATGTTTAGTTGCAAAAAAAAAAAAAAGGTAGTTAAATGCAAAAACAAGTATAGTTTGTATAACCCTATTATACAGTAAACATTTTTATTTTAAAAACTAATCTAAAGTGTTTTGGAATTTGGTACACACATGTTATAGGGATGTTTGGCATAGGGGATCTGATTTGCCTAAAAATAGGCTTATTTTACGAATCCCCTATAATTAAGGACCAATCTTACATTTTAGCATTGTATACTCAAGAGTCAAACAAAGTAATAAAAAGAAGAAAATTCTTATGAAGGATTGTTTTATTAGGTAATGCCTCTTATGAAGGTCTTGACCTTCAATGTAATGTGCACACTATTATTTGGAGTTGAAAGGGGAAGAAGAAGAGACAGACTTGTACATCTATTTGAACAAGTGATGGAAGGACTGTTGGCACTGCCAATAAACTTGCCTTTTACGCGATTCAATAGAAGCCTGCGTGCAAGGTTCGAAGCCGAAGAGATTATAAGAGAACTCATACATGAGAAGAGAGAAAGATTGGCAGAACAAAATGATCCAAATCATCAACCTGATCTCATCACTAGTTTGCTAAGCATTCGTGATCACGAGACCAACTCTCCGATGTTGTCCGACCAGGAAATCATTGACAATTGTGTTGTTACAATGATTGCTGGCCATGACACAACCTCCATCCTCATTACATTTTTGGTGAAACTTTTAGCTGAAAATCCACAAGTTTATGAAAATGTCCTTCATGGTAAGACGAGGACGATGACATCCTAAATTTCACTCTTTTGATATTATGTATTGATGCAATGTATTTAAATGTTTGGTGTAGAACAAGAAGAGATTGGTCGGGGAAAGGGAGCAGAAGAGGTTCTGACATGGGACGATCTGACAAAGATGAAGTACACATGGAGAGTGGCAACAGAGGCATTGAGGATGTATCCTCCAGCAATGTTTAGCTTTAGGCAAGTGCTAAAAGACATTGAAATGGGAGGTTATATAATCCCCAAAGGGTGGCAGGTAAACCTATGACATAACTTTTCATTAATTACTCTCAACTATGATCTTATATTACTCTTAATGTTACATTAATCCCCAGATTGCACAGTGTGCACACGAGTGCACATAATAGTTACTCGGGTTTAAATTCAATTTTAGTCCATTTAAAAAGTCATTTGTCCAATTTTCGTCCACACCATGGAAGCTGTTTTCAATTTTAGTCCAATTAAGCCAAAAATCGTCACTATTTCGTCCACCATGGAAGCGGTTTTGAATTTTCAGTTTTCAATTAAGCCAAAAATGGATCAAATAGTGACAATTTTTGGCTTAATTGGATTAAAATTGAAAACCGCTTTCATAGTAGACGAAAATTGGACAATGGATTTTTAAATGAATTAAAATTGAATTTTTCTCATAGTTACTCATATTTATTAGATTTGATATTGTTGTTTTTGCATATATTTTAAAGTTTCAGTCCCACTGAAAAAGGAGTCTATTAATTAGTCTCATAATTCTATACAAGTAAGAAATTTGAGGATATGAATTCGAGTTTTTTCTGTAATATTAGAGTACTCGTCTAGCTAGCTTCGCTGATGAGGCAAGAATAATGCTGACCTGTCGGACATTATGCTAGGTGCATGACACCTAAAAATGTTACTGATTTGGAATTAAATAGTTAAAATAAAAAAAATTAGATGAAAAATATGAATATATATAATTTAAACAATATAAATAAAATGAATTGTTTTACAAATTTGAACATTGTAATAATATAAACATATGAAACTTATTTAATAAAAATAAAAAAGGAACTTTAAATAACATTAAGAATATTTAAAACAATACAAATAAATAACATTTAAATCAAAATAGTATTAAGATTTTCTTAATTTTGTGTTTTTAAAATATTATTCATATTTTAAAATACAAATCAAAAAATTATTTTAAAATATAATTTACATTAAAACATATTTAGATAAATATTAAATTATAATATAATTTAATTAAAATAATTTTTAGATTTTGAATCGAATTTTTAAGTTTTGAGATTATCATTTTTAATTTAATAAAAATATCAATATGTATTAAAAAATTTAAAAATATATGATGAAAATATTATATGAAAATTATTAAAACATTAGAAATATTTAAATCGTTATTAAAATATTAATAATATTTTTATTCAAAATAATAATCAGAGGTCTTGTACTAAACTATTGTTTTCTTGAAAATACTATAAATAATTCTTAAAATGAATTTTTGAATATGATTGAAATTTTTAAAAAGTCATTGCTATTTAAAAATATGATATTGATTTAATAATTTTTATTACTATTTATGTTTGATATAAAAAATTTATTTAACATTCTTAAAATTTTAAATAATACTCGAATTTTTATTTTCAAACATAAAGAATGATTTATAAAATGCAAAAGATTTAAGTTATTATTTATAGTTATATTGACTTTAATGTTTCTTAATCGTTTTTATACTCTTATAATTTTTTTCCATATTAACATTTTTAAAATTTAAACTAATATATTTTTTTATGTTTTTGTAATTCTTGAATAATTTTCAGATGTTTATATAATTTTAATATTCTCAATTCCATATATGTAATTTTTTAATGCATTTTTTATTTCGAATACTTAATTCCACTTCAACCATATTTCAACCGTCACTTAATGAAATTTTCACCACATGAGCATCATTACCGCCACAGCTGCGAAACTGGTTAGACAAGTGTCCTTGAATTGTCGAAAAAATACTCAAATTGTCCTTTAATTGTCAAGTTTTTTAAATTATGAGACTAAATCAATAGACCTCGTCTTTGTGGGACGTAAAATGCGACCCCTATAAGTTGTTAATGTAATCTGCAATTTATGCTATTAATTTAGCAATGCTACTCATTGTTAAGCAGGTGTTTTGGGCGGCATGTATGACCCATATGGATGAATCAATATTCTCGGATCCGTATAAGTTCAATCCATCACGATATGAAACACAAGCAGCACCTCCATATGCGTTCATGGCATTTGGCGGAGGAGTAAGAATGTGCCCTGGTTATGAATTTGCAAGAATTGAAACCTTAACTATGCTTCATTACTTGGTAACAAGGTTTCAATGGAACCTTTCTTTAAATGAGAATTTGATGAGCAGAGATCCAACGCCACGTTTCAAGAAAGGGTTACCTATACGAATTGAGGTGATCAAGATGATGAAAAATAGTTGATTACTTTTATTGGATGCAGTAAATGAATAAAGAGTGTTGCTTTCACTCTTTTTAGGCTGAGAAAAATTAGTGTATATACGACTCTATTATTGCAGCAACAATGAAGATATATATAATAATAACATGCATGGATGCATGATTCTATATTTTAGAAACATGGTTATGCTAAGAATGTATTATATAGATGATCAATGGAAAAGTTGGTTGTTTGCCTGTTTATTAGAGTAATAAGTACTCTATTTCCTATCCAATTGTTTCTGCTTATAGAAAATTTTAATAAAAATCTCAGATGCAAGATCACAAACACTGAAGCAAACCCAAGATTGATTCAAAAACTTAACCAAGAATCAATGCAAACAAGAACAAACACAACCAACAAGAGGATTAATTATGTGGTTCGTCTTAAAATGCCTATGTCCACGGGTAAATGAGGGTGGGGAATGCTTATTGTTATACCTCGAAATAATTATCCGGTATTTCTAGATTGTTCAAGAGGAATTAATATATAAACCATGCTGAACGGATCAATACAGGTCGACATGAACCAACGACTAGAGCTGCTTGGCAGGCGATCCACATCTTGAGGAAACAAATCAAGAATAGTATTATATCTTGTCTGGCTAGATTGTCATAAATTTGATCACTTTCTATGTGTAAACCCTATAATCATAGGATTATTGTTGATGTCTAAGGATCATATCTAGGATATATCTATAAATAGGGCCTTAAGGAACAAGTTAAGGGATCGGAATTCAATTCATACGCTCAATTCTAATCAGGAAAAAGGGAGATTTTACTCTTAATTCATAATACAGGCTCTCTGAGCGACCTAAAACAAGCTAGTCAGATCTAGCCTAGAGCAATCTTGCCCGGGTAGGCTTCGGGCCCAGTCTTTTCTTCTGAATCTTTCATTCTTAATTCGATTTATTTCAATCCGATTCAATTAATTTGGATGTTGGACCAAGGGATTTGTTCCATACAAATTTCAACCTCAACAATTTGGCGCTAGAAGGAGGGGGCCCGGTGAGTGTCAACAAAACAAATGACATAATCGTCTTAACAACATAAGAAGAGCCATGACAGAAGAGAAGAATATGATAACCCCAAGTAGGAATAACAATGGGACTCAGGCCGGAAATCAAGGACAGGCACAAACCTCACACCAAGCTCAGGCTCAAGTCACTCCTTTGGACGGAATCATGACAGGCCAAAATCTCGGGCTGGCGAATATTTTGAAAAGTAATGAAATTTTTGAAAGAATATAAAGTAAACTCTTATTAATTTAATCATATATTATGAAATATAAAATAAAACACAATTAAGAAAATTAAAAAAAAGTTACTCTCCTGTACATCAGTTGTATGGATCTGAGATCCGTGCAACCAGGCCGCGTGTGGGTTGGTACGGGCCGGCCCAGCCTGCGCCTCTTCACTTTTTCACGTGTTTTGGTCGTTACCTTCATTTATGTTAGTGTTACCTTCATGTTATGTTAGCGTGACCTCATTTCCAGATTTCATACCTTAGTTTAAAACCATTGAACTAAAATAACACGAAGGTAACACTAATATAACATGAAGGTAACACTAACATAACATGAAGGTAAAAAAACAATGTTAATCATACCTTCATGTTATGTTAGACATATGTTGGTCTCAATCGGTAGTAGGCTTAGAGGGGGGGGGGGGGGGGGTTAATAGGCCTACTATATTTTCAAACTTTTCTTCATTTCAGGAGGCTTTGGTCGAGAGGCAGTAACCTTTTGGGAGGTTACTTTTCATATTTATATTGCGGAAACTTTTTCTCCTTAAAAGACCAAATATGGAAGACATGCAAACATAGGATATGCAGATAGAACGGTAAGCATAAACAGACACATATATATACAGAGGTTCGAAGGTGGAGTAATCCTTCTACATCCTTTTTGCCTCTTCTCAAGAGGGAACATTTGTTAAGCTTATTGATTTACATAGCCCTATCTATTACAACACGAACTTAACAAGTAAGTAGCAAGCTTACTCATGGCTGCTCACAACTGCTTGCCTACTCTCCTAACTGATCCACACAGGATCCTACCCGACCCACCTAGGATCCTTACTTTCTTCTACAGAAAGCGAACAACTTATCAGGATTCTCGTCCTGACTAAGCACTCCGAGACAGTCCTTAAAAGGGTTGTCTTCTTCTTCTTCAACTGGATGCAACAAGCTTTGGCTTCTTTTGTAGGTGACACTGTTGTTGCTTACTGCTAGACTGTTTGACTGAATATGCGTTTCTGGGGTTTGAGCTTCTCTTCTCTCTCTTATTCTTTTATTCCCCCACTATGCTCTCTTTTCTTCTATATGATCTTTCCTCTCTTTTCTACGCTCTCTCTTGTGCTTTGACTTCTCCTCTCTGCGAGCTTTTCTCTGCGCTCTATTGCGCTCGCTTCTTCTCTCTTCTCTTGTGCGCCCTTTCTTCTCTTTTGTGCACCCTCTTCTTCTTCAAACTTCAGTCTTCTTCTATTTATAAATTAGGAAATCTGCCCGTTGAAGGTAGGTAGGTTTCCTAATCTATAAATGTGCCGCACTCCTTCTGATACACGCCAACTTTTCACTTTCCACGTGTCTTCATCTGATTAGCTCCATTCCTCTTCTCTCTATCGGTAACTTTTGACTTCCTTCCCATGCCTGCTTTGTAGCTTCCTCTTCGTGCTTGCTTTGGAGCTTCCTTCCATGACTTTGCTCTGTCAGGTGGCTTGACGCTTCTGTAGCTTGCTGCTTTTGCAGTATGCTTTGGCATGGTCTCTTCCAGGTAGCTTCTTACAGTAAGTAGTATCATTTTTAGTCTATCAGATTCCCTTCACTATTCTCTTCAGTATCCTTCATCTGAAGCTTTCTCTATTGTATCTTTCTGCAGTAACCTTTACAAGATATGTTATGCTTATAGAATGAGGGTTGCTAATTTATGGTTTTGTCTCATCAAAACATACTTAAATATGTTCCAACAACATATCTTAATGTTATGTTGGTGTTACCCTGGAGCGAATTTTGGTGGGTTTGAACACACCCACTAGGCGCGTGAGCGCGTGAAAATGCGTGTGAGAGGCTTGTGGGGTGGTCGACCCGGGTAAGATTCATGCACCAATTGCACAAAATATTTCACCAAAAAAGAATAGTCCTCACGAGAATTTTAGAGTAAAGAAGATGCAAATGATTACAAATAATCATGCATTGTGTAATCATTATGGTCAAAGTCAAAGAAAATTGGGTAGAAAATTTACAAACCTTATATCCGTACAAAAACTATACTTGTGGGTATTATATATAGTGAAAATACCCCAATTTAACCTCTTCACTATACTTTAGGTAAAAAATGACCTCAAGTAAATTGATATTCATATTTTAACCCAATAACTATAATATTTACCTAAAATAGCCATTGATTTGATATAAAGTGAATAAAAGTCAAATGACAAATTTTTTACTTAATGTTGTCAGGGAATTGTTAAAATTTATGATAATTTTCGAATAAGCCCTAAAAAAATAGGGTTATTCGAAAAATAAGGGTATTGTTCGAATAACCCTATAAAAATAGGGTTATTCGAACAATACCCTTATTTTTCGAATAACCCTATTTTTTTAGGGTTATTTGAAAACTATCATAATTTTCAACATTTTTCAAAAAAAAAAAGGGTTATTCGAAAATAAAGGTATTGTTTGGATAATAGGGTTATTTGAAAATAAGGGTATTGTTCGAATAACCTTAATTTTTTAGGGATATTCGAAAAATTATCAAATTATGATAATTTTTGAATATCCCTAAAAAAATAGATTCGAAAATTATCATCTTAATTTCGAATAACCCTATTTTTTAGGGTTTTTCGAAAATTAGAAAATTATGATAATTTTCGAATAACCCTAAAAAAATAGGGTTATTCGAAAATTATCATAATTTGATAATTTTCGTGTAACCCACAAATTTAGGGGTTACACGAAAATGTGTGATGTTGATTTTTGTGTAACCCCTAAATTTTTGTGTTTTCGTAAAATCCATAATTTAAAACTTCACATTTTCGTGTAACCCTACACAACATTTTCGTGTAACCTTAAGCATTTTCATGTAGCCCTTCAACACATTTTTGTGTAACCCTATGTCAACATTTTTGTGTACATTTGAATCCTTAATTTTGGTGTTTTCGCGGCCCATGAAGAAAGACTACATGCAACCCTAATTTTGACATTAAATAGCATACTTTTCATGTACAAATTCAAACTAACTACGTGAGCTTGAGATTAAAACCAAATAGCATACTTTCGTGTACAAATTCAAACCAACATTAGGAAAATTTCTAAAATACCTCTATATCCATGAAGGCTCTTGAAATCCGAAGCTTTACTGCTAAGATTCTCCAATTTACTGTCATTTCTGCCATTTTACTGCAAGAATTGACTATAATTTACTTTATGTCAATGTCATGACATATTTTGTACACAAATTATAGTATTTAGGTCGTTACAAATGGAATTTCAACTTAATTTGTGTAATTTTTATCTCATATTATAATATTTAGGCTATTTTGGACCACTCACCCTGATATATACTTATATTTATTATATTTATTTGGTTAGGTGCCGTTATCTCTAATTCTCCATCATCATCAAATATTGCAGAATAAACAACAAATCTACCAATGATATATAGCCTCTAAAGAGATCTTCAATTAATATATTCGGACGTCCACACCAATTCATTTTAAGTGTATTATTAATTTCTTAAAACAATCAATAAAAAAGTTTAGAAGAAAATAAAGAAAGTAAAGGAAATAACAAAAGATGTTTGACATTAATTGGACACTTTTTTAAAAAACAAAGTTCTTATTGGAAAATGTCACAAGTTTGTAAAAAGACATGAAAGAAAATATGTACTTAAAATAATCATATGTCAGATAAAAACGTGTTTCAAATGAATTGATATAGATGCCCTAAGAGCACCAACATTAGTTAACAAAAAAATGTGATTAACAAAAACAAAATTTTGTTAAGTAATGTAAGGAGATAATATGTGTGTGTTTTTATTGGTGTTAAAAAAGTATGAGTCATGTTCTGAAAAAGTAATAATAAACAATTATTGAAGAAAGAGAAAAATTGATTATTATAATAATAAAATTGTATTTTTTTGTTATAGTTGGTTGAACAAAATTCATTTTTTTTCAAAGGTATGAACAAATTTCATTTTTGTTAATAGTATGAATTTCATTTTTGGGTACTTCGAATTTCTGTTTTGCTTAGCTCGTGCAATATTGAGGCTCGACCTCACCCAGTTTATGACTTCCACACTCTTTTTGACTTGTTTATAACTCGAATTGGACTTTAATGTCTTCATGAAAGTTGTAGTCCTTGAAGTTAGAGATCCAATGACACTAATTTCAACCCAAGATGAGATTTCTACACCAAGTTATGCCTAATTTACTGGAATCGTGTCAAGACAAAAATCAGGACATTTTTGTACGACTTTCACCTTCTTGTGATATTCTGCTTTCGTGGAGGCCGAATTGAAGAAAACTTTTAACATGAAAGTTGTATAACTTCATCTTAGCCTTCCAACAAGACAAGAATCTTCGAATTTGGCTTCTAGAGATCGAGATATTATTTTTCTTCTATAACTGCTCGTTATCGACTCCCTATTTCGACTCCAACTTGACATTAAATTCCACTAGACTTTCATTTTGTGCTAAAATCTATCAAATTCATTTCAAATCAAGCAAAAACGTGAAATCTTAAGAAGATAATGAAATCTAAATGAAATCCCACTATTGCATGTTTTTCAACACAAAATGATATGAAATTAAGTCCTAAAATGCATCAAATAATGAAGCTATCACCAATATGTTACAAATAAATTAGTTGGTTACCACCAACACTATGGTATCCACCAATATGGTAAAAAAAATGTGTACACTCACCAATATGGTACAAATAAATTAGTTGGCAACCACCAACACTATCAAAACTACCTAAAATGGTAAGTACCTAAAAATTGAGATGAATGGTGGATGGTAACCACCAACACTATCAAAACTACCTAAAATGGTAAGTACCTAAAAATTGAGATGAATGATGGATGGTAACCACCAACACTATCAAAATCACCTAAAATGGTAAGTACCTAAAAATTGAGATGAATGGTGGATGGTAACCACAAAGGGTAAGTATAAGTCAATACAAAATTCCTATATAAATATGAGTGAATTATTAAAATTCACATTCACTTGAACTCAAATTTTCTCTCAATTAGTCTACACTTTTCAATATGAATGATGATAATAGTACCAATTGGTGGGATCCTTCTTACTCATTCAATGCAACACCATTGGATCAAAGTTCACCAACAACACCCAATCAAATAAACAATCCATTATATTCTTCTTCTTCATGTTCTCCTCATCACCAATGAGTATGAGCTAGTGCACAAAGACACTTCCAATATGGATGAATTTCAATTAGAGATGCACCACCAATATTGTAACATAATTATGGAAAAATGGAATGCTCAAAATAAGTAGACTAGATTAATGTAGTTTCAAATTATCATTTTAAATTCCTAATGTAACTGCAAGTTTGTAGTGGTGTTTCATATGATGTATATATTATTTATTAAATCTAATTCAATGATTTAGATTTGTAAAGAAAAAAATGGAATGCATAAAATGGAGTTTCTCAATACACAACCAGTACATGGATCACACGAAAAATTTCAAGAGTATTTTCAAATGAATTCCGAGCTACATAATAATTAAATACATCACCAACTTTGAGCGGATTTAGTAAAACACATATATATGGAGACGATTTGGGGACAATTAAATATTAATATTACATTTATATTTCAAATGTATTTCAACATATTATTATTATTACATGAATTGATAAATTCAAAATTTCCCTTAAATTTCATGTTATATACGAATTGAGACTAATGTAAATATATATTTATATATACAGTAATTATTTAATTGATTAAACCGGATTTAGGTTTAATATTATCGATATAATTAAAAAAATTATAATTACAAAATGATTTTATTTGATATATATTACAAAAAAAGTTAGTTGATGATGGTACCCACATGTAATGATTGTATTTTTTTGTTAAGTAATGTAGATGTGTGTTTTTAAAAAATGTTTGGCAAAATATTTTATGGAACTGGTGCATGGATCTAGGATCCATGCACCCGGGTCGACCCGCCCCACGCCCCTCTGACGCGCGTTTTTATGCGCCCCAACGCGCTCTCATGCGCCCCCACGCGCCTGGTGGGTGCGCTCAAACCTACCACGATTCGCTCAGGCAGTCATACCCTCATGTTATGTTAGGGTTACCCTCATGTTATATTAGGGTTACTCTCATGTTATGTTAGGGTTACCCGTGTTACCCTGGTGGGCGCTCAAACTCACCAAGATTCGCTCAGGCAGTCATACCCTCATGTTATGTTAGGGTTACCCTCATGTTATGTTAGTGTTACCCGTGTTACCCTCACGAGGGTAACACTAACATAACATGAAGGTAACTCTAACATAATATGAGGGTAACTCTAACATAACATGAGGGTATGATTAAGATTTTAGTTTAGTGGTTTTAAACTAAGGATATGAAATCTGGATATGGGGTCATATTAACATAACGCGAAGGTAACCCTAACATAACGCGAAAGTAACCCTAACATAACGTGAGAGTAACGACCAAAACACACGAAATAAGTAAAGAAGCACGGGCCGGGCGGGCTAGCCCAGCCCCGCGCGGCCCAGTTGCACGGATCACAGATCCGTGCAACTGGTGCACAGGAGACTAACTCAAAATGTTTATTTTTAAATTAATGTAGTGTCATGTGGACCCCACCCTCTTAACAAATTTTTTGTTAAAGAATGCAGGTGCTCTAAGGCATCTACATTAACCATTCTTGACACTAGTTTTTAGGAAAAGAAATTAGTATTATTTTAATAAAAAAGTAAATGGTAGTGTTTTTATAGGAGGAGCAATTCTCCAACAAGAACGATTTATAAATCACAAAAACTTTTATGCATCAGGTGCATGGATCTAGGATCCATGCACCTGACCCGACCCGCGCGTGTACGCGCTTCCACGCGCCCTCACGCGCTCCCACGCGCCTGGGCGGATGCGCTCAAATTCGCTCGTTAAGGATACCTTTAAGTTATGTTAAGGATACCTTTAAGTTATGGTAAGGATACCTTTCAATTATGTTAAGGATACCTTTAAGTTATGGTAAGGATACTTTCAATTATGTTAAGGATACCTTTGAAATCCTAATTCCAGGTTATATGCCACATTATGTTAAGAATACCTTTTAGTTATGTTAAGCATACCTTTAGGTTATGTTAATGATACATTTAGTTATGTTAAGAATACGTTTTGGTTATATTAAACATACCTTTAGGTTATGTTAAGAATACCTTTAGGTGATGTTAAGGATACCTTTGAAATCGTGATTCCAGGTTCCTTTGAAATCCTGGTCACATACCTTTACGTTATATTAAGGATACCTTTAGGTTATGTTAAGAATACTTTTATGTTATGTTAGAGATACCTTTGTGTACAAAATGTGTAACACAACTATGTTATGAATAAGGTATTTCTAACATAACATAATGGTATCCTTAAAATAACCTAAAGGTATGTCTGACGTAAAGTAAATGTATGAAATTTAGGCATAAATGTATCATTAACATAACCTAAATGTATCCTAAACATTACCTAAAGGTATCCTTAAAATAACCTAAAGGTATGTCTAACATAACGTAAATGTATGAAATCTGGACATAAAGGTATCCTTAACATAACGTAAAGGTATTCTTACACATTACATAAAGGTATCCTTAACATAACTAAAAGTTATGACCAATTTTTAAAAAAGTTAGCGCGAAAAAAAAAATAGAGAAGCGGGTCGGATAACCCGGATCCGACCCGGTTGCATGGATCTAAGATCCATGCATCTGATGCATAAGAGACTTACTCTTTATAAATAAGAGAGAGGAGAGAGGAGGGAGGAATCCCACTTTTCTTTAATTCTTTTATTTAAAAATAATGCCCTCTTAAATAACAAATGCTCATGCCCTTATATATATACATTGAATTTGATTACGAAGTAAAAGGCACACACAAGTTCACATATACAAAATGCATATACAGAAGAATCGAACCTCTCTCTATCATTACTAAACATGGAGTCTGCAATTTTCTTGGGTTTTCTTGCACTTCTCCCTCTTTTATTCTTCTTAAAAAGGGCCATTTCATACAAAAGGGTTCCACCTGGTTCATTAGGGATTCCAATAAAAGGCCAAAGCCTTAAACTTTTGAAGGCCATGAGAGCCAACAGAGGTGAAGAGTGGCTGCAACAAAGAGCCCGAAAGTACGGCCCGATTTCTAAGCTCCACGTCTTTGGAACTCCCACTGTTTTTCTGGATGGACAATCTGCAAACAAATTTATATACACTGCGAATGAAAACACACTTTCCAGTAAGCAGCCCACATTAATCGGTATCTACTTAAGTAGTAGGATAAGCAAGGGGTCGAATCCACAGGGAATAATGTAATTCAATTGACAATTTCGTGTATAGAAAGTGATAAAAATATTGGGGTGATTGGTTTGTTGAGCAAAAATTGAAATCATGCATCATAAGAAATTTCAAAGAGAAACAAACAAAACGAATCGTAGAGATATCAAATAATTAAACAATCTAGCCTTGGATAACCTCACCTGGAACAACTCTTCCAATTTAAAAGATAGATAGCCCCGTTTATCTACATCATATCTCAAATCTTGCCCCTAAACCAGTGGTACGACCGAACTAGTTCGAATTATTTCTTAAGTTCATTGATTAGAAAGTACGACCCTAATCAAACTATCTCAATGAATAACTGACCGCGCTGTCATGACGCGATAAAATTAAATAAAAATCCTTCCTAACCTAACTAACTAATAGATAGGGTAAGTCGGAGTCGTTCCCACGGAGAATGACAATTCAATTATGTCTACTTATGTCTAAATTCAAAGGAACAAGAAATATGGGGTTTATCAGATTGATTAATAATTAAACTAAAAATTACTAAAGTTGTAGGAAACAAATTAAACAGAAATCAGTTTATAAAAAGCATTCCAGTTAACAGTTCAGTTATCCCCCAATATCAATTACGCCTTAATCAATGTTAGCCCATATCTCAGATTATCATGGAATTATCACCCCTAATCTAACAACAAGCTCTGTTAAATCGAATCGTCTCTTATGATTAGTTAAATTAGGATAAGATCACTAATTAACCCTATTTAATTGAACAACCTAGAATAAGCTCTCTAGATTTAATTCATTAAACACATTAATTACCAAGACGATAGGGTGAACTAGACTCCAAATACGCAAGGTCGATTTGATAATCTAGGATTGTGTTACCCTAGAGATGCGCGACCTCTAGTTTACTACCAATGAAAATTAAACCACAACAATTAAGATTCATGATTTAAGATTCTAGCAATCAATTATCAAACACTTAACCTACGTCGCGAATCTAAATCAAGTATCAATAATTGAAATCATTCATCACAAATAACACAATCAATTACAATCAAAACATCGAGAGGGAGAAACGGGATTAATTAAAACATAAAAAGATAATTGGGTTCAAACATCCCTGCTAACCGGAATTAAGGAATTTAGCCGATCGTCATCTCAATCGAATCCACAAAAGTAATTGGTTGATCCATCAAAAGCAAAAATAGAATAAAGCAAAAATATGTTTGTAAAAGTGATTCTCTCTCTCCAATCTCTCCAAAACTACCGTGTATATCCTCCAAAAATATGTGACTTGGGGATTAAGTAGTATCTAAATGGGTTTTTCCTTTCCAAAGTGATTTTGGGCTTCTTTGCATAAGCCCATTTACTTTCTTTTCAACATTTGAGCTTCTTTTAGTTACTGGGTCTTCTCTTTGATCTCCATTACGTTTGGGCCTCGGTCCAATGAACTCCAAAATACTTCAAAAATTCCTACATTAATCAAGAAAATAACATATGAAATATCTCGAGTTCAACAGTGCAAATAGGTATGAAAACAATGCATTCAATCAAATAAAAGATAATAAGAATCCAATTAAATCAACAATTAAATGCATATATTTTCAACCTATCAAATCCCCCCACACTTAAACCATTGCTCGTCCTCGAGCAACAAAAGAACTAAAACACATCGGGGATAAAACAACAAAATGAGTATTGCTTGCTCGGATCCTTACTACACTCATAGGAATTCGAATTTATGTCAAACAATGCATATGCAAACAAAAACATGTTGGACTAAATGCAATTATCTCAAGAAATCACAAATTTAGGTAGGACATTCGAAATCAAATTTTTCATAGACAATATATCAATCCACTCCACCACCCCCATCAATCAACACACTCCAACTCCTTTTACAATTTCCTTCATGTAAATCAAAATTCATTAAGACTTTACACATAATGAATCACCCCTTTTACTCCAAAATTTATTTTTTTTACTTTTCGTTTTCACTTTTTTTATAGACAATGATGACTTCTCGTCTTTTTTTTTTTTTATTATTGGATGGGGTTGGCAGCTCCACACCACTCTTAGGTTAGTTCGTTTATTGCGATTTTTTTCGCATTTTAACTTTCAAACGTGGACCCCTAAGAGTAGGCAGCTGATTCCACACCTCCATCATCTTTTCCAATCTCAATTTTTTTTTCTCAACTTAACACCTTTTCTCCAAACCCATAAATAATTTTCCAACCAAGAGGTTCATCAAAAGTGATCAAACGTTCACAAATTTCAATTTAGACTACTTCCATCAAGGAATTAAAAGCATATCTCAAGACACCAGTAAGCAAAGCAAATCAACTCACAATCATAGAATAATTCTCAAACCAATGTTATCCTTCCTAACAACAATTTCTTGAGACAACATTTAGCAATTTTAACCAACAGAAAGCAATGCTCAACAACACCTCGTCCAACACAAATGAATTCCCAAAAAATAAGATTAATAACACTCAAATCATCATTGCAAGCTCACTTACTAAAAAAAAAAAATTTTTTTACAAATTTTTTTTTTAGAGACGACCCGTGACCCGGCCGGGTTGCACGGCACCCGACTCGGGTCACAGCTTAGACCTGAGCACGCAAGAGCAAGACACGCAACCCGGCCAGGTCGCACCTTCGACCTTTGGCACAATTTACTCTAACTCGCGACCCGGCCGGGTTGCACAGCACCTGACCCGGGTCTCTCCTATCCTTTTTTTTAAACATATGCAAATGCAAACAAAAATTAAACGTGCTCAAGCGATTAAACGTGCAATATAAATAAAAGAAAACAACCTACGTGCAACTATATGACTCTAAATGCAACTACATGCAAGATATGCAATCTATTCCACACTTTCTCAATTATGCAACATTCTCTAATCCCCCCCACACTTAAATCTTGTTTGTCTTCAAGCAACTCATCATCAAAGCACAACAAAAGATATAGACAAGACAAGACTCATATATGTAGGAATTAAAGCAAAAATGTAAAAGTGTGGAACAGAATTCACCAAATCACCAAGGAGGCTTTGGAATTGGCTTCAGAGTAGGAACATCTAACATAGTCATCTTCAACCTTCTATTGAGCTTTCTCCAATTTCTTGCTTTGAGTCTTGAAAATTTATTGAAATATCTCACGTTTTTTGCCAACACCACTTTCGAATTGTCCCTACAATTCATCTCAAAAACATTCTCGACAACAGGGTTAATCAAACTCAAAGCAAAAACAGAATTCTCATCATCAGGATATTTCATGGCATCAAAAATATTGAATTTAATAATTTGCCCATCAAATTCCATCGTGAGGGTTCCCTCACGAACATCTATTTTTGTTTGAGAGGTGTTTAAGAACGGCCTCCCTAACAAACTAGGTGGTGAAATTGAAGGGTCATCATTCATATCCAAAACATAAAAATCAGCAGGAAATATCAGATCATTGACTTCAACTAAAACATCCTCAATTACCCCATCAGGATATGCGGTGCTATGATCGGCTAATTGAATAACAACTCGTGTATCTTTCAATGGCCCTAAATCCAAGGATGCATAAATGGATCATGTCATGACATTTATCGATGCTCCTAGATCTAGCATAGCATGCTCAATTCTAGTATTTCCTATGCGACATGGGATGATGAACATACCTGGATCTTTTCGTTTTTGAGGAAGCTTTTTTTGAAAAATCACAGATACATTCTCTCCCATCACGACCTTCTCGTTTCCCTTGAGCTTTCGCTTGTTTGTGCACAAATCCTTGAGGAACTTCGCATATCTTGGAACTTGCTTAATTACATCGATCAATGGTATGTTGATCTCGACTTTGCGAAACACGTCAAGGATCTGCTTTTCCTTATCCTCCACTGCCCGAGCCAACCTGGAAGGAAAAGGAACCAAGTGAATAGGAAATTTTTCGGAAAATTCATTTTTTACCTTTGCAGACTTCGGAGTTTTGACACTAGAGGACTGCTTCGACACTGGAGGCCCAGTGTCAGAATGCTCGGCAGCTTCTTCTTCCTCATCGATTTTCTGAGTTCCAATAGGCATTTTCTGACTTTCCAGCTCCTTCCCACTCCGTAGGGTCATGGCACTGACATTCCTTGGATTTATTTCTGGTTGAGATGGCAATTTCCCTCCGCTTTGGGCCTCAAGACGACTCACGACCGTCGCCAATTGACTCATTTGCATCTCAAGATTCTTGATGCTTGCTTGGGTGTCCTTCTGAATTTGCATGGTATTGGAACTCAGCGTCTTCATCATCTCCTCCAAGGATGAGCTCGAATTTTTCCCGGATGATTGCCCTTGATAATTGGGATTTCCTCCTTGATGATTTGGGTTCCTCAAGAATTGTGGAGGTCTATTATTCTCTCCATTGAAGGCATCTTGCTGATTTCCCCATCTAAAATTTTGGTGATCTCTCCAACCCGGATTGTAAGTGTTCGAGAAGGGGTCGTATTTCCTCCCTTGATAATTTCCACTTCCCACAGCATTGGCATGAGCCTATATTTCATCAAGCAAGATTTGACATGTGTCTGTGGTATGCTCGGTGGTGTTGCAAATATGACACGGCTTCACACGAGGAGCACCTGTAGCAACTTGACGTACAAGGGCAGTTAATTCAGAAATTTTATCCTCAATAGTAGATTCATTTACCTCTTTCACGCTCCAATCCGAATAATCTCGGCTGCCATATTGATGTGAACTTTTGGCCATGTTCGAGATGAGAAGTCTTGCTGCTGAGGGTGTCTTATCCATCAATGTTCCCCTACTGGCTGCATTGATTGCATTCCGGTCCATTGGAGATAGACCCTCATAGAAATATTGAGTCAGCAATTGCTCAGAAAGTTGATGATGTGGACAACTAGCTTCCAACTTTGTGAAACGATCCCAATAATCATACAAAGTTTCTCCCTTCCTTTGTCGGGCTCCACATATCTCCCTTCGAATATGAGAAGCTCAAGATGCAGGGAAATACCGCTCCAAGAATTGACGTTGCATCTCATCCCAAGTGGTGATGGACCCCGATGGAAGATAGTGGAGCCAGTCTTTTGCACTATCTTTCAAAGTGAAAGGAAATGCACGAAGTTTGATTTGCTCCTCCGTCACCCCTGATGGTTTCATGCTCGAACATGTGGTGTGAAATTCCTTCAAGTGTTTGTGGGGATCCTCACCTGCAAGACAAAAGAAAGAAGGTAAATAGTGAATCAAACCAGATCTTAATTCAAAATTAATAGCATCAGGAAGTTCAAGAAAAGTGATGCAAAGAGGTTGTTGAGTGAGGCTCGGATTTGCTAGCTCCCTCAAAGTTCGTTCTTCAGTCATTGCTCCTTCTTCTTCTTCGGAATCACCGATATCAGATTCAGGAGGTGGTAGCGTAAACTCCAAAGCTCGCTTAGCTTGTTGCCTTAGAACTCGATCTCTCCGGGTAATTTCAGGGTAAAATTTCAGGTCCTTATTACCCTGAGAACGAGTGCGCATTCACAACCTGAAATCACAAAATTCGAGTGTGAAGATTCAAAATTTCAGCAAAGAAATCAGACTAATTCGATGAAGCAGTCTGCAGAATTCGACACTGGAAGAAATGGGTCACACTGGGCTCCCAGTGCGAAAAACAGAGCAGACTTGGAAACAGTGAAATTCGACCAAAATTCAGAAATTCAGAAGATTGAATTTTTTTAATAAAAACAGAAAAAAACACAAGATGACACAATCAAATTAAATCAGTCCCCGACAACGGCGCCAAAATTTGACCGCGCTGTCGTGACGCGATAAAATTAAATAAAAAATCCTTCCTAATCTAACTAACTAGTAGATAGGGTAAGTCGGAGTCATTCCCACGGAGAATGACAATTCAATTATGTCTACTTATGTCTAAATTCAAAGGAACAAGAAATATGGGGTTTATCAGATTGATTAATAATTAAACTAAAAATTACTAAAGTTGTAGGAAACAAATTAAACAGAAATCAGTTTATAAAAAGCATTCCAGTTAACAGTTCAGTTATCCCCCAATATCAATTACGCCTTAATCAATGTTAGCCCATCTCTCAGATTATCATGGAATTATCACCCCTAATCTAACAACAAGCTCTGTTAAATCGAATCGTCTCTTATGATTAGTTAAATTAGGATAAGATCACTAATTAACCCCATTTAATTGAACAACCTAGAATAAGCTCTCTAGATTTAATTCATTAAACACATTAATTACCAAGACGATAGGGTGAACTAGACTCCAAATACGCAAGGTCGATTTGAAAATCTAGGATTGTGTTACCCTAGAGATGCGCGACCTCTAGTTTACTACCAATGAAAATTAAACCACAACAATTAAGATTCATGATTTAAGATTCTAGCAATCAATTATCAAACACTTAACCTACATCGCGAATCTAAATCAAGTATCAATAATTGAAATCATTCATCACAAATAACAGAATCAATTCCAATCAAAACATCGAGAGGGAGAAACGGGATTAATTAAAACATAAAAAGATAATTGGGTTCAAACATCCCTGCTAACCGGAATTAAGGAATTTAACCGATCGTCATCTCGATCGAATCCACAAAAGTAATTGGTTGATCCGTCGAGAGAAAAAATAGAATAAAGCAAAAATATGTTTGTAAAAGTGATTCTCTCTCTCCAATCTCTCCAAAACTACCGTGTATATCCTCCAAAAATATGTGACTTGGGGATTAAGTAGTATCTAAATGAGGTTTTCCTTTCCAAAGTGATTTTGGGCTTCTTTGCATAAACCCATTTACTTTCTTTTCAACATTTATGCTTCTTTTAGTTACTGGGCCTTCTCTTTGATCTTCATTACGTTTGGGCCTCGGTCCAATGAACTTCAAAATACTTCAAAAATTCCTACATTAATCAAGAAAATAACATATGAAGTATCTCGAGTTCAACAACGCAAATAGGTATGAAAACAATGCATTCAATCAAATAAAAGATAATAAGAATCCAATTAAATCAACAATTAAATGCATATATTTTCAACCTATCAATAACCTCTAAACTAGTATTCAAGATTCAATTCACAAGATGCATTAACAATCCAGAATAATAGAGCAAACTAGACTATGAAAACGAAACATTCGAATCATACGATCTAGATTTCGTTATCTATATTCACACAATTATAACAATTACGGATTATATCATGCGAATTAGCTAGAACTGATCAACAAACAGACTAAGGTGGCCAATCTCAACAAATTCATCAATCAAACATGCAAAGCATAAAAACGGGTGAATCATTCAAGGTTTGGCGTCTCCTCGGACTAGAAAATATTACTAGCCTCTAAGTATCATTATCCAAAATACAAAAGATAAAAAAAGTGTTTTTCTTCTTCTTCTCTAATTCTCTCTCCCTTTTTCCTTTCTACTGTCTCTCACTCTAAATGCACGTTCTTTTCTTCTTTTTTTGGATCCAAAAGTTAAGAATTCTCTTAAACTCCATCCAAAATTAAGAGCTTCAATCTCTCCAAGATGGACAATAATTATGGAAAAATATGTCTCCTCCTTCCAGAATGCATTCACCTTCTTTTCTTTGTTCCCAAGATTAAGTTGAGCAAAGAGTGGGCTTACTGAATTGGGCCGCAGACACGCTAACAACAATTAGTATTCACATTCTCAACACTGAAGGCCTCAGTGTTGGGCTTCTTCTTCCTGTTCGGCCACACGGCTGCACCTCTTATATTCTCACACTCAATTTGTCTTTCAATTAGCCTGGAATTCATAGAAAATGCAAAATCAAAGCCATCGAGACGAGTATGACAAGGGTAAAATGCAACAAAGTAGTGAACAATTGAGTACAAAATTAGTCACATCATGCATGTAAAACACACACAAAACCCGACTTATCACGTGTTTCCACACATCGAGCCCAATCCGCATTAGAATACCTAAGGATTGTATAGTCTGATAAAGGGGAAAAAGGAGGCCAAGATGGATAGTGCCCTTAACATAGCGCAAAATTCGTTTAACAAGTATAAAATGATCATTTATAGGGCACTGGAGAAACTGGCTGACATGATTCACAGCATAAGATAGGTCCAATCTTGTAATCGTAAGATACTGAAGAGCACCTACAAGTGAACGATAAAGTGTAGGATCCTTAAAAGCATTTCCAGTACTGATAAGTGATTCCCCTTGAGCCAAAGGAGTGGAAACCGACTTTCAATCGATCAAGGAAGCTCGAGTAAGGATGTCATGAGCAGATTTTGTCTGGCCCAAGAACAGGCCTGTATCAGTGTGAGAGATTTCGAGGCCAAGAAAGTAACTTAAGCGCCCTAGGTCCTTGTAGTGAATTCTTTGTTAATGCGAGCAATGAAGGCCTGTAAAACATATTTATTACTTCCAGTAACAATAATATCATCAACATACAATAAAAGAAAGATGGTGTAATCTGAGTGATGTAAAAAGAATAAAGAAGTATCTACCCTGCTGCGAAGAAAGCCTAAACTAGAAAGAAAAGCGTTAAAACGATCAAACCAGGCACGAGGAGCTTGGCGAAGGCCATAAAGAGCTTTTTTGAGCTTGCAGACATGGTTTGGAAACCGAGGATCAACGAAACCCGGTGGTTGAGCCATAAAAACGAGTTTGTTAAGAACACAATGAAGAAAAACATTATTTACATCCAACTGATGTAGCGGTCAGCGACGTTGTACAATAACCGCCAAGATTACTTGTACTGTAGCTGCATGGACGACAGGGCTAAAGGTGTGGGAGAAGTCAAATCCTGGGATTTGAGTGAAACCTTGAGCGACCAAATGAGCCTTATATCTGTCAATTGAGCCATCAGATTTTAGTTTAGTACGAAACACCCATTTTGAACCTACAATGTTTTCATTAGATGGACATGGAACAAGTTCCTAAGTGTTATTTAAGTGCAAAGCATCCATTTCTTCACGCATGGCAGTGAGCCAATGTGGGAACTTCATAGCTGATTTAAATCCATTTGGTTCCTGTGAAACAGATAAAGAAGACAACAAAGCAGTAGAAGCCATATCTACAAAATATCGAGGCTTAACAATTCCCGACTTAGATCGAGTTTGCATGGAATGGGTGTTAAACGTCGTAACCTGAGGAGAAGGAGCTGATACAACAGTAGTGGATGGTGGCATGACATCAGACTATATGGAGTGGCAAGTTGGCATATCATTAGATGGTGAAGGAGGAAAAGGTGGCAAGGCGTTAGTGGGTTGGATGACAAGCGGTGGATTATCGAAAGTGGTAGATGGACAAATACGACATGGACTGGTATAAGAGGGAGTCGCTCGAGATGAATTGCTTAAGGCCATAGCGCGATATGACAAATTAACCTAAGGTTCCAAAATTCAGAAAAATCCAAAACAGAAGCATCATATTGATTATTGGTAACATTAGTGAAAGGAAAAATAGATTCATCAAATTGGGCATGACAGGTGATATAGATACGAGTGACAACAGGATCGAAACACTGAAAATTAACCCTTATGTAAGCTACTATAACAAAGAAAAATGCAAGGTTGGCTATGAGGTGCCAACTTATGGGGAGCATAATCACGAAGATATGGAAAAACACGGCAACTAAAAACCTTAAAATTGGCATAATTTGGAATGGAGCCAAAAAGAATTTCAAATGGAGACTTGTTATCCAACAAAAAAGATGGCAATCGATTAATGATATAAAGGGCAGAGGAAAATGCATCAACCCAAAAACGTGCAGGCACATGTGCATGAAAAAGCAGAGAGAGACCAGCTTCAGTTATGTGTCGGTGTTTTCTTCCAGCACGACCATTTGGTTGTGGAGTATAGGGGCAAGAGAAACGATGCAAAATTCCACGCTTGGCAAAAAATTCCCTAACACAAAGGTTGGTAAATTCGGTGCCCCCATCACTTTGGAAAACTTTTATATTAGTTTTAAATTGATTGCAAACAAGTGCAGTGAAGCGTTGTAGAATATCAAAAAACTCAGATTTAACACACATAGGATATAACCACGAGAAACGTGAAAATCATCTATAAACATAACATAATACCATTAACCATCAGAAAAAGAAACTGGGGCTGGTCCTCAGAGATCACAATGAACCAAATCCAATACATTTGAAGCACCTTATTCATTTAAAGAATAGGTTCAATGTTTGCTTTTAGCTAACTGGCAAGAAGCACACACGGTAGGTTTTGGCAAGACAGAAGTAACAGCCAATTGACACAAATTATTTAACAATTGAATGATAAAAACTGAGACATGACCCAAATGGGAATGCCATAATTCAAACCATGACTTAGAAGCTCGAGAATGTAAAGCAGCAAGCAAGGCAGAAGTGTCATGTTCCAGGATATATAAACCATCTCTACACCGACCCCTTGCTAGGATCTCCTTTGTCATTCAAGTCTAAATCACAAAAGATGTATTAGAGAACAACATATCAACATAGAAGCTCGAGAATGTAAAACAGCGAGCAAGGCAGAACTGCCATGTTCCAGGATATATAAACCATCTCTACACCGACCCTTTGCTAGGATCTCCTCTGTCGTTTGAGTCTGAATCATAAAAGATTTATTAGAGAACAACATATCAACAGGTAAATCAGTAGTCAATTTACTTATTGAAAGCAGATTTTTTGTGAAGTGAGGAACAACTAGTACATCTAATAAATTCAATTTATCATTGACATTTCGAGATCCTAAGTGAGAGATTGAGAGAGTGTCACTGTTACCCTTGATGACATGTCTATAGCCATTGTAGGGCACAAATGTATCAAGATTTTCCGGTGAGAAAGTTATCTGAGCGGAAGCTCCAGTGTCAAGATACCAATCGAACTGGGATGAAGGTGAAATAGTACAGCGAGCTTCGAGTGCATGAGCAAGATTGGCAGCCTGAGAAATATCATTCTTATCATAGCGGGAAGGACAAAGATTTGCATAATGTGGCCCACGACATATTTGGCACCTGGGTGTATAAGACTTACTCCCAGCTGCAAGGTTAGTACTATTGTTTGAAGAAGGATAGCTGGAATGATGACTACCTGTGGAGCCACGACCTTTACCACCAGGGGGACCACCTTGGTGCTTGAAACCACCACCCGAGCCACGTCCCGAGTTGTATGAACTACGCGTATGAGCACTGGTATAGTTGGCATAGAAAGCAGCCGACGAAGGAGCATCATTGAGCATAGCCTTATCATTCAATTCATAGGTTCGAGCCTGCTGGAGAAGTTCGTTGAAACTGAGATAAGGTATGAGGGTCATATGAACATCGGTGAAGGCACGAAAATGAGGACCAAGACCATGGAGAAACCAGTGACCCTTATCGACATCCGAAAGTGTATGCCTGATAACAGCCAATTGATCACAAAGTTCTTTGAAAGTTCGACCATATTCACTGACGGGGGAAGAACCTCGTTTGAGAAGTTGGAGTTCGTCATGTAGATCATGGGCAAAGGATGGAGAAGAGTGGCTGAACGCAGCTTCGAGGTGACCCAAACATCACGGGCTCGATTGAGGCCAACCACCTCGGACATAGATTCCTCAGTGAGGGAAGAGAGAAGCAGGCTAAGGGCACGATCATGTCTTTTGTGCCATGCAGTGAATTCAGGATTGAGAATATCGTTATTCTCTGCATCTTTGACGATAGACAAAGGCTCGACAGCAAAACCATCAACAAAAGTCAGGAGGTTGTCACAACGAAGCATTGGTTCGACCTGACCCTTCCAGAAGAGATAGGTAGTAGAAGAGAGCTTGATAGTGACCATATGAATAAGAGAATGGGAGAGAATTGGACTTCCATTAAATGGGAGAGAATTGGACAAGAAAGAAGAGATATAAAATATAAAAGAGGACGGGAATGAGAAATGAGAGAGGAGTAGACGTGAATTTAGAGAGAAGGGTTTTTTGTGTACACTGCTGATACCATGTGAGAAGAGAAGATATTAGAAAGAGATTAATTTTCACCATGTAGAATGGTGCCGGTTCCACTATAAATAAATATCAATACAACATATTTTGCAAGATTGCAGGATCACAACAAATCTATACATAACAACAAATCTATACATGATTTACATCAATGTGATTTGATCTTATCTAACTTAGTAGTGTCATCAGAAGAGTCTCTACATCAATGTGATTTGATCTTATCTAACTTAGTAGTGTCATCAGAACAATCTCTATTAATAATAAGTGCAATATGAAAAGTAATAAGTATGATTTCTTAGAACGGAAAGTTAAAATGAGTGAGAAAATACTTTTATTATTAATGAGCGAGAAAAAACTTTTATTAATTTTAAGTAAATGCTAAAATACTTACGGTCGGTAGCTCTTAGTATTTTCACCGCTGACGTTTAATGATCTTATTCTCTGATTATATGAAAAAAAGAAATTGATTGATATATCTGGATATTTGACACGTCAACGGTGGACACATATTGTGTCCACGGTGGGTAGGGTAGCAAGACTGATTATGTTTTATATATGTCATGAATATATGGGTAAATTTCATTTTTGTCCACTTAAAAAGCTACTGTCCATTTTATGTCAATTTATTTTTTAATTTTCAATTTGAGTTCAATCAAAAAAAAAAAAAAAGGTTACTATTTGGTCCATTGCCCATCGGAAAATCGATTTTCCGGCGAATGCATCTCACTCACCCCAATTTTGGTTTTCTGGCATAATTGAGCTGATGTATCTTATCGGATCCCATGTGATATTTTCTCGACCAATCCGCATTTTTTGACTTGTTATTTAAGTAATGCCACGTAGGATATGGTAAGCCATATCGGCTCAATTCAGTCAGAGAACCAAAATTGGGGGCAATTGAGATGCAATCGCTGACAACCATCCGGAAAATCGGGCAATGGATCAAATAGCGACAATCTTTACTTTACTTGGACTATAATTGAAAATTCAAAAATAAATAGACGTAAAATGGACAATAGCACTTTAAATGGATGTAAAATGAAATTTTCCCTGAATATATATATATATATATATATATATTTGTGTGTGTGTAAAGTCTTGCTAGCCTACCCACCATGAACACATTAATATGTGTCCACCGCTAACGTGTCAAAAATCTAGCATATATCAATTGATTTTGATTTCCATATAATGAGGAGATAAGATCATTACACATCAGCAGTGGATATATTAAGAATTGTCCACCATAAACATTTTAGCATTATATATATATATATATATTCGTCTTATTTACCTAGAATGTCTTATCTATCAGGTTCTATCTTTATTTTGTCATTATGAAATGATGGATTGTTTACTTACTGAATTTTGTAAATAATTGTCCTGCACACCATAAATATTTTAGCATTATATATATATATATATATATGAGAAAATACCCCGAAATACCCATTTACATATAACCAATTCACTTTACTACCCATGAATATAATTTTTTATCCCCATATACCCATATATATATACTATTATCCCCAAATACCCATTTTTGACTTTCAAGTCATATATGTACTTTGCTTTGCAATATATGTACTTTGCTTTGCAGAGATAATAATCTTTTCTTTTACTTTTTACATGCTTTTACTTTCATTTATACACATGTGAATAATAAGACAATATTTGATCATTCATTGAAAAAAAAATTTGCCTTACTTTTAATATTCAAAATTTACAATTGAATTCATTCCACAAAATTCACATTCAGAGATACAATGGGAAGTTCTCTAAAAAATTTGTAAGTTTTAAAGATTCATCGACTAAAAATTTAGAGTATTCATCAAGCTAAGTAAGTATTTTAATGCATTTAGTAGTAGTTTATAGTTGCATAAAATACTTTTAATTTGTTTAAAGTTTAATTTGTTTATAGTTCAAATGGCTGAAAATAGGTTAGTTGTCTATAATTTATTTGATTATTGTTTGAATGGTTAGTTATTTGATTATTGTTTGATTTTGTTTGATTATTGGTTGAATGTTGAGATTTTGTTTAATTATTGTTCAGAGTAAGAATGACCGAAATAATTGTTGAATTTGTGTAGAAATTTCGTAGAATTATTGAAAAAATTAAAGAAAAAAATTAAACAAGAAACAAACTGAATTAATTAAGTTAACAAATTCGTTAACCCCTTAAATTTAAGGGGTTAACGAAATTAAAGAAAATTTTCAGAAGTTTCGCTAACCCCTTAAATTTAAGGGGTTAACGAAATTAAAGAAAATTTTCAGAAGTTTCGTTGTTAACGAAATTAAAGAAAATTTTCTTTAATTTCGTTAACCCCTTAAATTTAAGGGTTAACGAAATAAAGCTATATTTGAATTTACATTTTTCGTTAATTACTATTTTCTAATTCGTTAATTCCTATTTTCCAATGGGCTAATTTTTTTGTTAATTCGTAATTGTTAATTTGTTAGTCTATTGGTTAATTATAAATCGTTAATTAGTCCATAGTTAAGTTTTTAATTTCGTTAGCCCTTGTTAGCCCTAATTTTGTTAGCTATAATTATTAAATTCGTTAGCCCAACTTTTATTAATTCGTTTCGTTTCGTTAATTAGTTAAGTCCTAATTTTAAATTCATTCCTTACTTAATTTATTGATTTTTAAAATTTGTTAATTAGTTAATTTAATTAGTTAGTTAGTTAATTTTTTTAATTACTAGTCTATGCTATATATAAAAAGGAAGAAATTGGCAAATTTTACACATTTCCACTCAATTGTAAAATTGGAGATAATTACTTATTTGCCACTGATCAATAAAAAAATTATGGAAAAAAAAACTAAAAAACTTTGAGAATCTTACAGAACAAGCTTCATATATATTTTAAATATAATAAGTAGTCTTTTAATTTAATATAGGGGTAAAATGAAATAGAGGAAATTATTTTGGATGGTATTATTATATGATTATGTCTTAATGATATAATTAAAAAATCTGAAAATAATGAAATTTAAACATTGTCAAAAATTTAAAAATTTGAAAATTGTGTAATTTTAATATATAAATCATAAATGTGAAATATAGGTCTAAAAGCTAAATTTCATTTTATGAAGGGCTGTAAAATGTTTAAAAGTTTAAAAACTATTATAAAATTATTAAAAATAATAATTAAATTTGAAAGTAAAACTAATAATAATCTAATAATGTTGTGAGGTTAATCTAAAAAAATCCACAAATAATATTTAAAAATAATTTCAAACATATATCCAATAGATATAACTATAATAAAAATTATTTTAAAATGGTTTCAAAATTCTAAAAAAAATATATTGTTTTAATTGTAAAATGAATTTGAAACCTAAATGTTTTAAATATAAACTAAGTTTTTGAATAAATACAGTGTTTGTAAAATAAATCCATCTAAAAAAAATGTAGAAAATTATTTACAAATTATTAAATATAATTCTAAGATATAAAGGAATAAAAATATAAATAGAACATATAAATTAACAAATACAATTAATCACTTATAATTACAGCACACAAAACACAAAACTATTATTGTTTTTGTTTTTGTCGTCGTTGTTGTTGTCATTTTCATCATCATCATCAAAAAAATACGGATTTTTTTACAAATCTCAAAATAATAAGATCTCATGAGTAATATTTTAATATAATAAATTTATTATATTATTAATAATCGTATTTGTCATAATAAATAATAAACCGCGCATTGCGCGGGCATACTGCTAGTTAATTTTTAATTCGCTAAATTTTCGGCCTGATATTAATTTTGTAATTCGTTAATTAGTTAACTTTGTTTAGTTAATTTGTTGTGATATTAATTTTGTAATTCGTTGTGATTAGTTTTGTCGGATTGAAAAATAAAACGATTTGATAATTATTTTATATTTTTTTTATATTTATTCAGGGATGACTTTTTCAGTGGCAATATGTCATGGAGGTTACTGATATGGTTTGCAGTATGTGAATGTCATTCAATCAATGATAAATCTCCAAACATTTTCATATCAAGATTTATTAAGTTCGCTACATGAGATTGTGCTTGCTGATTTGAGTTGTTGGCGGTATTTGATCCATTCTCTAGTAGAAGTGAATGGAAGATTGAAGAAGAAGAAAATCATGAATGATTTTTATTTGCATGAGTGTTTTTCACAGGAGTATGGACTACTAGTTCTGTTCGTTTCATTGAAACGGATAGACTTCGGAGTATCAGGTGGTTTTTCTTATCATGAACAATAATGTTCATTAGATGAAGAGATACATGTTGGTGCTAAAAGTTTGATCCATTGATTGAGGAGTCTCAAAATTTGGATTGGTCAAATGTTCCGTTAGGACTGCACGACGACCTGAATTTTTGTTCATCATGGGGTTTAGATGACAATTTGGTTGGAACATCTTCAAATGAGTCAAGTATACCTTGGCCGGCCTCATCTAAATGTGATCCATACAATGAGTTGAACTATTTAGACCTAATGTGACCCCAACTGATGAGGCCGAAGAACCGCCACTTGAAGATAGGCGGGAACAAGAAGACCATGATCATCGAACAGGTAATCAAGTACTACCGAACTGATCATATGTGAATATTTGTGTATACAATTAACATATATATATATTTCTTTTTTTTGGTAGATCCAATTGATGCAGAAGATGACTTTGTGCTGGATGAAGATGTGGAGGCAAACTTGGATGAGGAGCAACAAGCTGCATATGAGCAATTCTGCGATGACACAATGAGACCTGAGTGGCACATTCCAGACATACCTGATTTTGAAGACCCAACTGCAGATGAGATTGAGCATGCTCCAACTGGTATGAAAAAAGGAGTGACATTTGGGTCTAAGGTTGAGTTGAAGAATTTAGTCGGGTATTATCATCTGGAGAATCAAGTCCAATTCCGTGTGAACCACTCTGACAAACACCGATGGCAGATGAAGTGCAATCAAAATGATTGTCCGTTCTTAGTCAATGCATATGAAAAACACGGGATTTGGAAAATAGCCAAAGTTGTCTTGCCCCACACCTGTTCATATCAACTGAATGCTAGTGCACCCTGCAGACTTCCGTCCACATTGATTGGAGATTATTTTTGTCTAGAGGCTCCGAAAAGATAGGACTGACATCACTCCTAGGGACATCATGCGAGAGATGAACGAGAGACATGGACTGAATTTGAGCTACAAGCATGCTAGGAGTGCAAAACGTCGTGCAATGAGAGAAGCATATGGTGATCCGAAGACATCATTTAACATGTTGCCAGCTTACTTACAGGTTTTGAAGGAACACAATCCGGGTACATATACCGCATTAGACACCCACAGTAATGGGAAATTCAAGTATGTGTTCTTTGCGTTGGTTGGATCCATTACCGGATTTAGGTTATATTCCAGACCTGTTATGGTGGTCGACGGTTGCCATTTGAATGGGCACTACAAGGGGATTGGATTCATTGTTGTGACTAAAGATGGAAACGATTAAATTTTTCCCCTGGCCATTGGGATAGGGAGTGTTGAGAACGATGAATCTTGGACATGGTTTTTACGTAATGTCCGAGAAGCCTTCGGTTGCCCAGATGGCTTGGTTATCGTTTCTGATCAACACGCTAGCATCGGTAATGCAATGCAAGATGCATATCCTGAAGCTTTTCATTGTCTTTGTTGTTTCCATAGTTAGCAGAATCTAGCCAAGTATGGATCACACGTGGTTGGGCTGTTTCATACGGCCGCATACTGTTACGATGAACACACATTTGATAGGTATGTCGAACTTCATGTTTTAAATATTCCTCACGTTTCAAACCTTAACTTTTATTCCCCTTCTTGTATGATCAGGTACATGTCTTTGATCAACGATAGTGATTTCCAAGGAGCGATTGACAGTTTGATAAAGGCTGGAGCTACTCGATGGGCTCGTGTGAAATGCCCTGTTCGAAGATTCAACTTCATGACCTCCAATGCTACTGAGGTTTGGAATGCTCGTCTTGTGTGGGCAAGAAAGTTGTCCTGTTTGTTCCTTCTTGGAGGTGGCACGAAGGGTTATTGAAAATGGTTTGCTAAGAGAAGGTTAGCAGCTGATGAAAGAGGTCCCAATTTCACTAAGTCCGTGCACGACAAATTAGAACAATTCATGCGGCAAGGGCGATCAATGGAGGTCCAAAGAATAGGACGAGGCTAATTCAATGTGACTGATGGTCGACAAATATACTTGGTAGGCCTCATTGATGGTGTGTGTAGTAGTATGTTTTTCCAAACCGAGTTGATTCCATGCGCGCATGCATGTGCAGCCATCAGGTACTTCTTAATACGAAGCTACTTGTTATAGTAGCAATAATTGTTTGTAGGAACTCACAATATTTGTGTTTACTGTAGTTATGCTAATGAATCGGTTGCCTCGCACGTGGTCTCTTATTATACGACGCACTTGTTGAGAGGGATGTGGACTTGTGAGGTTGTACCTGTGCCCGACCCCACCTGAGTGGGTTGTAGATGATGAGACACGCAAATGTGTTTGTGTCCCACCGAATCAACCAAAACAGGTCGGTCGATCGAAAGACAAACGAATAGCTTCTACTGGTAAACATTCTAGAGTGCACCGCCTATCATGTACTCGTTGTGGTGATCCTGGGCATAACAGAAGTACATGTTCTGAATACATGTACCACAACGACGAGCCTGACGGTGAAAACCCTGACCAAAGTGGAAAGAAGACTAGAAGAAAGAAAAAATGTTCTATTTGTGGCTCAGAAGCACACACAAAAAGAAAGTGTCCTTCATATTTGAGTCGTGTACCTGAATGACCTATATCATGTGTACATTCCCCTTCTCTTATTCCCCTCACGTTTTAAATTTGAGTTGCATTTTAAAGAGGCCAATTGGTTAAGAAAATATTTCAAGTATACAACAATATCTAAAAAAATTATCAGAAGTTACTAGTTCAACCAAACTAATAATCTAATAATCAAAAAAATCTTGCGTTTAACTAGGGTCATCTTTCTTCTTACGACATTGATATTACCCTTACACTCCTTCAGTGTCTTTCTCGGATACTCGCGCATGATTCCACTCTCCACTGATAGTAATGTCCATGGCCTACATGATGTACTGTCCTCATGCACGTAGCACAAGCCCTTCGATAATGTTACCAAATCAAACTCTGGGACACCCTGTGGGACCCAATGACGGGCTATAATCAAATTGGTCAAAGATTGGTTAACACCAACTTTTCAAAACCAATTTCCAACAATCCCACACATGAATGAATATTAATGCATATACATATGTAGCACTTTAGAAAGTTCCAGCGAACTGCTATTGCTTTAGGATAGGTAACTTTCGGCTTTGAACCTTCCTTAATAAGATGCTATCGGATTTACTCGCTACTCGGTGAATGCGATAGCTTGAACCAGTCAGCTTTTTGTATAAACCAAGACAATAATATTTACACAATAACAGCTCTAATATCATTTTGTTCTCACGTTGTGTCCATTTCGGCCCTGGACCATATCTTGGTTCATAAGTGCTTCATTGAGGCTGCCATCCTCACACTTACATAAATGACTTCCTATTATAACTTTATCTAGAGAGTAATCTAAAATACTCCACCTTATTAGATATAGGCGTCATTAAAAACTTTAAAAGCTTACCCTCACCACATGTCAACAAAGTTTTATCAATACGCACTTGGTTGTCACTAGGAATGAGGTGAGTGAGTTCTAAGTGCTCAATTGTACCTTCCATAACTTAGTTGTCTCATTGAACCAAGTTCGTGGGATCTCCACTCATCAATGTTGAGTTACCCCTATGAAAGTTCTTTAATGTATGAATTTTGAACTCATTCCCCTAGACACGCACATAGTTTATCTCAATTCCAATTTTTAATTCACGGATCCATATAACATCTGGAAATTATTCCACTAGAGATCAGCTGCCTTTGGCCACTAGTTGATCAGTACCCCCACCCGCATATTTCTAACTCAGATTAGAGTAATTATTCTAAAATTACTCAAAACAGTTTATGATTTCATTTTTATTTTAAGTTTGTTTTATTTATGTTTTTAAATCTACTTAGATTTAAGTCATTATTTAGTTGTCGTTGGCGTTTTCGACAACAGTTATTAACTGTTGTGGTTGAGGGGGTCTACGACAACTACCATCTACCACAACGGTAAAAAAAGGTCTACCACAACGATTATTTAGCGAAATTCTTGTAGTGTCTCATTAAAAAAGAATAGTTTCAAAATTTTGTTTAAAAAATTGTTTTTTTTTTTTTTGTAATTGGCAAATTATGATTTCATCACCTAAATTTCACTTAACAATATTATGTTTAACATAAGTTTAACAAACTATATCTATATATATGGATAAACAGGCGTTTTGGGCAGCATGCATGACGCATATGGATGAATCACTATTTTCTGATCCGTATAAGTTTAATCCATCACGATATGAAACACAAGCAGCACCTCCATATGCCTTCATCGCGTTTGGCGGAGGAGTAAGAATGTGCCCTGGTTATGAGTTTGCAAGGATCGAAACTTTAACCATGATTCATTACTTGGTAACCAGGTTTCAATGGACACTTTCCTTAAAAGAGAATACCATCAGCATAGATCCAATTCCACTTTTCAAAGAAGGTTACCTATACGAATTGAGGTGAAGAAGATGATGCAAAGCAATTAGTTAGTTACTTTTATTGGATGCAATAAATGAATAAAAATGTTACTTTCAGTTCTTTCTAGAGAGGAAATATAGTAAGAACTATAATAGCAACATCAATAAAATAGAGAAGTACTTGTTGGGTGAAAATTGGTGAAAATACTCATATCTTATCTTAATTATGACTTTACCTCTCAAATTATTTTGTTTTTGAAAATATTTTATATACGCAAATGCTCCTGTACACCAGTGCACAGATTTGGATTGGTCAATTAGGGCGACCCAACCCGGATCCGCGCACCTGGGTTTTCTTTTTTTTTTTTTGTTTCAGATTGTTATCTTTATATTGTAAGGATGTAACATTTATATTATATAAGTGTGACCTTTATATATAAATGTTATGACCTTTATGTTTAGTAACTTAGGAAAAACTGAAGATTTTCAGATATTTTCGCTTCAGATTGAGACCTTTATGTTGTACTGTTGTAACCTTTATGTACAATTCTTGTAACATTTATGTACAAATATTATGACCTTTAGACTGTAAAATTCTTCCTTTTTTTTCTAAGTTAGAGTATATAAAGGTCATTACATTTATACATAAAGATCACACTTATATAACATAAAACTCACACCCATATAACATAGAGGTAACAATCTAAAACGAAAAAATAAAATTTAAAAAGAAAAAGTGCACGGATCCCGGTCAACCCGACCCCACCTGAATTGTATGTGCACCAGTTGCACATGAGACTAACTCTTCTGTACATTAATGTTTATTGTGGAAATACTAGTAAAAGATAAATAATCTGTATGATGAGACCGATAAATTAATTAATATACATGTGGAATTGATTTTTTTTTTTTCCAACCATATATTCATGTCATTCACAAAAATGAATACCTTTGGTAAAAATATACGAACATACATGATATATTTAGCCTGATATCAAACCCTGCATATATTGTGTGCTATTGGCAATCATAATCTATATGTTTGGTGTGCTCGTAACAAACAGTGTGAAGTATATGGCTGGAACCTGAGATGCGAGCTGATCACTAAGCTCACAT
Organism: Scutellaria baicalensis; assembly: GCA_005771605.1. Lineage (NCBI taxonomy): Eukaryota > Viridiplantae > Streptophyta > Magnoliopsida > Lamiales > Lamiaceae > Scutellaria > Scutellaria baicalensis. The sequence continues at coordinate 25,576,415 of CM016724.1, forward strand.
AAAATCATAGAATTTTGGTAAAGGTAGAAAGACAATGCTTTTATAAGTGTTGTTGAACAGGAATTAAGCGTTGTGGAAGGTTGGACTGTTCAAAGCGTTGTTAAAGACTATAAGCGTGTTTCTTACTTATAAGGCGTGTTTCTCATTTACACAGAAGTTGTTTTTCCTTCTCTCTCCTAGAAGTCGGATTTTCACTTATGAACTCGTGTTTGAACTTTGCTTACAAGGTTGAATTCTTGCGAACAAATAAGAAGTCAACACGTGGCTAGAATAGCGGTTAATTCGGTTGGATTCTGAAGAAGGAAAATAGAGTGTGAAACAGGGGATCATCAAGATCTTCTACAGAACTCAATTCTTATTTGTTTGATCTAATTTCAGTTGCATTGTAAAGCCTATATATATGGCTATAAAGGGATGTAATTAGATTAGATTGAGATAGATAGCATTGAGAGATATTCTTGTGAGAAGTGAGTGTGTTAATTCGATTTGAGTGATTGTGCTGCAGATTTGCAGAGAGTGTTGTATTGTTTTTTCTTCGTTTTGAATAAGATCTTCCCTCCCCGTTTGTTCCTGTGGATGTAGGCATTAAGGCCGAACCACGTAAGTCCTTTGAGTGCTGTTTTTGTTTTAGTTTCTTTGAGTTTGTTTGCAATCTTCAAGGAGTTAGGGTGCAGTTCTTAAGTGTTGGGATTAATTAGTGTATTTTTCTTAATAATTTGGCGCCGTCTGTGGGAAAGAGAAGGTGAAGAATGGCCACCACATGATTTGACATTGAGCGCTTCAATAGGAAAGGAGATTTCGGTTTGTGGAGGATCAAGATGAAGGCATTACTGGTACAACAAGGCCTAGCTATGGCTCTTCTAGAGGATGAAGCTTTTCCTGAATCCATGAGAGTGGTGGAGAAGAATCAAATTCTTGAAAAGGCCCACAGTACTCTCATTTTGAGTTTGGGGACAAGGTACTTAAGGAAGTGGCAAAAGAGCAAACAACAATGGCAGTTTGGAACAAGTTAGAGAGCCTACATGGTGAAAACCATTGCAAATAGCCTGTATATGAAGAAGAGACTCTATGCCTACAAGATGACTGAAGAAAAATCCATCTTGGATAAATTGGAGGAATTCAGCAAATTTCTTGATGACCTGGAAGATATAGAAGTCAGTCTAATGGATTAAGACAAAGCTCTAATGTTGCTAAGTACACTCCCTAGGACCTATGAACACTTTATAGATTTTATTCTATATGGGAGGCAACATGATCTAACATTGGAGGAAGTAGTGGTTGCTCTGAAAACCAAGGAACTCTCCAAGAATTCAGAAAGTAAGTCAAAGCCTGTAGCTGAAGGGCTAGCAATTAAGCAAGACAAGAAGAAGTTTCAGAAGAAACCACCTAAACAGAATCAAGACCAAAAGAAGCCTGACTCCAATCAAAACTCAAATGATGATGTGGAGCAAAATAAACGTTTTCATTGCCACAAACCTGGACATCACAAGAAGGATTGTCTCAAGTACAAGCAGTTTCTGAAGAACAAGGGAAAGGCTCAATCAAATCAAGCTAATCAGACTACAGAAGCAACAAATTCCAATTCAGGCTATCAATCAGCTAAAGTTATAGCCATTACATCCACCAAGGTAAATGCTGAATAGATCTTGGACTCCCATTAAGAATTCCTTCCAAGAACTCAATTTGGCAGATGGAGGAATTGTCATGCTAGGTAATGATTATAGCTGCAATGTAAAGGGAACTAGTTCTATAGCACTTAGAATGTTTGATGGAGTAATTAGAATTCTTCAGAATGTGAGGTATGTACCAGAGCTAAAGAGGAATCTAATATAACTAGGGATGCTTGATAGGTTATAAATTCCACTCAGAAGCTGGAACACTCTCATTGTCAAAAGGAGATAGAAAAGTGATGCAAGGCACCAAGAGAAATGAGCTCTACTTCCTCCAAGGTGAAGTCTATGTTGGAAATCTGAATTCAACTCAGGAGATGGATAGAACTCTATTGTGGCATAGGAGGCTGGGGCATATGAGTGAAAATGGACTTTTGGAGCTTGCCAAGCAACAGGTGTTTGGAAGAGACAAGATAAACAAGCTGGATTTCTGTGACTCATGTGTTCTTGGGAAGAATAGGAAGCTGCATTTCAAGAAAGGGCAGCATCTCTCAAAGGGGCCATTGGAGTATATACATTCAGTCCATTGGGGGCCTTCAAGAACTCAAACCAGGAGTGGAGGAAGATATTTCATGTCTTTAATAGATGACTATTCAAGGAAGGTGTGGGTTTATATTCTGAAATCAAAGGATCAAGCATTCATCATCTTCAAGGAATGGCTATCTGAGGTTGAGAACCAATCAGGGAAGAAGCTCAAATGTCTCAAAACAGATAATGGCTTGGAGTTTACCTCTGAGGAATTCAATGGCTTTTACAGAGAAAAGGGGATCTTGAGACATAAGACTTGTCCCAGGTACACCACAACAAAATGGTCTTGCTGAAAGAATGAACCAAACTATCTTGAACAATGTGAGGTGTATGGTTATAAGCTCACGTTTAGCTAATTGTTTTTTGGGGTGAAGCTGTGGCAACTGCAGTCGATTTGATCAATAGGAGTCCTTCTTCAGCTATTGACTTCAAGACTCCTGAGGAAAGGTGGAGTGGAGCTCCTGCAAACTATAGCAACTTGAGAATCTTTGGTTGCATGGCTTATGCACATATTACTCAGGATAAGTTAGAGCCAAGAGCTCTTAAATGTGTATTTCTGGGATATCATAAAAGTGTTAAGGGCTACAGGTTATGGTGTTTTCGAAAATGAGTATCAGAAGTGTTTGATAAGCAAGGATGTTGTATTTGATGAAAGTAAAATGCCACTTAAGAAAGAGGAGCAAGACATCACAACAACTTCATCATCTTCACAGGGATCTCAGTTTGAGGTGGAGCCTCTAGTTATCAATCAAAACATGGAGGAAAGCTCCAGCTCAGAGGGAGAAGAAGAGGCTGATGAATCAGATCATGATAATGGGGATAACCAGCTAGTAAATTATCAGCTGGTAAGGGACAGGTCAAGGAGAACAATCAGACCTCCAGAAAGGTTTGGTCATGCTGATACTGTGTCTTTTGCTCTTCTTATTGCTCAAGAACTTGAGAGTGCTGATCCTGCCACCTACAAGGAAGCTATCACTGGATCACAGAAAGAGCAATGGCTTGTAGCCATTCAAGAGGAGTTGAATTCTCTAGACAAGAATGAAACCTGGGAGATTGTTGATAAACCTCAGAAGCAAAAGCTTGTTGGTTGTAAGTGGATCTTTAGGAGGAAAGTGGAGGTAGCAAAGGGCAACAAAATCAGGTTCAAAGCTAGGTCTATGCTGAAGACAAAGTTTGAGATGAAAGACCTTGGAGCAGCTAAGAGGATGCTTGGTATGGACATAATCAGAGATGAGAAGAATGGTGAAGTGTTTCTGGAATTGGCTGATTACTTGAAGAAGGTCTTGATTAGGTATCAGATGAATCAAGCTAAAGCTACAAGTGTACCTATAAGCCAAAGTATCAAGCTGTCCAAGGAACAAGAACCATATACACAAGAAGAAATGGATAGAATGGTTAAGGTTCCATATGCTAGTGCTATTGGAAGCTTAATGTATGCAATGGTATGTTGCAGGCCAGATCTTGCCTTTGCCATGAGTGTGATTAGCAGGTATATGTCAAATCCAGGGCAAGATCATTGGGAAGCTGTCAAGGAAGTAATGAGATACTTGAATAGCTCAGTGGACAGTGGTTTAAGTTTCAGGAAAGTTTCAGAACTAATAGTACCTATAGTGGGCTATGTGGATGCAAATTTTGCAGCTGACTTGGACACAAGGAAGTCTTTATCAGGTTATGTGTTCACTTTATTTGGCACACCAGTTAGTTGGAAAGCTATGCATCAATCCATAGTGGCTCTCTCAACCATAAAAGCAAAATTTGTGGCTATCATTGAGGCTGTGAAGGAGGCAATATGGCTCAAGGGAATTCTAAAGGAATTTGGATTGAAGCAGAAAAGTATTGCTATACACTATGCTAATAATAGTGCTATACACTTGACCAAGCATCACAACTATCATGAGAGGACCAAACATATAGATGTCAAACGGTACTTTATCAGAGACAAAGTGGATCAAGGAGAGGTTAAGGTAAACAAGATACCATCTGGGGAGAATCCAGCTGATGTTTTCACTAAGGCATTATCAATTGCTAAGTTTGAGTTATGTTTGGAACGTGTTGGTTTGAGGAGAAAGGGAGGAACAAGCTCAATCAAATAAGCTGAAGTTAGAGCTACATGGGAGGTTCAGCCATAAGGTGGAGATTGTGAAGTATATGGCTGGAACCTGAGATGCGAGCTGATCACTAAGCTCACATAAAATAATAGAATTTTGGTTAAGGCAGAAAGATAACACTTTTATAAGTGTTGTTGAACTGGAATTAAGCGTTGTGGAAGATTGTACTGTTCAAAGCGTTGTTAAAGACTATAAGCGTGTTTCTTACTTAGAAAGGCGCGTTTCTCATTTACACAGAAGTTGTTTTTCCTTCTCTCTCCTAGAAGTCGGATTTTCACTTATGAACTCGTGTTTGAACTTTGCTTACAAGGCTGAATTCTTACGAACAAATAAGAAGTCGACACGTGGCTAGAATAGCGGTTAATTCGGTTGGATTCTGAAGAAGAAGGAAAATAGAGTGTAAAACAGGGGATCATCAAGATCTTCTACAGAACTCAATTCTTATTTGTTTGATCTGATTTCAATTGCATTGTAAAGCCTATATATATGGCTATAAAGGGATGTAATTAGATTAGATTGAGATAGATAGCATGGAGAGATATTCTTGTGAGAAGTGAGTGTGTTAATTCGATTTGAGTGATTGTGCTGCAGATTTACAGAGAGTGTTGTATTGTTTTTTCTTCATTTTGAATAAGATCTTCCCTCCCTGTTTGTTCCTGTGGATGTAGGCATTAAAGCTGAACCACGTAAATCCTTTGAGTGTTATTTTTGTTTTAGTTTCTTTGAGTTTCTTTGCAAGCTTCAAGGAGTGGTGGTGCAGTTCTTAAGTGTTGGGATTAATTGGTGTATTTTTCTTAACAAACAGTATTAGCCATGATGTGCAATGCGACCTTGTTGTTACACCAAAGCGAAATGTGAAGGTGTAGAAAATCAGGATATGTAGAGATAGAATGTAGAGAGCGATAATACTCCCTCCGTCCCAACTTAACTTGCCTACTTGTCATTTCGGTTTGTCCCAACTTAATTTGTCAGTCAATAAATGACAACAAAAGTCAAACATTAATATCCTTATATTTCACCCCTATTATAAAAGTGTCACCCAAGTTCACCCCACACACTAAACCCTCCCTTAAATAAAGTCTAAAAATGTAAAAAGTCAGCAAATTTAATTAGTCAACAACTTTTTCTTAATCTCCGTGCCGATCAATGGTAAGTTAAGTTGGGATGGAGAGAGTGACTTTTATTCTAAGTAAATCAGAGAACAATGAAGAAGGAGCTAGCTTTTATAGCTAAGAACAACTCCAACTTACAACTGAATCCTAACTACTTCCAACGGCCACAACACGAGGAAGATGAGCAAAAAAAAAATCAAAATGCGAGTTTCTAGGTAAAGAAGAAACATCAAATCACATAAATTAAATTTATCTTTGAGGAAAAAAATGTTTTTGTGTAATAATATTACTCAGTAATTGAAAGAAAAAAATGGTAAAATACCTCGTATATATATCATATTTACGATCTTATCCTTTAATTTTACCTCTTCCTAAAACTACCTCGTAAATTACACATTCTTGCCAAAAATAACTCGTCACCTGCTGTAGGAGGAAACTTGATGATGTGGCCGATTTTTTAACGCGTGAAATATAATTTTCAATTTTTATTTGTTCCACATCAAATGGGAGTTTCCATGTCAGCCCCCCTCCTAATCCTAACCCACTGCCCTTCCCTCCCAGCTCTGTCATGGCCGACGATTGCATCACCCGGAGAGAGATCGAGAGAGAAGCAAAAAAGCAGAGACATCGCACAACCTAGAGAGAGAGAGACATAGAGAGAGAGGTAGAGAAGGAACGGCGTTCTGGAGAAGCAGCGGCGGCGGGGGAGGGGGTGGCAGCCGTGGAGTAGATCGAGAGGGCGAGTAGATCGGAGGGGGAAGCATCAAATAATATTGGATTTCTCCACTAATCCTACCAACATTCACATGGATTTATTCCTCATTATATGGGAACTAAAACCCCTCATTCAATTTGAGAAAACATGCATGAAATTGAAGAACAAAGAAATGAGAAAACATACATGAAATTGAAGAACGAAGAAATGGGTTTCTAAAGCAATTTCCTAACGGGTTTGGGTTGATTGAGGTTTGATTTGAGCAATAAACATGAAATTGATGTGAGGTTATATTTGGGCTTGAGAAGAGGATCATTTTGGTATATCATTTGGGTGTTTTGGTGAGAAATGAAAAAGATCAACATTTTGAGCTTGGAGGCTTGCCATGACCGTTTTCCGGTAACATGGGCGACTGTTGGGGCTGTTTTTCGAGCTAATTTATATTATTTTGGTGGATTTCTTGGTGGGAAGTGATACAAGATTCAACTTAGATGAAAAAATGAACAGTTGGAAGTAACTAGAGTGCAAAAAGAATTTTCCGGTGACCATCCGACGGCTCCGGCGAGGTGGGGAAGGAGAAGACATGTGATGCAGTAAAATCAATTAAATTTTATATTTCAGAAAATAAAAAATCCGATTACACATGTGTATTTAACCGTCACATCAGCATATAACCGAATAGTTACCTCCTACAGCAGGTGATAGACTATTTTTAGCAAAAATGTCTAACTTACAGGGTAGTTTTAGGAAGTGCTAAAATTAAAGAACAAGATCGTAAATGTGGTATATATACGGGATATTTTTGCCACTTTTCCCATAACTAGAATTTTAAAATATATATTTAACTCCTAAATTATGCTACTTGTATATTTAACAACTTATTTGGGTGACAACTATGTTCTTTGATAATCCAACAACTTATGTGGGCAACAAAAGAAGAACTCTCAAGAACACAACATTCAACTGTAATCAACTCATTATCTTCTATGAAATATCACTCACTCTAAAGCTCGAAAAGCCAAAGTTATTCAAACCCATTATAGACGTATATTTATAGAGTACATAGCAACAAAAAACGAAGAAAACCCGACAACAAACGAATCAGTAAATTACTCTCAATGTTGACCACTTTCCAACAGCTCTTTCCAAAAATAAGAGTTAATTACTTTTTTTTTATCCCGTAATTTGCCCCGTTCCGCTAAAGAGGACAAATTTTTTTCGGGCTTGCAAGTGAGTACACTAACTTCCAAAAGTCACAGATTTTGCCCAAATTAAGCCTGAATCGGGCAAATGGGCCAAAATCACACGTGAATCGCACATGCAACATTTGATTTCAGGCTTTTCGGGCGAATTGCTGACGTGGAAATATTTGGGATTAATAAAGTTTTTTTTAAATCAAAATTATTAAAATTTTAAAAAAATCACAAAAAAAAGGTCCCAGCCACCTTCCCCCGACGTTCCCCCTCCGGCCTCAAACCTTTTCCCCGAAGTATAAAGGAGAACCCAGAACAACAAGCAACATCATCATGGGTGAGGGCAGCGGCAGAGATGGTAGCGGTGGGGAGAGAGGAATCCATGGATGTGGATAGAGAGAAATATGAATAGAGAGAGGGGGAAAGAGAGGGGGTGGGGTGAGGGCGGCAGTGGAGACGGCGGCAGGAAGAGAGAAAGCCATGGATGGGGACAAAAAGAAATAGAAATAGAGAGAGGGAAAAGAGGGAAAGAGAGGCGGCAGGGGAGAGGGAGAAAAAGAGAGATAGAGAAAGAGAGAGGGCGGGGTGAGGGCGGCGGCGGGAGGCAGTGGCGACGGGGAGGCGGCTGGGACTATGTTGGGGAAAAATTCAATTTACGTCCATTTAAAACGCTACTGTACGATTTTCGTCCATTTATTTTTAGAGTTTCAATTTTAGTCAAATTAATTTCAAAATCGACCAATTTTTGTCCTTTGCGGATTTTGCTGATGTGGCTTATTGGAGTGGCTGATATGTCTATCTTAGTTGATGTGGTTCTCCGGAGCACATGTGGCATTTCTTAATTGATATTTAATTTCAACAATAAAATTATAAAAATAATTAAAAAATAAAAAAAATGAAAAGGGCGTGCAACGGCTTCTCATCTTCTTCCATAATCTTCACCGGCGATTCCACCGACGACTCCACCCAACACCTCATCCACCCACACACAGACACCACTTCCGGTGAGTGTGGCAGGCATGAGTAGCGGCGAGCGAGTGAGACGGCCGCGACTGATGGCGGCGAGCGCGGCGGCGGTTGGGAAGAAGATGCAGTTGGGGAAGAAGACGCAATTGAGTGCGGCGGCGAGCGATTCCTATTATTCTGCTTCTTAATCCCATGATTTCTCCTTATTTTCATTCCCATTTTCTCTCTTGATTCCTTTTATTCTGCTCTCCACTCATCTGCAATGGCCGACCTTCAGCTTGTGGCCGTCTTGCAATTCCTCAGGATTAATGGTTTGTCCCACTTTGAATTTGCCCTCATGGAGGATATCATGGCGAAACCCTATGCTGATTTTGACAACTTCTGCTTCCCCATGGATCGAGTGGCGGACGGCGGGGGAAAAAAGCAAAATTTTCATTTTATCATTATTTTTAAATGTTTTTCATTCATTAATTATTATTAGATTTATGTGGAAATTAAATGGTGTTGCCACATGTCTCCAAAATAACACATCAAATGAACACAACCTGAAAAAAAAAATTGGGGGCGATTGACATTCAATCGCCGATAAACTGACCGGAAATTCCATTTTCGGGGGCCAAATGACTAAAATTGGTCGATTTTGTAATTAATTTGACTAAAATTGAAACCCTAAAAATAAGTGGACGAAAAACGGACAGTAGCATTTTAAGTGGATGTAAAATGAATTTTTCTCGACTATGTTGTGGTGGGGGGGAGGGGGGTACGGGGGCGCGTCTGGGAAGGGGGAGGGGAAGGGGATTTTTCATTTTTTTAAAATATTTTGATTTTAAAAAAATTTTAAAAAAATGATTTAAAAAATAATTTAAATTCAAATAGAAAATAAAATAAATTAAAAACTTATATGTTTTAATATAAATTTCCACATCAACAATTTGGCCCATTTGTCCGATTCGAGCTTAATTTGAGCAAAATCCGCGACTTTTGGAAGTCAGTTTTCTCATTTGCAAGCTTGAAAAAAAGTTGTCCTCTTTAGTGGAACAAGTCAAATTACGGATAAAAAAAAGTAATTAACTCCAAAAATAATAAACCGGAGCTACTATACATCCTGATACAGATAAAGTATAACGTTCTTGCATAATTCTTGCATTCTTCTTCAATTCTGCAAATGAGATGCACAAGGAAATACATTGTTGTAGGTATAACAAGCACAAGAAATTAGTAAAATATTAGGGTAAATGACAAAAATAACCCCACTTATCGACTTTTTTCAAATTGCAAGTTAATCTTTTTTTTTTTTTTTCAGATTGCCACCCAATCTTCTGTGATTTTGTCGATTGCAAAAAAAAAAACAAGAGATTAGATTGCAATTTGAAAAAAGTCAATAGGTGGGTTTGTTTTTTGTCATTTACCCAAAATATTATTCCATAAAATGTATGAATTACATAGATTATTTAGGATGTTAATACTCTTGCTTAGGTGGCCTATTTGACTAATTTCACCCAGTGATCATCATCTTCACACTTGAAAATCTATTTTAAAGTGCATCATGCATGATCATTTGGCTTCTTGATCTTAATCTGCATAGGTAACCCTTCAATAAAAACTGGCATTGGGTCTCTGCTGTAGGTATTCTCTTTCAAAGAAAGCTTCCATTGGAATCGGGTTACCAAGTGATGGATAAAGATTAACGTTTCGATTCTTGCAAATTCGTTTCCTGGGCACATTCTTCTTCCTCCTCCGAATGCAATAAAGCTGTATGGTGGGGTTGCTCCTTGTTTTTCATAACGTGATGGGTCGAACTTATATGGATCTGGATATATTGAGCTATCTAGATGTGTAGTGCTTCCTGTCCATAACACCTACATCCCACACAAAGACCACATATTTAGTAACTCATTTGTTTCGGAACTAATTATTTTTTTAATCCATTAATATTTATATTTATAATTTTGTCCATTATCTCTTCGGGCTGAGATTAAGAAATTCAATCCAAACTTAGCTTGAATAGTTAGTTAGATTTGGCTAAATTCTCATGTGATTAGGATGTGCACCCTGTTTTTCAGACAATTTTTACCCAGTAAGTTGTCTAGCAAATTTGACGAGTAACTTATATGTTCTGACAATTTTGTCCATTAATATTTAAAGTCATCTATCCTCATAGAATGTAACGTGCTAATCACATTTAAATTAAAACAATTTGACAGTTCCGACTGAATTTTGATCAAATTTTCGATTTTCCAAAAGATAAAAAGTTAAACACAAAAACTCATGTGAGACGGTCTCACAGGATAGTTTCTGTGAGACCAATCTTTATTACCCCATGAATGAACCCATAGTCCACAAATTTTCATATGAATTGCTAAGTGTGGGTTATGGGTTGATCCGTCTCACGAAAAAGATCTGTGAGACGGTCTCGCACAAGACCTATTCAAGGTTAAATTGTTAGCCAAAAAAATAATGAGTAGATTTGCCGAAACAAAAAAATAATTGATAAACAAATTATTAATTCTTTGTTTCCACATGGTTTGAATGAATCAGTTTACCTTCCAGCCCTTAGGGATAGTGAATCCTCCAATTTCAATATCTTCAAGGACTGTCCTAAAGCTCAAGGTTGCTGGTTGATATATCCTCAACGTCTCTGTTGCAACTTTCCATGTGTATTTCATTTTGTTCAGATCATCCCAAGTCAGAAGCTCTCCAGATGCCTTCCCCTTTGCAATCTCCTCTTGTTCTGCATCAACAATCAAAGTTTCACTGCATTAAATGCCAAACTCTATCTTTAATATAATTTAGGGGTAATTTTAATTTGATCTTACTATGAGGTATTTTTCATTTTTGACAATCAGGTATCTGTTTCTCAATTTGATCCTCTATATGTTGTTTTTTATTCCGATTTCAGTCCAATTTTGATCGAAATTTTCAAAATCGCTAATGTGGCCATCGGAAATTCGGACATGGTTGTCAAATTTCGATGTCTCGTCAGAAGGTTTTGAAAATTCTGATCAAATTGGTGTGAAATCCGAAAGAAATTAAAACATAAAAGATCAAAATTGGTGTGAAATCGGAAAGAAATTAAAATATAGAGGATCAAATTTGGAAAATAGGTATTTGAATGTCAAAAAATGAGAAATTATTTCTTGCAAGATCAAATTAAGATTACCCTAAATGAAATTTTTTTAGGGTAATTTCAATTTGGTCTTGTATGTGTACATCATTTTAGGGGTAATTTCAATTTTGATCTTGCAATAAAGTATTTTTCATTTTCCGACAACTACGTATACAGTTTCCAATTTACTCCATGTTTTAATTTTAATTTTTACAATTCAGTCCATTTTTTGGTTGGAATTTTCAAGATAGGTGATGTGGCCACCAGAAATTCAGCAGTCAAGATCCGACGACGGTATTTTGAAAATTATTCTAACCAAAATTGTATTAAAATTGCAAACAAAAGTTGAAATTAATTCTACAATTTAAAAGATAGATACACTATATATCATAGTACCTCTAAGGACAGTTTCATAAACATGAGGATTTTCGGCCAATATTTTGATGATGCAAGAAAGCAGGATGGAGGTTGTGTCGTGGCCAGCAAGCATGAGACCAATACAGTTGTCGACGATTTCTTGATGATGAAGTAAAAAGTCGGAACCGGTTCCATCGCGCATTCTTAGCAAGCTAGTGATGAGATCGGGACGATCTGGGATGTCTTGTTTTTGCACTTTTTCCTTTTTTTCGTTGATGAGATCCATAATAATACCTCTGGCTTTTGAACTTGCATTGAGGCTTCTGTTGAAGCGTGTAAATGGCAAGTTTAATGGAATCTCTAGGTATCCTTCAGCCAGTCTTGCAAATAGTTGTTTTAGCTCATCTCTTCTTCTCCCTCTTTCAATTCCAAATATGAGTGTGGAAATCATGTTGAAAGTCAAGGTCTTCATAAGGGGCATTACCTTCAAGAGACAAACATCAATAGCATCAATATTTGCTAAGTGAATTCGTTTTAATATTCCTGATAACTAGTCCATATCCAAAAATAATTTTGCTACAGTACTTTACAGTATCAATTTTAGTCTTGTAAATTAAAAATTGTTCAATTAACGGACTTTTGCACTGGACAGTATAAAAGAATGATTTTCAAACAACTACTTGTTAATATGAGCTTTTTATAAAAACAAACTTATTATATGAGACTCTCTCATGTTTATAATTCCGTGAGACAACAAAAACCGTTTTTCACAAGTCAATCTATTTTGCGGATTTTGGTTGTTGACGAAATTAGATCCATTCTAACTTAAAAGAATTAAATGTTTACCAAGATCTCCTTATTGTGATGCCAATGTTGGTCGAGGTGCATTCTTATCTCTTCTTCCATCTGCCCCACATATTGTTTTAGTGCTTCAGGATTCAAGAATGTTGACATTGCATCTCTCATGCGTTTGTGATCATCACCAGTTAATTCATGCAAAACTCTATCACCAACAAGCATCCTAATGGCAGGGGGTTGCTTAGTCGAAAGCATTTTCTCATCAGCGGTGAATACATATTTGTTTAATGCAAGTCCATGCAGAAATACTGTTGGACTTCCTATATAGTGAAACTTTGAAATGGGGCCATATTTTTTGATTCTTTCTTGGAGCCACACTTCAAGTTTGTTGGCTTTGATGGCTTTTGAAATTTCAAATGTTTGCCCAATTATGGGAAATCCCAGTGAACCTGGTGGAAGCTTTTTAGACGACCTGTTTTTAAATTTTGTTAGGAATAGCAAAATTGGGAGAAGTGCAAGAAAGGCTAAATAAACAGATGGTTCCATGTTCTTCAATTTTGGTTGAGGAGATGTGGGTACATATATGAATGTGTATGTATTATATAAGATATACGGGAACCATAATTTTTTATAACAAAATTGTCCTTTGATATTATTAATTGGGTAAATATCAATTTTAGTCCGATAATTTAGTTCTTGTCCTATTTTGATGCACAACTTTGCCTCTTCCAATTTTGTTTTCTTAATAATCGATTTTCTCTAATTTCAGTCCCTTTTGGTCGGGATAACCAAAATTGTTGACGTAACTGTCAAAGTTTGGCTGCCAACGTCAAATGTTTTGACTGCTGCGTCAGAATTTCCAATGGCCACATCAGCAATTTTTTGGTTGTTCTGATAAAAAAGACTAATATTTGGGAAAAAAAACTCGTCACTTAGAAATCAAAACTAGAAAACTGCAAACATGGAGCACTAAAATTAAACAAGACCTAAATTATCGGACTGAAATTGATAATTTCCCTCATTAATTTCAGTGGTCCTTGAAATCTATTCACACATTGTTTCAGTGGGAATAGGGCTATTTTGAATTTGTCCCTTTTTTCCCCCTCAAAAGTAGCCTACATTGGTTGTAATAATTAATAGATTAAATATATAATACAATTTTAAAAGAATAGCATGAATACTTAATCGTAGTGAAATTATAACTTGCAAGGAAGTTCAAGATATTTTTAATAGTTCTTAAATGACCTCACTAAATTTTGATGAAATTAATATGTTACCATGTATGTATGCGCTAAAAGGAAATGTTTAACCCTATATATTAATGGATGTGAGCTTTTATCTTTACCTAAAATGTTAAGACATAGGATTCATAAACCATGATGTAGCCAAAAAATTTATTGCATTAGACTACTTGACAATAAACGGCGTGGAAGGATACAGTAAATATCGTACATAGGGAAAAACACATGGTCCGTGCATGTGCTAATACCCTATATATATAGCAACGTCAATGCTAAACAATTTTTTAAGATAAAAAATAAATATATACAATATCAGATTATTGAAAAGATATGGATTTAAATAATTATGTTTTACATATTTTTTATGTATATATATTGTAGTATTGAAAAACATCGAACACTTATAATTATTTATTTTTATAGAAAATTACTTCTTGCATTATAGATCGCCAAGTACATACTTTTAATATAACGACTGCTTTATAAAACTTTAAATATTTATATTATCTTCTAACTTTATAAAACTTTAAGTATTTATATTATCTCAAAAATTTATGTTTAAGTACATGAATTTCAAAAAAGCAGTAATCTTCTTCTATTAAATATTTTATCACAAAATTTATATTAAAATAAAAAATGACAGTTTTAAAAAGAAGACACATGAGTATGCCAATATGAAAAATAATTTTTGTAATAAAATCTTATTATGTTGATTAATATACTTTAGAAATTTTAACTTAAATGTTTTACAATTTATAATTATTTAAATAAAAAATTAATAGTATGTATTAAATACATATACATATATAAAAAATGTATATATTTTTCTAGTCTTTTATTATAATGTACCATTAATCAAGAATTATATGTATTTTTCTTTTATTTTTAATTATAATATTTGATAGGTTATCAAGAAAGTCATGCAATTTAAAATTATTAAATTAATTTAAAAACCTAAAATAAAATCTTGAAAAAATAAAATAAAAAGAAATTATTTACATATTATCAAATTGATATGCATTTTTAGGAGGAAAAGTGGCAAATGTGTAATTTTCACCAACTTGTTTCTTTTTATATTATGTATGTATGTGTATATATATATATATATATTTGTAAAAAGACTTCTAAGTCCTCTACAATTTTTTTATCCAAACTAGTTTTGTACCCGTGCGATGCACGGGATAAAATTTTATAAAATGTAATAATAAGATTCGTGAGACAGTCTTGTTCTTATCGACTATAAATTGTTAGTTGAGTGTCATGATGAACAAAACATTTATGTTTTCACCTAAATTGTGAATCACATAAGGATAACATGAACAAATTAAAAATATATGTATAACCAAAAATGCACCACACCTAAAATCAGGCGAAATTATACTTGTTGAAGTTGACTTTGAAGTAATACGATCAGCTAAGCCCTATTTGGCCACTCCAAGAGCAAATGTTTTACAAAACATTTTTTTACCTAAGCATACCAAAAATAAAACATCAATCGTCAAATACAATTAAAGCAATGAATTTATAATACCATAAGTATCCTTAGTTAAAAGGATGTCTTACCAAGTTGCAACTCAATAGCCTTCCTATTTCAAAAAGTAAAAAATTGAATTTCTGATTATATCAACAATTTTGATGTTAATCTAGTAACGGCTAAAATATTAAGACAAATATCTAATTCGAATATAAATCTAAATAATAAAATAAATAATATTACCTATAATTTTAAAATCAACGTCAGTTGTTCAAATTTTAGACGATAGAAGTCATCACCTTATTCAACAACCTTCTTCAAACATTGGAGCTTTATCCATTCTTGTATCACAAAAACTTGTGTGAGAGTATTTATTGTTAACAAAGAATAAATCAAAAGATATGAAATGATATGAATTGATTTTTCAAAAGTTATGTATAAAGAAATACATTTGGTTCCAATATTCACGTAATTTTCATAAATAATGCAAACACAATTATAGATGATAATATTAATATTAAAATCACATAAATAATGGAATTTGCGATGCATATATATCCTAGAAAATTGATATATAATACATTTTTTCAAAGTTTCATTATGAATATAGAAATTAACAATTTATAATAATGAATAGTTAATTTATTTATAATAATAAATTTATTTATGCTTAATTATAGAAATTTATATTATACAAAATTATAAATTACATTTCTTTAAATAAGTATATCGTATTTTTTAATTTTATAAATTAGATAATCAGATATTTCAAACATTAGTACATAAGATTAACACCTTTGTTACATACTTGTTTGAAATTTTATTCAACAATTTATGATGTATAACTAAAATATAGATAATTCGTATTATGCAGAAATTCAATATATAGAGATCGAGTCACAGATCATGATTATTATAATAATGAATCAATAAAGTGACCCATGTATCAAACATCAATAATTTTTTTTTAATTTTATATCTGATGAAAAATAATTCAAGAATTCATGTTGTAGATTTACATATAATTCTAATGTTCAACGTGGATTAAAAAAATATTCATAAAGCTAACACAACTCTAATTTCATTCCTTATATTAATACACATACATATCAAAATAAATTACTACATATTTGTTCTTAACATCTATTAATCATGGTGCATCATTTTTATGATCGTAGAATTAGGTTTATTTTCCTTAAATGTCTTTCAAGCATCACCATGATCTTGGTTGCTAATTAGTGAAAAATCACTTCACATTTGTTCTTATAGGCGCGAGGATTCTGCCCGTTGAAGAGAGCTTCCTCCTCTGCGGCGTGCTTGAGGCGACGTGGTTTCTTCTAATTGGCTCGTACAGATTCTGTTACGGTTGTACACCTCTGCTGATGCGTCCTGCCATATCAGTCTAAGCATCATCCTTTCGTCCTATATGTTTTTACTCGTGGCTCATCTGATTGGTTCGTTTGTGAATGTTTCTAACGTAAACTCAGTGTGCTCACTTTGAGGTAACTGCTTCAGGAGATGGTTGTTGCTGCTAGTTTTGTCTTATTCGGCTAGCTTCCTGTTTGGTAGTAACCTTCCAAAAGGTTGTTGATTTCTTCTTTACTTAACCGATTTTTTGATTTTGTTCGAGGAGCATCCTATCGTAGCATCCTCTCAGCATCCTTCTAGTATCCTTCTACAGTGACCTATACTTAGTCAATTTTGATTCTTTTAAGCAGCAAGGTCTTCATCCATCTTCAAGCTCTTGATCTTGATCCTCAAGCCTCCTGATTCTAATCTAAGCAATTACAACTGAATCTAAATACATAGGATCCTAAGCTCTATCTATTAGATGTTTTGTCCTCATCAAAATCTATACATAGTTCCTTACAATTTCCCCCTTTTTGATGATGACAAAACTCCTTTAAGAGGATCAGACTTGAGATTTTATTAAGGAAGAACAGTCAGTAACCAAAAGAGAAAATCAGAAGAAGTAAGTTCACGAGTAGTAAGCTTTCATAACCGAATATTAATTTTATTCAGATAATAAGAAACATAAGAAAAAAATACAAAGATAGAAAGCAAAAACAAATAAGCATATACAGAGAGCTAGGAGAGAGATAGCATCCTTCAGATCTTCAACAAGGATGCTCGTTTCTTATTTCCATTCCGGGAACCTTTCCACCAGTTCAGAATAGACTCCTGGTAGGTAGGCTTCAGCATCCTCTCCATCTCACGGGTTTCATCATACCTGAGCCAGAAGTCTTCACATAAAGGAATAACTTCCCCCTTTTCCATTCGGCTTCGTAGCCTTACTTGAATGGGGAGTACTCCTTTGCTGGCGAGTTCTCTAAACTTTGGAAGACCTTCTCTATGGGATTTTTCTCGTATCAAAGTAGACTCCTTGCACAACTTCATGTAGTACTTCAGGTACTCAACCCTTTTATGGTTTTTGATCTACATTTAGGAAGGATTGGAGGTAGTAGGCAGGTCGAACTCGGGGAAATTCCATTCCTGGAATCTTGAGCTTCTGACGTTGGGGCTCCTATCAAGAAAAAAATCAGGGAGTCTGGCTTCTTAAGTTCATTCTCTGCCAGTACCTCGAGGTCAGGCTGCTTCTGAGCTGGACATAGACTTGAGAGACTCTCTTTAGTAGACTTCTCAATTAGCTGATCCATTCATACATTTCATCGGCCTTCCTCCTCTTTTCCTCTCTTTCTCCATGGCCTCTTCGCAAACCCGAAATGCACGGAACCTGAGATAGCTTTAGATTTTTTTTGGTTCCCCTATCTGAGTAACCTGGGGCTCCTCCTCCTCTGCTTCCTCCATCTCCGCCTGAATCTCTTCTCGGTGTAATAGCAAGTTGTTTGCACGTCGAAGGATTATGTGCTCTCTGCTCGATCCTCTTCACCTCTTCCCCCTTTTTGTCATCATAACCAGAGCCCACTGCAAACTTAAGCATAGAGTGCATACTGGAAAGGAGTCCAGTATGCTCCTGTAGAGTCTGGCCCTGATTGAATTGTTCATCGTCAATCGATTTGAGGGTTGAAGAGATGGACTTCTGCTTTGTTTCTAAAGTGACCAACTTCTTCTCCTGAGATTTTATCTTCTCTAAGTGCTTCTTCATCACCTCTGCTGTTGAATCCCCATTTACTGGGAGTCGGGAGTTGATGGTCATCCTGCAGCTTTGCTAAAGTGGCATTAAGAGCATCCATGAGAACTCAGCCATCTTGCGATCCTTCTTTGTTTTTAAGCGCATTTTCTTACTGGCTCTAGACAATGACCTCCCAATAGCTTCAACAGCTTTGAAGACTTCAGACACAGATTTATTAGATTCCTGCAAAGAAGAAGAAGTAGTTAGTTGTTTGGATTTTTCAGCTCCAGGTATCACCCTGTTCACTGGTTGTACCATCATCGCTGTTGGAAGAGCTGCTGGTATCCTCCTCGTCCTCAGCTTCCTCCTCAACTTCATCTTTTTGAGGAGGCACATCCTCCATCCAGGACAAATACTTCTCTACTTGTTCCTCCGAAGGCCCTTGCTTCTCCTCTGGCGCCTTCTCAGTCTCCACCACCTTTTCAGAAGTCTCTGTGGGAGCAGACTCTTCAAAAGTAGGCTCTGTAGGAGCAGCCTAGTGTGTTGGAACTATCTCAGCGATAGGCTCTGTGGGAGCAGCCTGTTCTGCTGCGGCCTCTTCTGCATTCTTCTCACCAAGACTCGCAGGATCCTCAGAAATTACTCCTTCTGTTTCCATGGGAGTAACTTCCTCTGCCGTGTTATCTTCCTCCATTGATGCCTGTTCAGAAGAGTTTGTTGGCATTGAGGGTCCTTCTGCTATTGTTGTTTTAGGTTCCTGAAGAATCTTCTCGAGCTTAGCAGCAACTAGAAGGACTTCTAACTTTTTTACCTCCGAGTAGTTGGGGCATCCTTAATCTTCGTATCAGCCTTTTCTTTTGTGGCAGAAGCATCCTCAAGAGTAGGAACCTCTCCCGCGATATCTAATCTTGTCACCTCCTCATCAGGCAGGACCTAAGATATCCATCAGCTGACTGAATGCTCCACTGGACTCATCCTTTGTTGGTGGTGAAGGCATCCTCTGGTTGAGTGGCTGAACCATTAGAGGTGGCTCAGATGACTCTGTCACACAGGAGGATCCTTCACCAGGCTGCATAGGCTGGGGCCTGTGCCTTATCCTGGTCTCAACCAAGCTGGCATCCAGATCCTGCTTCAGCATCCTTTCCTCCGTCTCTTCTGCTCCGAACGCCTTAGCCTGCTTTTCTGCGAAGCCCACGTCATCGCCTTCCGTCAGCTGAGCAATCAACAGTCCTCTAGGATGATTTCATCCTTGTAGAACTCAGGTTGCTTAATGGGCTTCTTCCCCTTCAATGTCCTTGGGGAAGGTGGGGGCAGAGCAAAGACATCAACTTGCTTCCTCCTCACTGCTCTTGCAGCAAGCTCTGTCTTTGCCTCCATGGTGTCTTGATACACCTTCCACTTCCTCTTCTCCAACGCCTTCAAGGAGCTATTCTCCAGAACACCCTCATCCTTAATGTTTTCAGCTTCAGCCCAGTTGATAGCCCACTCCTTCTCCTGTACCCAGTCCGACCTAACTGCTTCAGGAGAGGGTTGCTGCTGTTATTTTTGTCTTATTCGGCTAGCTTCCTGCTTGGTAGTAACCGTCCAAAAGGTTGTTGATTTCTTCTATACTAAGCCGATTTTCGATTTTGTTCGAGCAGCATCCTATCGCAGCATCCTCCCAGCGTCCTTCCAGTATCCTGCTGCAGTGACCTATACTTAGTTAATTTTGATTCATTTAAGCAACAAGGTCTTCATACAACTTCAAACTTTTGATCTTGATCTTCAAGCCTCCTGATCCTAGTCTAAGCAATTACAACTTAATCTAAATACATAGGATCCTAAGCTATATATTATATGTTTTGTCCTCATCAAAATCTATACATAGTTCCTTACAATATAGTTTAACGATATATTATAATATTTCATCGGCGATATATTGTCGAAATAAAACAACAGTGCGATATAGTTTTGGACCTAACTTATCGGCAATATATCGCAAATTTTCTTCCCTACTCATATATAAGGGTACGTATATATATAATAATATATAGGGTTAATTTCAATTTTAGTCATGTATGTATGACCTTTTTCCATTTTTGGACAACCAAGTATACATTTTTCAATTTTGGTCCTATATGTTTTTACTTTTTCCAATTTTGATCATATATGTTTCAAAATTTTCCAATTTTAGTCACATTTTCCAATTTTGATCTCATATGTTTCAAAATTTTCCAATTCAATCCAATTTTGGTCGGATGGCCGTTGGGAAATCTTACGTTGGTGATTTTGATAATTTCAATCGAAATTGTACTAAATTGGAAAATGTATACTTTGTTGTCCAAAATGGAAAGAGTCATACATACAAGACAAAAATTGAAGTTAACCCTAATATATAATATAAACTATATATATAATTATACTCAATAAAGAAAAACTCAAAAAACACACATGTTACCTTTTGGTTAATCTTATTTTCCGTTCAAAAGTTTTATTTTCAATTAATTCACTTAATATTTCTAATTTATTATAATTAAACTTTTAATGAGATAATAATATTAAAAAACAAAAAGTTAATAATAGTGATTTCTAATAAAATTGTAACTTACGAAACTTTAGGCGAAACATTTTAATTGAAATAGAATATTCTTGCAACTGCATTAAATGATAATTGAATTTTTTGCATAACTAAATTTGATTTACATAAAAATTAAGTTAAGAATTATTGATGAGTAACTAATAAGTAAGTTCATTTATAAATAATAATTATCAATTTTTTAATGAATATTAAATTATGTGTGTAATACACGGTCTTACACTAATATAATATTAAAAGAGAATACCTACCTCTCATGTATACCATTTGTATCTCACAATCCATTCAAAAAATTACTTCATCTACATAAATATCTTACTTGAAAATATAGACTAAGGATATATTATTTATATCACACCAAGGTATTAACTATATAATATAATTGTATACTACAAAATGTTTATTTACGACAACAAAATGTAGTCAGAAAAACATTGATAGTTATTACAAAATGATTTAGCAACGACATTTTATCGTTGGATTACCGTTAAATTATTATCTCATAAGAAAAAAGTTTTTTCTTCTTTAATTTTACTGTTACTAGTACATTAAGGACAATATATTACAAAAATGTAATTTTAATTACTTTTGAGTTGCTTTTTTTAACAACTTCTTGTCCCTTATATTATCATTTGTTTGTGACAATAAGTTATCTTAAAAAATTAACTTCAATGTTACATACTATCTCATTATAAGTAATCATTTTTTTTATATGTAGATGTACAAGAACATATAATATTTTGTAGATGTACAAGAACATATATTATCGTGGGTAGGTGTGGGCATGAACAAATTGGGTGCGTGGATTCACGTGATATAATACAAGTGGGGATGTGGTGCACAGTGTACCTGATTAATAAAAGTTTGTGTTTGTAAAATTAATGTTGTTTTTCGTACATTACTACGAGTTTTTCCCTATGTACAATGTATGCTTCCATACATGTTCTATTTATGACCTAAATTTAGGCAACGACAAAAGTTCATATCTATATTTTTAGGGTTTGGCTATTCAAGTTAGGGTTTTATCTTTTTTATCTTTTTTTTTTTTTTCTTTTTTGCATGAAAAACAGTAGGGTAAATATCAGTCTTATCTGACTATGGTGGTTGAGAAAATTGGTAAAAATCCATATATAAATTATGACCTTATGCTTTAATTTTTGAGTTTTCAAGAATTCTTTGTATATTAATATTGGTTGCCGACTTGCCGTCGATACAAGTGACATACTGACACGACAGATTATTTCACATGTAGAATCAGAAAAAAAAAAAAAAACAAATCCTTCCAAATCCATATCACACAAAAAGAAAGACAAAAATCAATTTATTTCACTAAAAATATTGAATTACTGATAATATTATTATGAAAATTATGTTCGAAAATTTCAACACGACAAGTAAAGTTGAAAATATTATTTATTATAAGAGTATAAAATCTAAAAAAAGTTATTTAAAAAATCATAAAGTTATTTTTGTTATCTAATTAAACAAAAAAAATCTAGAGAAAATGTAAAAATAAACTAATAATAATCTTTATTATTACGTATGAAAATTATTTTCGAATTTCAAAATTTAACAAATACATTTTATAGTAATTGTTAGGTAAATATAAAATTAGAAATATTTACTTAAAAAATGATAACTGATTTTAAATTTCTAAAACCTATATTTAATAATAATAATAATGAAAGGGAATTATGTTTGGAAGTTTAATAAATGATATAAAATTTATAATAACTAATAAATAATTCAACATAGTTATCAATTTATTTAAAATATTTAATACTATAACCTTTAAAAAATTCTAGCAAATAGATTCTTTTTTGGCTGAAAATTATCTTAAAATATCTATAAACAAATAAAAGAAAAAAAATGCTTGAAAATAAAATAATTAATAAAATCAATAAAATGTTTAAAAATAATAATAAACTTTACTAAAGTACATATAAATATATAATAAATTGAGAATTTCTTATTTTAAAAAATAAGAAAATTAAAATTTTTGTCTTTATTTGTTGATTTTCTATATTTGATATAATATTTATTTTTATAATAAATAAAAATTTCTGATTTTATGATTTTTTATATTTACTTAAATTATATATATATATATATATATATATATATATATAGTTTTAGATGTTCTACTATCATCATCATCTCATCATCATATCTTTATTTTTTTTTGAATTTATTTTTAATTTTTAGATATTCTAAAATAATTTTTCGATTTAAAAATATAATATTTTATTTTATCATATTTTCATTGTATGTTTTTTTTGCCAAAAATATCTTCTTTCTCAAATGTCATGGACATTAAATTAAAATAAAACTCAAAAACAATTCCACATGTGTTAATAACACATAAGTCATGTCTGTATGGTGGTCAGCGCACTAATTTCGTAGAATTAGTTATCAAACATTTTTCTTCAAATCTATTTTCTAAAATTATATGTAGATCCTATATATATATACATATATATATATATATATAGATCCTTCTAAATGAGTTTATCTTAATTTGATATTAAACATGTGCAATGCTAATGAGTTTTTATTGTGGTTTTAATGAAATTAAAAGCAAACCGCGCTATAGCAATTGAAATTAATGATATGAAAGACCACTTTTGGCTAGGGACAACTCAAATTAATTCACTACAAAAACAAATTCTAAGTTTGGTAAAATCATAGTATTTATTATTATTTGGCCTAGCAAAGAAACCTTATATAAACGCGTCCCAACACATGCTTATACATAAAAAAAAAAAATATTGAACCACCTCTTGTGTGGCTATTAGACATGGAGTACACTGCAATTTACTTAGCTTTATTTCTAGCATTTCTCCCTCTTTTGGTATTTCTAACCAGCTGGAACAAAAGGTACTCTAAAAAGCTTCCACCAGGTTCATTAGGGTTACCCCTAATTGGCCATAACTTACAAATATTAAAAGCAATGAAAGACAACAGATTTGAAGATTGGCTGCAAGAAAGGGTCCAAAAATATGGCCCTGTTTTCAAGTTCAGCTTCGTAGGGTTTCCCATGGTTTTCCTCCATGGACCCACTTTCCACAAGTTCATATTCACTGCGGATGAGAAGACACTTTCGAGTAAGCAACCATCGTTCGATAAGCTGATGGGAGAGCGGAATTTGCTTGCATTAACGGGCGATGATCACAAGCGTTGGAGAGGGGCAATGTCGTCGTTCTTGAATCCCGAAGCACTGAGAAATTCTGTTGCGCAGATGGATCATGAGATTAAAACACACCTCAAGAAATATTGGCAGCCCAATCAACAGATTCTGGTAACCAGTTAGCATACATGCATGCGCGTAAAAATGACTGAAATCGGAAAAAATTAAAACAAACGGCAAAAAAAAAAGAATATGTCCCTATATGTAGATTCATTAATCAAATATTGATCGATGTTATTAATCATGTCTATTGTTTCTTGATCATGCATGAAGGTAATGCCACGAATGCAAATCTTAACCTTCGATGTATTTTGCTCGGTTCTATTCGGAGTTGAAAAGGGCAGAAGAAGAGACGAGCTACAAAAACTGGTTCGGAAAGTGATTGAAGGATTTGTTGAGATTCCAATAAACTTGCCATTCACAAACTTCAGTAAAAGCCTAAGTGCGAGTGCTAAAGCCAAAGGGATATTCAAGGAACTAATTGATGAAAAAAGGGCAAAACTGGAAAGTGGAGAAACAACAGACATTCATCAAGATATCATCACTAGCTTAGTAAGCATGCGAGACGAGTCGAATGCACCACTCGTTTCTGATGAAGAAATCATGGCCAATTGTGTTGGCCTTATGATTGCAGGCCATGACACTACATCTATCCTACTCTCTTTCATCATCAAAATTTTAGCTGAAAATCCACTTGTTTATGAAAATGTTCTTAAGGGTACGTATATGATCCTTTTTTTCCCTTTCCATATAGTGCTTATAAACTATATATGCATAACACATCTCTTATATGCATAACACATCTCTTATAATTTTATGAAATCCTTAAATAATTAATGTGTTTGGTGAAAAATAAATTCTCTTATTTTTTTTCCTCAAATAACATCTTAGGAGCTTATAAGTAATGTTGTCTTAAACAGGTTAACCCTATTTGTTAGATTCGATCTTATTTAACAAATATATGTCGGGAAATTTGGAAATTCAGGAGATTACTTATGTCATTCACCAATGAAGGATACTAACTTTTCTGGCCCAACATTGAGACACTAATTTTTGAGTGATTTTAGGTTAGAATTAAAACCCGAATTCAAGAAATTCGAGTAAAATCGCATGAGATTTGGGCTTTTTGTTGTAATGATTCAGCCTGAACTTCATGTAATTTGGCCAAAATTCATGATTTCGAGCTTTTTGTTCTAAAATTGTTCAATTGAAAAGTTAGTGTCCCAATGTCAGGGCCTGAAAAGTTCATCTGTTATTGATGAATGGTCAAATGGCAGTGTCCTAAATTTGCAATTTTCTCACATTTATTTGATAACATTATCATTTAAATTATACAATTTTCATTCCTAACATGTAAAAGCTATGATTGTATTTAATCAAAAAAATTCAACAACTTAACATTAGAATAGGATGTAACATCATATAATTACTTTTAAAACAAACAATACATGAGATACAATAACTTAAAGGGGATATTTGGACTGGACTTGGCGGCCATCCGGATTTTGGATGGGTGTTGTTTAGTCTATATTTGGACACATTTGCAAAATCCTACTACAATTCCCAATAAAAACATCTATTTTTCTACTTTTTTTACAATTCTCAAAAAAAAAAACGTCTACTTTTTCTACATTTATAATTCTACCACAAATTTCTCAAAGTTCATACTCACAAAATCCTTCTATAGCTCAAATCAAGACTTGTAAAAGTCACCTTAAATCCAGAACAAGCATTCCCTAATCTTAAAAAGAAGTAAAAAAAAAAAAAAAACTTATTGGATATTAATGGGGTGTGTGTAAATATATTGAAAAACAGAGCAAGAGGAGATTGCAAAGACGAAGGTGGCTGGAGAGGCTCTCAACTGGGATGATCTGAATAAGATGAAATACACATGGAGAACTGCACAAGAGGCACTCCGGCTACATCCTCCGGTGTCGATGAGCTACAGAACAGTCGTGAAAGATATCGAATTGGGAGGATACACAATTCCAAAGGGATGGAAGGTAAACAAAATTTACACATTATACACATACTTTGCAAATTTATCTCATAACAAGCATGGAAATCTTGCCACTTTTAATTAGTCCAAATTCATGAGATAATTAATTGCCATATGCAAATGGCAAACAGGTTATGTGGTCAGGAATGTTGACTCATAGGGATGAATCCGTGTTTCCGGATCCACAAAAGGTCCATCCACCGCGCCATGAGAACCCAACGCTCGCGGCATACAACTACGTGCCATTCGGGGGAGGACCAAGAATGTGCCCCGGAATAGAGTTTGCAAGAACTGAAGCTTTAACCATGATTCATTACTTGGTGACTCAATACCAATGGAAGCTTTCTTCTAAAGAGAATATATTTAGTAGAGATCCTATGCCTTTTTTCAAGCATGGTTTACCCATACATATTGAGATGAAGAAGCCTAGCTAGTCATCATTCATGATGCAATTTGATATACTTTTATTGGACGATATATGAATAATGATATATATTCAACTAATGTACAAGTTGCGTGTATGAAGAAGTTTGATGCATTGTTAAAGATGGCAATAACTGAGGGTGGGCTGAGTTTTGTAATAATTATCGTCCTTGCCCATAATGTATTAATTGCATTTATTTTGCTTATTTCAAGTTGTACATGCGGCCACATGAAGACACAAGTTATGCCTATATCAATATAATTGAGGAAATAATTACTACTAGTTCACTATCCATACTACATTTGAGCTGCAAATATAATTTAATTCCATTTAGACTTCCAATTTTTGGGCAAATAGCTAGGTTTTAAAATCTTTTAAATAGTCGTACAAAACTATCAAATTAGTTCATTTGTACTAAATAACCATGTACCACGAGTGTACCACATCCCAAAACATGTTAAATATGTTTTAAAAGTAAAAGTGGTTACAATTTATAATATTTTTATAATATCAAAACAATGTAGTTTTGATGTGGTACATGCGTAGTAGATAATTGTTTGGTACAGAGGATCCAGTCTGCAGAACTATGTGTTTGACTTCATTTACACTAATAAATTTCAAAATTTAATCACAATATGACCCTTTACACATCTCCACAAAAAGAATAAGTATTTGTATTTGCAATGAGAGTTTTTTACGAAAAATCATGAGAAGTACCTATTTTTTTACAACATACTGTCGCAAAAATTGATAATATAAATTGGCAATACATTGATATAAAAAACAATTAAAATTTTTTATGTCTGACAACATGATGTTGTCGCTAAAAGATTATTTGCAACGAAACTTTTGAGAAATAACTTAGCAACAAACGCAACATATAGTACGACAATTATCAATGTCGATGAGCTTTTATAATAAAAGAAAAACGTATCTCTTAACTTAATTCTATATTTTATTCTTCTCCACATTTCTCAAACCCTATGTTAAATCCATTTGAGGGAAAATCAAAGAAGGCTTTTCAATGGACTAGTAACTCTATGTACTGATAGAGTATGGAATCATGAATTGCTTTACAAGAAAAGAAGGAGGTCTAATAAATAGTGCAAAATTACAGTGGCAGAAAGGAATTTGTTGCCGAAGAAACAATAAACAAGGGTAACTATCAATTTTAGTCCTGTAAGTTAGACTCCTAATTTTGGTACATCAAGTTTAAGCTTTCAGTTTTTAGTCCTTTTAACTATCGATTTTTCCAATTTTAATCCTTCCGACTACCACGTCAAATTTGCCGACAGTCACATCAAATTTGCCGATTGCCGCATCAAATTTTCCAAAAACCACGTCATCAATTTTGGTTGTTCCAACCAAAAAGGATTAAAATTGAAAGTTTAAACTTGATGCACTAAAACTAGAAATGACCTAACTCATAGGATTAAAATTGATATTTTCCCATAAAACAAAGTTAGAGTATACTAATGGAAAAACAACGAAGAACAATCACACAAGTGCAGTTTGGCAAGCGCATTGCTCCCTTGTATATTGTCCTTGCACATGAGTTGTATTATGAGATGCATTATTTGATATTTTATCCCCAAACCATAATTTGTATGAAGAAAATCATCATAATGATAGATGAAAGATATAGTTGGAACGTATAATTCAAGATTTTTTTTTATTTAATTTTATAGTTTTATGTAGTGTTGTTAAAAATTATGAAAATAAAAATGTTGGATCAAAACATAAAATATCAGCTAGGAGAAAGTTTTGGTTCTCCCCAAAGCTAGTGTCCCATTTTTAGTCCTGTAAAAATGCATTTTTTCAATTTGATCCTGTAATTGAAAAATTCATCCAGTTTGGTCCTGTAATTGGAAAATACGTCCAATTTTGGTCCTTTTTTGGCAAATTTTTTATTTTCCGGCTAAAATTGGGGGCGAGTGTAGTGCACTTGCCGGAATGTGGCCGAAGAATCAAAAATCTGGAAAAAAAATTAGCAAAATTGTGAATTACAGGACCAAAATTTGAAAGTACATTTTTATAGTATTAAGATTGGACAATAGCTATGGGGAGGACGAAAATTGAGTTTTTTCCATATCAGCTAGAAACACATCGTTCAACATGTTAAGGTCGAACTTTAATGTGTACGATCTCTACAGGTCGAATGCTCTTAAAGAACACTTAAGACTATAATAATATACTAACGTGTTGAAATGTGCCCGAGCTAATATTGGTCTAATTTTGTATTTTTAGATATTAAAGGATAAAATTATCAATGATGTGGTCGAACTGACCACATTTCGAACTACCCCGGGAAACCAATCGACTTTAAAGGCTAATCGATGCGAACAAAACAAAGAAGTATATAGAACATATGGGCGAACAGAAAAGTTCACGCTCTGTAAAGAGATATGGGCGAACTAATTAGACTTACAAGCTGAGAGGTCGAACTAGATCTGGAACGAACTAATTCAAATTTGAAGCAACCGCCACGATCGCGAATATCTCGCCCACTTCCCACTTTTTTAGGAGAAAATCTAACTGCCACGTTTTTCAGGGAATATTTATAACCCTTATCTTTCTATTCACACACACACGAAATTATACACAAGAATTATTGAACAAAAGAGCAATAGCAAAGTTTTTCCCAGATTACTAACTTGAGCGTCGGAGACCCTTCACGGGGAAAAACCCCCGGCGTTTTTTGTTTTTTGCAGGTCTTTTAAATCGGAGAATTCCAATCGGCATCGGAGAATTCCAATCGACACCAAGAAAAGAGAAAATTGAAGTGTAGACTAATCAATTGGCGCCGTCTGTGGGAAGTTTTTCTTTCGTAACCTTGAGTTATTAAGACGTGGAGAAACTGTGAAAATGGTGAATACCAGAGGATCTCAAAGCAGGTTGGAAGAAGAAGCACAATCTGTGCGACAAGACGATGACCAGAGTTCTGCACCGGTGAATCCTCTCGGCACTGTCACTTTGACACCGGAGGAACTCTCGACTTTGATAGAGGCGGCTGTCCAGAAGGCTCTAGGCAAACAAAGGGCCGAGTCACAACAAGGCAACACTGATATTCATGTCCAAAAGGAACAAGAAGGTGACAAATCTCGAACGGATGAATAGGAGAGTCAGTCCGGTCACCCTCGCGGCCAGAAACGAGGACATGCAGAATTATCTGAAAAAGTGGACGATCTAAGGAAGGAATTGCGAGAGGTCCAAAAAACTGTTCGACGAATTCCCCGAAGTTCCAGGGGAAATCCTTTTTCTGAAGAGGTCATGGAGGATGAACTGCCAGCCTCCTTTCGGCCGGTTCATTTTGAGAATGATGGTACCACCGATCCGTGGGATCATCTATGTAGATTCGCGAATACCGCTCTGCTACATCGGTATTCGGATGGCATCAAATGTCGAGTATTCGCAACTACCCTCACCAAGGCTGCTCAGACATGGTTCAGCCAGCTGAATGATGGGATGATCCACAACTTCGAACAACTGTCGGAGTTGTTTCTGCACCAGTTCGCTAGTTCGAGGAGGCAGAGGCGATCTACTCAAACCTTGTTCGGTGTGAAACAGAAGGGGAATGAGACTTTGCGGAACTATGTCAAAAGATTTACGGCTGCTACTTTAGAAGCTCCCGAAGCTTCGGATGATTTGGTTGTTAGCGCTTTCTTCCAAGGTTTGAAAGAGGGTGACCTCCATACTTCGCTGGTTAAGAAGACACCCAACAATTTTGATGACTTGTTACAGAGGTCCACCAAATACATTAACTTAGAGGAAGCAGTTCGAATGAAGAAAGGTGAAAGTTCGAGTCGAATGAGTAGGCCGCAACAAGAGCATGAAGCAGCGAGAAAGAGAGATGGAGGGGAACAGCGAGCAAGGTTCGCTCCACCCCCCTTGAGAGATAATCGAACAGGACGGAGGTATGAACAGTACACGCCCATGACCATGTCACCCGGACAGGTGTTGATGGAAATATGGAATCTGCCCCAACTGAAATGGCCGTCGACCTGGAGTCCTAATCCGAAGAAGCCATCAACCTTCGGTAATGGTAAATTGTGTCGACTTCATAATGAATATGGGCATGGAACTGATGAATGTTTGCATTTACGAGATGAATTGGAGAGGCTAATCAGGGAAAACAAGTTAGCTCGTTTCGTTCGTCGAACTCAATCGAACCGTGAACAGAGGAACGATCAGGAAGAGCCAAGACGGGAGAGAAGGCAAGAGCAGCAAGAATTATCTCCGCCTCCACCTCCCCTAGCGCGAGCTAGACCCCAACGGGAGGAAAGACCCACTATTCACATGATTATGGGCGGGCCAACAGATGGAGATTCCAACAGAGCTCGAAAGGTGAGACTTAATTCTGTCAAGCAAGAACAGAATACGGTTCACTCGATTTTCGAGGAGGTAGCGATCGAGTTCGGAGTTCGCGATCGTGTTGCAATTCAAAGTCCCCAGTTTGATGCCATGGTGATCGTCGCTGAAATAGGAGGCTTCAATGTTGAACGGGTGTTCGTGGATACGGGAAGTTCAGTGGACATTATGTTCATGGATTGCTTCAAGAAGATGAGATCAACAGTTGAGGTAAAGACTGTAGAAACTTCACTTTACGGTTTTACAGGAGAATATGTGACAGTGTACGGCAAAGTCGAACTTCCTATGGTGCTAGGAGACGGGGAATGGAAGCAGAACAAGACAATGACTTTCTTGATAGTGGACGCACCCTCTCAGTACAATGTGATCCTAGGCCGTCCTTCTCTAAGTTCGTATGCTGCAGTCATTTCGCCTGCACATTTAATGATGAAGTTCCCTGTTGAAAATGAGGAAGGGCGAGTAGTGGGAGTAGAAGTTGTACATGGCGATCAGCAAACTGCCCGACGATGCTATATAACTGCGGTTCGACAATCTGAGTCTCGCAAACGCCATAGCGAACAGAGGGATGATGTTGATCGAGGAAGGGATAAGAGTTTAAAGAAGGGAGATGAAACACAGACTGTAGAATTCGAAGAAGGCGAACTGATGAGCGTGGAGTTAATCCCGGAACTGCTAGGGCATTCAGTTCGCCTAGGGAGTCAATTGCCAGAACAGGTTAAGGGAGAAATTGTAGCAGCTCTCCAAGATAATGTGGATCTGTTTGCATGGAAACCTGAGGATATGAAGGGTATAAATCCAGAAGTAGCAATGCACAAGTTGAATATCAAGCCTGATGTTCGTCCGATTAAGCAGAAACTAAGACATTTTGGGGATCAACAGAATGAAATTATCAAGAAAGAGGTTGAGAAGCTACTAGAGATCGGGCACATCGAGGAGATCCGGTATCCTCGATGG
Organism: Scutellaria baicalensis; assembly: GCA_005771605.1. Taxonomy (NCBI): domain Eukaryota; kingdom Viridiplantae; phylum Streptophyta; class Magnoliopsida; order Lamiales; family Lamiaceae; genus Scutellaria; species Scutellaria baicalensis. Next base: position 25,608,263 of record CM016724.1, read on the forward strand.
CTGGCTAATGTTGTGTTAGTCCCGAAACCAGGGAACAAGTGGCGGATGTGTATTGATTTCAGGGATTTGAATAAAGCTTGCCCCAAGGATCATTATCCTCTCCCGCGGATTGATAAACTAGTAGATTCCACCGCAGGATGCGAACTGCAGAGTATGATGGATGCAGCACAAGGATATCACCAAATCATGTTGCATCCAGAAGATAAACCCAATGTGGCCTTTATTACTTCTTCAGGTACATACTGCTATACGGTCATGCCGTTCGGTTTGAAAAATGCAGGAGCTACTTACCAGCGAATGGTGGACGAAGTGTTTAAACACCAATTGGGACGCAACATGGAAGCATATTTCGATGATATGTTGGTGAAAAGCACACAGGCGAACACACATGCCGAGGACTTGAGGGAAACCATGGCGACAATCCGAAAGCATGGGATGCGATTAAACCCAGCCAAGTGTTCGTTTGGAGTAAGAGCAGGGAAGTTTTTGGGATATATGGTGACGAACAGGGGAATAGAGGTCAACCCCGGCAAAGTCCGAGCAATACAAGAAATGACGCCTCCTCGAACCATCAAAGAGGTACAAACACTAACTGGCCGCATCGTTGCTTTAAGCAGGTTTATATCCAGATTGGCGGACAGAGATTTACCTTTCTTCAAAATTTTGAGGAAGAATGGTCTGTTTAGTTGGGATGTGGACTGTCAAAAGACATTTGACGATTTGAAGGTGTTTCTCCTCACACTCCCTTTGTTGAAACAGCCTGATAAAGGTAGTGTGATGATTGTGTACTTAGCAGTCGGAGAAGAATCAGTCAGTTCAGTTCTCATCCGTGAAGAAGGCAGAGATCAGTTCCCTGTCTACTTCGTTAGTAAAGTCCTTCATGGTGCAGAAACTTGTTATACCGATATAGAAAAAGTCGCTTATGCCTTAGTCACTACGGCAAGGAGGCTGAGACCATATTTTTTGGGCTACGAGATCACAGTACGAACTAACCATCCGCTGAGTGTAGTGTTGGGAAAACCGGATGCATCAGGAAGGCTAGTAAAATGGGCCGTCGAACTGGGACAGTTCGATTTGAAGTATGAACCACGAACAGCCATAAAAGGTCAAGTATTGGCAGATTTTATTCAGGAAACCACCAGAATACAAGACAAGAGAGAATGGGAAGTATTTGTAGATGGATCGTCGTCCCGCCAGGGCGCAGGAGCGGGGATATTATTGATCAGCCCCGAGAAAGATGAGTTAGAATTTGCCATAAAATTTCAATCTAAGGCGTCTAACAATGAGGCAGAATATGAAGCTTTTTTGCAGGGATTGAAAATAGCCGAACAAGCTGGAGCCCGAGATCTGATAGTTAAGTCAGATTCACAATTGGTGACACAACAACTCCAAAACCAATGTGAAGTTAAGGAAGATCGTATGATTTCTTACGTATAGAAAATAAGAGAGATGGAGAAACGATTTGAAAAACTTCAGATCGAACAGATACCTTGGAACGAGAATCAGAAAGCGGATTATCTGGCAAAGATCGGGAGTTCGTTACAGGACTGTTCGAAGAGAAGTATTACGGTTATGGGAGTGGGAAAGGAAAACGAGGTGATGAATGTCGACCTGACCGAGCATGACTGGAGAACTCCTTTCTTGAATTTTTTAGGAGGAGTAAGAGAAGGACAGGCCAAAGACCTCGAGAAATTGGAAAAACAAGCTCGATTCTACTATACTCTTGATGGAGTGTTGTATTGAAAAACTTTTTTACCGACAGATGCAAGATGTTTATCCCAAGACGAAGGAATCAAGTCTTGAAAGAAGCGCACGAAGGGGGATGTGCCGAACATGCGGGAGCTCGAGCACTTGCTCGAAAGGTCACACGAGCTGGTTTCTATTGGCCCACAATGAAGAATGATGCTGAAGAATTAGTTCGGAAGTGCAACTCCTATCAAAAACATGGATGGAGAATTCACACTCCGGCAACAGATATGCTTACGGTATGTTCACCCTGCCCTTTTGCTAGATGGGGTATTTATATAGTTAGTCCACTCGTTAAAACCAGAGGAAATAAACAGTTCTTGGTGGTGGCCGTGGATTACTTTACTAAGTGGGTCGAGGCAGAACCTTTGGTCAAGATCGCCGAATCCGATATGATCCATTTTACATGGAAAAGTATTTGTTGCAGATTCGGCTTACCCAGGATTTTGGTATCAGATAATGGAGCTCAGTTTAGAGGCAAAAAGATCACGGGATGGTGTAAAGAAATGAAAATTTTACAAGTGTTTACTCCAGTGGCCCATCCTCAGGCAAATGGGCAAGTCGAAGTAGTTAATCGAATCATTCTAGACGGACTTAAGAAACGACTTGAGTTTGAGAAATCGAACTGGGTGGACAAACTACCATCAGTCCTGTGGGCATATCGAACTTCATCCAGATCAACTACGGGAGAAACTCCTTTCAGTTTGGCATTTGGCATGGAAGCAGTGGTCCCAGCTGAAATTCAAGGAGAAGCTCTACGAATTAATAACTTTGACCCCCAGAATAATGAAGAATTGATCCGAACAGATTTATTATTTCTGGAGGAAATCAGAGATGAAGCTAGAGTTCGTCATGAATTATACAAAAGACGTATTCAAGAAGCCTTCAATAGAAAAGTTCGAAAGAGAGAGTTCCAAGTAGGAGATATGGTTTTAAGGCAATCTGATGCCTTGTTGGAGATCGGGAAATTGGATGCCATTTGGGAAGGACCGTATACTGTTACAAAAGTTTTGCCAAGTGGATCTTACGAGCTCGCCGATGAACGGGGAAAGGCGCTGCCTAGACCTTGGCACGTCAATCACTTGAAGAAGTTTTATACTTGAAGTATCGAATGCCAGTATGTTGCTTTTTACTTTTTCTTTTAAGTTGTTGTCGCTTTAATAAATAAGAGATATTTTTATACTCCGTGGACGTAGGTCGATTTGACCGAACCACGTTAAACCCTTGAGTCTTTCTTTATTGATTTACACATATTTACGTACATATCTGTTCGAACTACATTGCGGAGCGAACTTAAAGTTCCCTCGGAACCCACTGACTGAACGAATTGAAGAAGTTCCCTCGGAACTCAATGATTAAGTGAATTGAAGAAGTTCCTTCGGAACTCGTTGATTAAATGCATTGAAGAAGTTCCCTCGGAGCTCAACGATTGATCATATTAAAGAAGTTCCTTCGGAACTTAACGATTAAGCGAATTGCAAGAGTTCCCTCAGAACTCATCGATTAAGAAAGCTGAAGAAGTTTCCTTGGAACTTAATGATTACGCGAATTGCAAGAGTTCCCTTGGAACTCGTCGATTAAGCCAATTGAAGAAGTTCCCTCGGAACTTAACGATTAAACGAATTACAAGAATTCCCTCGAAGCTCGTCGATTAAAAATTCCCTCGGAACTCGCTGAGTAAGCAACAAGCTGAAGAAGTTCCTTCGGAACTTAATAATTGAAACAGATTGAAGAAGTTCTGTCGAACTCAATGATTAAGCGAAGTGAAGAAGCCTCTTCGAAGTTCAATTATTAAGTAAGTTGAAGAAATATTCTTGAAATTTGGCTAAGTAATTAGAAGAAATTCATTCGAAGTTCTGCGATTAAATGAATGGAAAAAGACAAAAGTATGCGAACTGTTTCATTTCGATTAATTCATCAAAAAATACAAGTAAAAAACTTCGAAAAAAAAAAGAGATTACAACAGGAATGATTGATTAAGAGCGATTGGGAGAAGGCGACGATTCAGGAGTTAGCCAGATCAGAGCTGAGAGCAGAGGATCGAACATGTCCTCTGACAGGTCTACGGTGGGGCCAAAAGAGGGCTCAGCAGGCGCCGGAAGAGATGAACTGGGCCCAGGATCGCCGAACTGGTTGTCGGGAAGAACTTCCTTGAGCGCTTCTTCCAAGCAGCCCGACCACCAGTGTGCTTCAACATCCTCGTCCGAATTCCCACGCCAGCCAGGAGGAATGGAGTGTGTTTGCAGCACTTTTTAGCCCAATGCGTTCACATCGAACTGGAACGCTTCTCCAACTTCCTCTTGGCAGAGTCGAACTCCCTCTTTGAAATACGCCAGTGCCATGGGAGCGGCCTTCGACAGAAAAAGGACGGAATCCCAAAGACGAGAAATGAGCCTTTCTCGGAAAGTCTCCGATATCAGCTCCATCTCCGAGCTTCGAGCGAAGCGGTAAAAGCCCTCGTTATACATGGATTTTCCGAATTCAACTCGGGAACTCTTTTCCTGTTCGAGTTCCGCCTTTAGCTCCCTGTTCTCCTCCTCCAGCCTTCGAATTTCAGCCTGCGCATCGGAGAGAGCGGATTGCTTTTCCATGGCAAATTTTTCCTTAGCCAGCAGCAGCTCTTCCCTTCTGGCCACCTCCAAGTGAGCGAGCGCTAACTCCATCTCCCGCTCTTCCAACTTAGCGGTTAAATTCTCGGCTTTGCCGGTATTAAGGGTCAGATCGCTCTCCAGCGTCTTCTTCTCCTCCAACGCATTCCTCATGCGATCTCGGCGATGAAGAGCCCTTTTGCCCATGAATTCAAAGTACTTAACGAAATTCGTCGCCCGAGATAAGTTCATTTTGAACTCTTTCGCCTCGCCATCCTCCTCCTCTTCCACAGCTTTACCGCTGGGAGCGATTGCTCTCTCCTGAACTTCGGGCTCTATCTCAGTTCGTCCAGAATCGACCTACGAACCCCTCTCAGTTCGCTGCTTTTTCGCCTACCTTTGTGAACTGGAAGACCCTTTCTTCTTCCGACGAAGAGAGTTCACAGCCTCGGCTACCTCTTCAGTCGTTTCTTCGGTAGGGTTGGCAGCCTCCGAAGCAGGGGCAGTTAGCGGTGAAGAAGAAGCCCGAACAACAGCAACGGCCGAGGGGGATGCAGCAGAAGTACTGCCTCCCTCGGCCAAGTCCGGGTTGGTTTGAGTTTGAGACGCCAACTTGTTTAGATGCCTCTCCTCCTTCTCGTGGAAGGCCGCAGCTTGCCTACCATTTATTGTTTGGTCGACCGGAGAAAAAACGGTCTTTTGGGCCGCAGGGATCGCCTTATCTGCAACACAATAAAACAAGGGGTCAATATAATGCAGTTCGAAAAGTTGGAAAAAAGATAATGAGAAATGAAGGGAAAACTTTAAGTAACCTAGATCGAACTTGCAAAAAAAGATAGAACCCCCAAAAGGCTAACAATTGTTCGCATGAACTCATGCGAACTATGTCGAACAACCCTCTCCGAAAGAGCCTGTCCAAGGATGCTAGTTCGAAGTCCCTGGGCGGAGCCGGCTCAACTTGGTTCGAACTCTCAGCCCAGGGGATAGTTCGGAAAAACCTATTTGTATGAGCACGAACGAAAAAATAATATTTTTCCCAAGAGCTGATTTTATCATCTCCTGAGGATAAAAATCGAGCCCGTTTTCCTCCGCTACGAGGGCTCAGATAGAAACGGAAGGGGTTGGTATGTTTGAGTACAAAGTAGGAACGGAATCGATCGGAGGTCGGCTCAACCCCCATCCATTTGCACACCATATAAAAAGCTACAATGTAGCTTATAGAGTTTGGGTGCAACTGGTTGGGACACACCCCAAATGTCGAACCGACCTCAAGAAAGAAGGGGTGGACAGGAGGAACTAAGCCTAGAGTGACATGTCTCAAGAACCATGTGTGGCAGCCGGCGGGGGCCCGATGAGGACGATCATCGGGGCCAGGAATAACAACAGAGTAGCCCGCCGCTGCCATGAGCGAACTAAGAAGAACAGTATGAGTTTGGGTAGTTTTAGTAGTAGAGAAAACGTTATCTACAGTTTTCTTGCAAGATCGTTTAGGGGGAGAAGAGAGGTTTTGACGGCCGGAAGAAGAAGCCTTCAGAACTGGCGAATCAGAGATAGGTCGCAAGGGAAAGTCCTCGAAACCCTCCTCGGATTCGCTCTCATTCCTTAGGTTGATCAAAGAAGGGGAAGCCATTTGAAAAATACGAAAGAAGAGGAAGAAGGAAATGAAAGGGTACCTGGATCTGTTTGAGGAACTTTGGAAATCACAGGAGAAGGATTCTTGCTTATGAGTGAAGAGTAGTTTTTCACAGATTCGCAGAAGAGTTTTATGGAAAAGAAGAGGGGGTATATATAGAGAAACTTCTTGGTTTAGGGGGGAAAAAGCTTTCGGAACTGGCGAATCAGAGATAGGTCGCAAGGGAAAGTCCTCGAAACCCTCCTCGGATTCGCTCTCGTTCCTTAGGTTGATCAAAGAAGGGGAAGCCATTTGAAAAATACGAAAGAAGAGGAAGAAGAAAATGAAAGGGTACCTGGATCTGTTTGAGGAACTTTGGAAATCACAGGAGAAGGATTCTTGCTTATGAGTGAAGAGTAGTTTTTCGCAGATTCGCAGAAGAGTTTTATGGAAAAGAAGAGGGGGTATATATAGAGAAACTTCTTGGTTTAGGGGGGAAAAAGGCGAAAAGACGCGAGATCTTGGCCGTTGGATGCAATTTGATCCAACGGTGAAGATGAAAGGTCACAGATCTTAGCCGTTGGATGCAGTTTGATCTAACGGTGAAGACAAAAAGGCGCCTCGCGAAAAGACGCGAGATCTTGGCCGTTGGATGTAGTTCGATCCAACGGTGAAGACGAAAAGGTGCCTCGTGAAAAGACGCGAGATCTTAGCCGTTGGATGCAGTTCGATCCGACGACGAATACGAAAAGGCACCTCGAGATAACGAAAACTGACAAGTCGGATCACAACCGTTGGATGCAGTTCGATCTAACGGTGAAGACGAAAAGGCACCTCGGGATGGAGGAAGACGTCGCAGGCAGATGATTGATGGGACGCGATGCTTCTTGAAGAAGCGACGTAATTGGCAACAATGCGAACTGCATCAGTGCGTGAACACACGCACTCCGAAAGGGGGGGAGTACTGATGTGGTCGAACTGACCACATTTCGAACTACCTCGGGAAACCAATCGACTTTCAAGGCTAATCGATGCGAACAAAACAAAGAAGTATATAGAACATATGGGCGAACAGAAAAGTTCGCGCTCTGTAAAGAGATATGGGCGAACTAATTAGACTTACAAGCTGAGAGGTCGAACTAGATCTGGAACGAACTAATTCAAATTTGAAGCAACCGCCACGATCGCGAGTATCTCGCCCACTTCCCACTTTTTTAGGAGAAAATCTAACTGCCACGTTTTTCAGGGAGTATTTATAACCCTTATCTTTCTATTCACACACACACGAAATTATACACAAGAATTATTGAACAAAAGAGCAATAGCAAAGTTTTTCCCAGATTACTGACTTGAGCGTCGGAGTCCCTTCACCGGGAAAAACCCCCGGCGTTTTTTGTTTTTTGCAGGTCTTTTAAATCGGAGAATTCCAATCGGCATCGGAGAATTCCAATCGACACCGAGAAAAGAGAAAATTGAAGTGTAGACTAATCAATCAACTTGAAAAGTCAATGCATGACTGGTATTACAAGAATGTAATAAGTTACTGGATAAAAATGAAAATAAACTCTGCAATTTCCTTTCGCTTCACAAACTCAACATAGTTTAATAACATCTTTACATATCCAGCTAAATGGCCACATAATAAGAAGCATGTGAGTTTAGTCATTGAGTGTATAGGACTGTTCAATGTGTAAACCTATTAAAAATATATATCTTCTTGGGCTAATTTAATATACAACTTTTATTATATGGGACTAAATAGGGAAAAACTCAATTTTGGTCCCGTTAAAAGGTCACTGTCCAATTTCGGTCAACTTAAATTCCATTAATCAAATGTACTCCCACTGAGTCGTCATGTGTCCAATTTGAGGCCATTTTTCACCGGAATTTGCTTTTTCCGGTAACTCTCCAGCAAGTGCGACACACTCACCGGATTCTTGCCGGAATGCGCTGATGTAGCATTTCCTGCCCATAAGGCAGGCCTTTCTCAATTAAAAAAAATGGGAGTTAATGTCACATCATAAAAGCAATAATTAAAATAAATCAAAAACATAATTATCAAAATCAAAATTTTGAAAAAATCAACAAGTCATTAATTAAAATCAGAAAACCCTATTTTCCTAAAATTGCCCCAAATCGAAAACACAATTGCAAGAACCCTAATATCCAAAAAATATTCAAAAAATTGGGGGCTAGTAAAGCTTGAATCGCCAGCACGAATTGGCAATAGCCAAGAAGAGAAACTGTTCCTCTTTTGACAATCTTGAGGCCTCTTCTTCCACTTGACAGTCATGGCTCCCAATCCGATAAAAGCTCCAAACATCATTGCGAATCCAACGGCTGCTACTGTTCCGTTGACTGCGGTCGAGCCATCACCTCATCCCCTTCCTCCACCGCCTCATCCCTCACCACCCTGCCGACCCCAAACACCACCGGAGAATCCCCCTTTTCCCTGAAATCATTATTCTCCGACGCCGACTTTTCTTTCTGACCACCCTTCCCCGCGTTTGCATTCAAGTCGGCCTGGAAAATACCTCTGGGGTTGAAACGGAAGGGTCTTCGAATCGTGGTGACCGGCGTCGTAGAATTCGTAGGAAGCCATTTGGTTGACCGGCTGATGAGCAGAGGCGATAGCGTCAGATCAGCAATTGTTAATTTGAGTGAATTATGTTTAGAATCCTTAATTGAAATTGTTATTGATTGCTGAGAAATTGATTCTCCGAAATTGATTGTTGATTCAATTTGATCCTCACTCTCAATTTGGGGATTAGGGTTCTAACACTTTTGTTTAATGATTTTAGGATTTTTTTTAATTTATTTGATTTTATTTAATGATTTGTTGATTTTTCTCATTTTTTGATTTCATAATTCTGGTTTCGATTTATTTTAATTAGTGTTTTTGGTGATGTGGCATTAATTAGATTTTTTTAATTGAGAAAACCATGCCCATGGGCAAGAAATAACACGTCAGCGCATTCCGGCCAGAGTGGGGGCGAGTGAGACGCACTCGTCGGAGATTCGACTGAATATGCCACTTCCAATTGAAAATGGCCTCAAATTGGACACAGGGCGACTCAGTGGGACTAATTGATTAATGGAATTTAAGTGGACTGAAATTGGACAGTGGTCATTTAACGGGACCAAAAGTGAGTTTTTCCCGGACTAAATATGTAATTATTACAGGACCAAAATGAAATAACTCTATGATCTTTGGGACCAAATATGTTATTTACCCGATTGTTGAACATGGACCTTGAGTAGTTGTTTTTTTTTGCGTACAACAATTCCTATATTGTATGCTTCCATCGTATTTCTTTCAAGAACAGTAGATCAATTTCTGAAACGTGTTTGATGTATACATTAATTGTCCTAAACCTAAGTAAAGACATGAATAATTCATTCGTATAGATAAATTTTGGTAACTATATTTAGCTACCTAGTTATTTTTATTTCTATATGGCAATCAATTTCATTGAATTTTAATGCACTACCTATGTTATTGATTCAATTATAGCCAAATTTATTTAAACCTAATACTATACTTTAATTGGTAGCTTGTTTTCTCAACACATAGAAATCAAACCACAATTAATGAATTTATTAAATTAGTACAATTTCGGCCACAAAATGATTTTTTTAATGACCACTCCAATCAATTAAATTAGGCAAAGGGTATAGATTTTAGATCCGTGCCCCCAACGCGTGGTGTTAAATATGTATTCTTCAGATATCACGTGTATACTCTTACGGTATTACTTTTCCATGTTAAAGTGTTGTATTAGATATATATTCTTCAGGTATCACGTGCATACTCTTCAGGTATTACATTTTTTTCAGTGATAGGTATTAGATATATACTTTTCAGGTATCACGTGTATACCCTTAAAGTATTATTAGTTTGCTTATTCACTAAATGTATCGATTTTTTGTTCTGTATGTAAGTAATATCTTAAAAGTATTATACATATGACACCTGGAGAGTATATATCTAACAACATGCGGTTGTCAAGTTGGGGGCACCGTGCGCCCCAGGGGCACATAAGCGTCCCTCATTAAAGTATTAGCATAGACCCGTTTAGGGTAAAAATATATGTTCCATTATTACAAAAGAAGATCTATATAAAGACATGCAAAGACATAGATCTCCATGTATCAAACTGAACCTGCAAAGTGGTAGACATGGAATCTGCAATTTACTTAGCAATTCTTGCATTTTTACCTTTCATCTTCTTCATAATCAGATGGAACAATAATTCCTCTAAGAATCTACCACCTGGTTCATTAGGGCTACCCTTTATAGGGCATACCATACAAATTGTAAAAGCCCTAAGAAGCAACAAATATGAAGAGTGGATCCAACAAAGGGTCCATAAATATGGGCCTGTTTCAAAGCTGTACTTTTTAGGGTATCCAATGGTTTTCTTGCATGGATCTGCTGCACACAAGTTCATATTAACTGCTGATGAGACCACACTTTCACATAAGCAACCAACGTTTTATGAAATGCTCATAGGAGAGTGGAACTTGCTCGGCTTAACCGGCCTCGACCACAAGCGTTGGAGGGCCGCAGTCGTCCCCTTTTTGAATGCGGAAGCAGTCAGGCGATACATCGCGGAGATGGATAATTATGTGCAGCTTCACCTCAAGAAATATTGGCATCAAAAGGAAGAGGTCTTGGTATGTATTTTATTTGCACATATATTATTGGGTTAAAATCAGAAAGAAAAAAAAAAGAAAAAAACAATCTGAAGTATGACTATTTTTGGCAATTTGCAACTTGAAACTTTTTTCCCGCTCTGATTGCACCTGAAAATTAACTTTTCCGGTTTTGATTCTATTTTGCTATTTTGACCTGAAAAATGATCAGAAAACATGCTCCCGGTTGCAAAGTGAAAAACTCAGGCTTTTAGTGGGGGAAGAAACCTAGAGTTGCAAAGTGCAAAAATGTCTCAAATATTGTTGAATGTGAATTAGTATTAAACATTGATTTTATGGATCATGTTTTTGAAGGTAACACCGGTTATGAACACATTTACCTTCAACATGCTTTGCACACTTCTATTCGGAATCGAAAAGGGAAGAGTAAGAGAGGAGCTTGAGAAACTATATGGAGAGTTGATGGCAGGATTTGTGCAGATTCCAATCAATTTACCTTTCACACCATTCAGAAAATCCCTAGGCACGAGTAATAAAATCAAAAGCGTCATAAAGAACATTATAAAGGAAAAGAGGGCAAAAGTGGAAAGAGGAGAAGTATCAGAGCATGAGGATCTCATCACTAGCTTAGTAAGCATGCGTGATGAGGCCAATGCACCTCTCGTTTCTGATCAAGAAATTATGGACAATTTTGTTGGTCTTATGATTGCTGGCCAATTCACTACCACTATCCTACTCACTTTCATGATCAAACTTCTCGGCGAAAATCCGCATGTTTATGAACTCGTCGCTAAAGGTACGTACGATGATCATTTTACCGTCTTATAAACTGCTAAAAACATCTTATAATTAATAAGTTGTTAGAGTCTTTGTTAAAGTGTCTTTTTACAAGGTTTGCCGCAAAAATCATGAATTTTTCATGGAAATGGTAATTTTAACATGGTTTTTGGTTATTAGCAAATTTAAGATAACTTTTAATGTCTTGTACACCCATAACCTACTTTCAGATTCAGGCATCTTTTTGTTCAATAAATTCGTGTTTGTAAATTAATTGATATTTTTTTATTACATGTTGAGCATCAATTGGGGATTTCTTCATAACTTTTGATAATTTGGATGAAATGCCCGAAATCTGTGTTAAAATTGTAATTTGCGAAAAATTTGTGATTTTTGCGACAATTACCTAGCTCCTTTCTATATAATAGATATGTTCTTATTTCGGTACTCCTTTTTCCTAAGAAAGTAATTTTATTTGTTAAATAAGACATAGTTTGACGAACTCCTTAGTTTTTATGATTTGAATAGCTGGGAAGCTAGACTTTAATATAATCAACATACAATTATCATTACTAACATCTTAGAAGCTTCACCAAATGCTTCAACAACTTGTTTTAAAATATGATCGGACATCAAGAACATACAGATCTTTAAAGTAATCTATCCAAACATCATCGCCGACATGCATTAATGGGGTGTCTATATAACTTATAATGTAGAGCAAGAAGAGATAGCAAAGGGGAAGAAGCCCGGGGAGGCTCTCTGTTGGGACGACCTGACAAAGATGAAGTACACATGGAAAGCAGCACAAGAGACAATGAGGCTACATCCACCAGTCACCATGAACTTCAGGACAATCATCAAAGATATTGAAATTGGAGGATACACAATCCCAAAAGGATGGAAGGTAAACAAAATTTAGTACACATTCAGAAATCCATTACATGAAAAAATGAAGCATACATGTTGTTTGTGCAGGTGATGTGGACAGCAAGCTTCACACATATGGATGAGTCGATATTTCCAGAGCCAAATAAGTTCAACCCATCGCGACATGAGAACCAAGGAACGATCCCGCCATATAACTTCTTGCCATTTGGCGCGGGACCAAGAATGTGCCCGGGACTTGAATTTGCACGAACCGAAGCATTAACTTTGATTCATTACTTGGTTACAGGGTTTCAATGGAAGCTTTCTTTAACTGACAATAAGTTTAATAGAGATCCGATGCCTTCTTTTGGACAAGGGTTGCCTATACAGATCGAGGCCAAGAAGCCTCCTCATGAGAATGCAAACTAAAATGCTTTTATGATTGATTGCACAACTACTACTACTTTAATAAAGTTGTATTCAACTACTTGTCTACATTAGTTGAGTACTGTGTGAAGATGTTTGATTGTTATAAGTTATGACAATAACTTCAGATAGACTGAGTTTGAGAAGGAGTTTTGTCCTAGCCTATCCATGTTATTCATAGTAATTTGTCCTAGGCTTGTTTTGCCTACATCAATATATTTTCTCAATCCGTTGTTTCTCTGTCACCATAATTTCCAGGCTCAAAATTATCTTGTCATAATTAGGTATTTTTACAATTTCAGTCTTCTAGCTAGATTTTAAATTTGTACAATTTCAATCTTTTATTTTATGGTCATAATTTTCAAAATCTCTGACTTGTTTGTCAAAGTTTGGCTATCAAATTAGATTTTCCAGCGACGACGTAAGCATTTCAGAAGGCCACATCAGCAATTTTGAAAATTATGACCAAAGACTAAAAGGATTTGAAATTGAAAAAATTAAAATATAGAAGAACAAAATTGAAAATTTGTTACTTGGTTGTTAAAAATGGAAATGTCTTACATACATATCTCTTTTTCAATAGAATTAATTGGTTTTTAACTCATTAACTTTTCTGTTCTAGCACTCTTACAAAAACTTGATCGATGGTCTATTTCTAGCCTATACCGCAAGTGTACGGTGTCAACTATAGATAGGGCGAGCAAGGTCGATCCCACAGAGACTAGTGAATTAGAACAATGTTAACTACCTAATTACTTTACCTAATTTTATCTAAGTGACCAAATTGAGAGAATTTAATCTAATTAACCTATGTCTAGAACAAATAAATGGAATAAAAATATCAAACAAGAAAATATCAAGAAAATCAAGATTCAAACAAGGATCCTAAGATAACGATTTCATTCTACTTCAATCAAGTTTACTAATCTAGCAAAAATCAACCCCAAATCCAATTATTTTATGTGAGCAATCACGATTTTAGATTAACCTCTCTCTCGAGCAACTTAACCCGTGGATCGATTATTAATGTCTGTATCTCTACCTCGCAGTTAATAACCAACTCCTAAAAGCTCCTAAGATCGTATTCTCACTCCAATTATTTACCAATCTCTCGATCCAGACAATTTAATTGAGTCATGCATTTCCAAATCTATAATCAGATATCATCTCTTGATCTCAATCCAATTAATTAGAGCATGCATAAATTTGATCAGGATTCACACATGGAATAAGCACAAGGAAGCATGAATAAAATATCATGGATTAGAGGAAAGATTAAAACTAGATATTCAACAAGAAATCCATAGAACTACTCTCGTGTCCTAAGATCACGAGACCCCTAGCCAAAAATCATGTTCGTAAAGCAAAATAAATTACAAAACGACATGATCAAAACTAGAAATAAAATCAAAGAAAAGCTTATTCAATTTGTGATTGTTGGTTGCCCCTCTTGACTCTTGAATCTTCAAATTCTTGCTTTCTTCCTTGCTCTCTAAGATGTCGATCAATTTTTGATGTGTATAGATCTTTTTGTATCTTCGTCTCTCCCTCCTTGGATGTGTATGGATCTTTTTTATATTTATCTATATCTTCCCCCTTTTCCCAAGTCCTAATTTGTATCTAAGTAGGTAAAAATCGGACTTGGAGCAAGTTGTATCCAAATAGGAGTCCAAACAGGCCTAAAAACCCGCAACTAGACCACCGACCCGGCCAAGTGACCCGGGTGGCCCAGACTCCCAGCTTTCAGCCTCGATTCGGCCCTCTTACACTCATAATTGGGCTTCGACTTCTTCATGAAAGTTGTAGCCCTTCAGGTTAGCTATCCGATGCCACTAATTTCAGCCCAATATCAGTTTTGTATACCAAGTTATACCCAATTTACTCAAGCCCTGTCAAGACGAAAATCAGGACATTCTTGCATGACTTTCAACTTCTTGTACTATTCTGCTCTCTTGAAGGCAGAATTGATGAAACCTTCCAACATGAAAGTTGTAGAACTCCCTCTTAGATTTCTAAAAAGACAAGAAACATTGAATTTGGACTTCTAGAGCTCGGGATATGATTTTTCCTCCATAACTGAGCTTTATCGACTCCCTATCTCGACTCCAACTTGGCGTAAAATTCCATTGGACTTTCATTTTGTGCTAAAACCTATCAAATTCCTTTCAAATCAAGCAAAAACATGAAATCTTAAAAAGATAATGAAATCTAATTAAAATCTCACTATTGCATGCTTTTCAACACAAAATGATATGAAATTAAGCCCCAAAATGCATCAAATAACGATGTTATCACTTACCCATTATCTTTTCGGGCTGGAGCTTTTGTTTTTATTTTCTAAAAATCGGAAATTTGACCCAAATTTAGCTCGAACAGCTAAATTGGACTTAATTCACACGTGCATCCTAGTTTTCATGTTATTTTTGCCCAAAAACTTTTGTGTACAATTTTTCCCAGTAACTTATCTATGCTGGAAAGTTTGTCAATTAACTTTTCGAGTTTTGTGTCCTTATAGGATATAACGTGCTAATTACGTGTGAATTCAGCCCTATTTGGCTGTTTGGGCTGACTTTGAGTCAAATTTCTGATTTTTCAAATGATAAATGGTAAAATCGTCAGCGCGAAAAAATAATGGGTAAAAGTGTTAAAACCAAAAAGTTAATGGATAAGAAAGATAATTAATTCTTTTTAATATTTTCCTTTTTTTTCTTTTATACATTTTAGCCACATCTCTCGTTTTCCAATTTTTTTTAATATTTTGACTTTTTACATTTTAACCAGATGTCTCTTTTTTCAGTTTTTTTCTCTTTTTTATTTTTATAATATACATAATTGTTTTTAATGGACATGTTTATATGCAATAACAATTTACAAAAGTGTTGTCTATATATGGACAACCGTTGTTTATAAAATACTATATTGAAATGTAATAAAGTATCAAGAAAAACTGATGTGTTGAGATTTCCAACTTTAATTTTCCCAATTACTAATAATTTGATTTTTTGTTTTTGAGAGAAAATAATTTGAATTTTAAAGTTATTGTTATTTGTTATTATTAATATTATATTTTACTTTTACCTTTGTTCTAACTTGTAAATTTTTGGGATAATATCAATTTTCATCCGCTAAGTATGGTCATTTCCAATTTTCATTCGCTAAGTATCGACTTTCCAATTTTAGTCTTGTAACTTCATTTTTTTTCCAATTTCAGTCCGATTTTTTACGGAGGTTGACGTGGCAGCCGGAATCTGCTGACGTGACCCGGAACCCTAATTCCCATTTTTTTGGAGTGACGTGGACGAGCCACGTGGCTGCCACGTCATTAATAAAATTAATTGAAAATTCAAAAAAAAATAAAAAAAATCAAAATTAAAGAAAAAAAAAGGAACAGGTCTTCTTCCCCAGCCCCCTCCCCTGCAACCCCCAGCCCGACCCCCATTAGTCGGCGTCGCCTCCACCTGCGTCCTCTCCGTCTCCGCCGGTTCCCACCGCTCCTCCGCCGACCACGCCTTCTCCTCCGACTAAAAAAGAAAAAGGAGAAACATATCTCTATGGGGTTGCGTTGGTGTGGGTCACCGTCACACGACATGCGGTGGAGGCAGCGGCCCGCCACCACCTCTGTTTCTCTCTCGTCTCTGCTCTCATTTCTTGTCTCTCTCTGTATTTCTCCTTTTTCTTTTTTAGTCGGAAGAGAAGGAATCAATCTCCTCGGTGGTGTTGCAGAGCCACCCAATTGAGTTGAGAGAGAGTTCAATCTGAGGTTGGAAGAATTTGGACCACGGATGAGAGCCATCTGCATTTCTGAGAAATTGATGGAGTTGGGTGATATGGAAGGTTCTAGAATTAGGAAAGCCGGGCAGATTGAAGACCTCCTTATCAGTCCGGCGGTGTGGAAGGTGCTGCCAGATGGAGACGTAGGTGGCAGTGCCATATACGCCGCCGGTGGTGAAAGTGACGTTAACGGTTCCGGAAGATTTGGCGACAACGTCAGCCCACCCCATGAAGACGTCGGAGAAGACCCGTTTCCTTTTTTTGATTTTGATTTTTTCAATTTTCAATTAATTTTATTAATGACGTGGCAGCCACATAACTCGGCCACATCATTCCAAAAAATTAGGGATTAGGGTTCCGGGTCACGTCAGCAGATTCCGGCTGCCACGTCGGCCTCCGTTGAAAATCGAACTAAAATTGAAAAAAAAAATGAAGCTACAGGACTAAAATTGAAAAGTCGATACTTAGCGAACGAAAATTGGAAATGGTCATACTTAGCGGACGAAAATTGATATTATCCCTAATTTTTTTGTTATCATTTTAACTTTAAATTGCATAGAAACTATATTTTTCACTCATGTGTTTCCTTCTGATATCTTTTTCATGAAGCTTCATATATCCATTAAATATGATGGAATATAAGATGAAATAATGAAATATCAAATTGAAATAGATGGTTGAATTAAACAATGTAGGGGAAATCACAAATATTTATATACACCAAGTGAATGGGTCATGACCATGCAATTCTAATCATATGACCCAAAGGTGATTTTCATGCTCAAGACGTGCTTCCACGCGCCTCTAAATCCGCACTCTAACCCTAATTTCACGCCCTAACCTTTTAGTTATTTCATCTAACATTTTTGGTATGTTCGCTTAACCTTTTAGTTATGTTTGCATAACCTTTATATTTTGATTGTGTAACATTTCTTACATGGTATATAAACCTATATTACATCTATATTACATTTTAATACTTATGTTATAATAGTATAACTTTTACGTTAAAATAATTTAATTTTATGTTATAATAATATAACCTGTATATTTTTCCAAACGGTATGATAGTTGTACATAAACGTTTTATCAATATAACATAAAGGTTAAGTTATTATTATATAGGGAAAAAAGCATATAACCATCCGAACTATAACCCTTTTTGCAGTTTCTTGTAAAATCTTTTTTTCGTTGCACCGTCCTCATCAAACTTTGCGAGAATTGCACGGTCTAGTAAAGTGACCCTTTCCGGCTATTTTTTCCGGCGTAACCGAAACGGCGTCGTTTTAGTTAAGGGCAAAATTGACAATTTATCTCAGCGTTCGCAAATTCTCTCCTTTCTCCCATGGATGAATCGAAGCCATCTCCTCCTAATTCCTCACCGTTGACGCCCATCAGATTTCTCCAAAGAGCCACCACCGTCTACGGCGACTGCCCTTCTATCGTTTACAACTCCACCACCTACACTTGGTCGGAAACCTATCTCCAATGCTTGAAGGTGGCGTCCTCCCTTTCAAATTTGGGCATCCGCCGTTGTGACGTCGTTTCGGTGGTGGTCCCCAACGTTCCCGCCATGTATGAGCTCCACTTCGCGATCCCTATGGCCGGCGCCGTTCTCAACGCCGTCAATTTGCGCCTTGACGCCCGCACCATTTCCATCCTTCTCCGCCATGCTCAGTCGAAGCTTGTCTTCGTCGATTACCAGTCGGAATCTGTGGTTCTCGAAGCGATTTCACTGTTCCCAACGAATTCTGAGCGCCCTTTGCTTGTTTTTGTTGGAGATGATGGTGGATCGGAAATGCCGCTGTCCAAGTCGGAGTTTCTGACTAGCTACGAGGCGATGATCGTGAATGGTGATTCGAATTTCGATTGGATTCAGCCGGAGAGTGAATCTGACCCTCTGACGCTGAATTACACCTCTGAAACGACGTCGTCTCCGAAAGGGGTGGTCCACAGTCACAGTCGTTTCCATGGATTCCTTGGTCGAATGGTCGGTGCCGAAGGAGCCGGTTTACTTGTGGACTCTGTCAATGTTCCACGCTAATGGGTGGAGCTACACCTAGGGCATGGCCGCCGCCGGCAGAACCAACGTCTGCCTCCGCAAATTCGATGCCTGCCAACATCTATGTGGGTGGGTGAGGGATTGCGAAGGCTGTAGAATTTTTTCACCTTAATTCCCGTTTTGATTTAGGGTAAAATTGAGTTGAAGATGTGTGTGCAAAAAACGGCGTCGTTTTTGTGTATTGTTTGAGATAAATTGTTATTTTTGCCCTTAAGTAAAACGTCGTCGTTTCGGTTACGCCGGAAAAATAGCCGGAAAGGGTCACTTTACTAGACTGTGCAATTCTCGCAAAGTTTGATGAGGACGGTGCAACGAAAAAAAAAATTTACAAGAAACTGCAAAAAGGGCTATAGTTCAGATGGTTATATGCTTTTTTCCCTATTATATATAAAAGTTTTCTGTTGTAACACAGCTCAAAAAAGTCTTAAGTATATAACTTCTAGATTAGGGTAAAAACCAAAAACACATGTGATGATTTAGCAGTACTTTACTATATCATTTTAAATGTTTTCATTTCACTATATAAAGTATAATAATCTTGTAGGTTACAATATTTTCGGCTGACACGTCATTAAATCTCGCCGGAGGCTCTTCAAGTGCATTCAATTTATCACTTTACTATATGAACTTTAAAAGTTTTCAATTCACTGTAAATTTTGCATGTTACAATATTTCTAACTGTCACGGCCTAAAATCCCATCATAAACAACTCACATGTCTTCATTTAATTTCTAGAGGGGTATATTTGTGCACTTTTTACGATGTCATCAAATCTCATCGGAGATTTATCAAAGTGCATCTAAATTTAGCAATTTGCTATATGAACTTTAAAAGTTTTCGTTTTACTATTTAAAGTTCACGGGTTTTGCAAGTAACAATATTTCCACCTAACTCGTCGTAAAATCTCATGAGAAATTGCTCACGTCCATGATTTTTAGAGGAGTAATTTTGTTTTGAATATGTAAGTTACAATATCTCATTAACTAATCTCATTCTCTCTCTTCCATCTATAATTATGATTTACTATATTAAAATGACAAGTGAAATTCAAGAAAATGACGATTTTCATGTCGTCAAAAATAGTGGTCACATATGCACAAATATACCCCTCTAAAAATTAAATGAAGGCATGTTAGTTGTTTTTTATGGGATTTCACGACGTGACGATTAGAAATATTGTAACATGCAAAATTCATGTACTTTATAAAGTGAATTGAAAATTTTTCAAGTTCACATAGTAAAGTGCTAAACTAAATGCACTTGAGAGCATCCGGCGAGATTTGATTACGTGTCAATCGGAAATATTATTGTAATCTGTAAATTTATTATATTTTATATAGTGAAATGAAAACATTTAAAAATGATATAAAAGATTTGGAGATTATAATACATTTTAAACTTTTATGACGTAATAATATAACTTTTATGTATTATAAGTTTATACTCTATGTTATATTAACATAACTATTGTATTATTCTTTTAGATACAAAAAGGTTATAATGTTTGTTTATAAAGGTTATATATCGTATAATATAAAAGTTAAATTATTGTAGCATAATAATTTGCAGCTATATTATACTGAAGAAAAATTAGTAAATAACTTAAAGGTTATGATATTGCATAGAAAAATTATACTAACATAATTTAAAAGTCATACTCATATAATATAAAAATTATCGTATAAATGAAACCAAAAATTAATTTGGGTGCGGAATCCGATCGAGTCGGACTCGCTCCGACCCGCAGACAGCTGCATGTACAAATGGTGCACAAGAATACTACTCGAGACGAAATAGTCGAACTACCTATGTATAGGAATCTATTCAAACGGAAATCCTAAAAACAAGCATTTACGCTTCACAGTAATAATAAGATAAGACCGAACAACTTAACCCATGGAGATGAATTGACAACACCAAGTACTATAAAAAAATTCATGATTTTACTATTATTTTGGCGATCAAAAAAACATTTATTTTGACTACATATGCAAACAATACAACTACAGAAAAACAGCAAATATCAACTGAAATAATAACAGGGAATAGAGACCAGTTCCTAAGAAGAAACCAATCTGTTTAACACTGACTAAATGGCAATCTTCTAAAAGCCACAACACAAAAGAAAAAGAAATCAATTTAATTGATTGACATAACTTTGCATAAAATACAAAAACAGAGAATTCCTGACTACACCCACCAATCCAAAAGTATAATAAAATCGGGATTTCTTTTCATGGCTTCGATTTCACCTTCAAGTCCAGTAACATCAAATCTGGAACCAAGAGAGATCGATCTGCCACCACTAATAAACACATACGTTGTGTGCAACGAGCTATGCTTGGCCTTCCATGAATTAGTTGATGGGGTGGTACTGAGCTGATACTCTTTTTGGAGGGAGCTTCCGCAAAATGTACAACACAAGAGTTGATGGGAGAATTTCAACCAACTGTCATATAAATGAACCACATTAGAACTAGAGCATGAATTCGAGTCTTTCCCTCACCTTCCCATTTTCCCGATGTGTAAGAGGATTCAAAGTTTAAAGATATTTAAAAAGAAAAAAAATTGAAAACAGTGCAGGCCTAAAGAGAGATGTTGATACCATGTAATAGATTAAATTCAAAACTGGATGGTCCAGGACATCGAGTGATGCATCTGAATCAAACGCTGAAAGCACAATCTGAAAGTGATAGTAGATTATAGAGATATTAAGTGAAAAAAAAAAAAAAAGAGAAATATCATCCTTTGGGAAGCAAGTTAAGCTAGCACAAGAGAAGTTACAACCAAGTGAAATAATGGTTCTCCCACAGATCATCTTACGTGAGGATAATCATGAAGAATAAAACATGGATCATATATAATAATTTACAGTAAACAATAATAAGCTTAGCATTAAAAATGGTTGCTGAAAAGAATGTAAGCAAAAGACTGCACAGATAGGACAACATAGCAGCTGAAATTCAGATATAAAAGCTTTTCTTTTCCAAGTGACACCAATTGATACACGGGCAAAGGATAGTGATACAAACTAGTTCTATCCAAGTTTATATCAAATGACAAATTGAAGGGTAATTTGAACCTTACCACAAAGCACCTTATAAGGAAACAAGTGAAGCATATAGCTGTCACAGATCCAACCTGTAAATGATGTCTAATCAGTCCAAATGAATCAATGAGATCAACTGAGATAGACAAAAACTCAGATGGGACATGCTATACGATCATCTGGAAAGTAAAGGTTTTGGGATGCAAATAGCAACACAATTGCTGGCCATCTCTGCTATATTCAATAGTTTTTACAAGGGTGAGCAGATTTTAAATAAGCTCAACTGGGGGGAGTAGAGATTGTTCTATACATCTCCCAGTGAGAACCAACCAAAGCTGATGTGAACCACAATCTGAAATGTTACTGGAGACAAAGTCATTAGAAATTTTAGATCTGTATCTTTAAGCATATTCCACAATGTGCCCATGGGAATAGAACCTAGGTATCTTGTAAAATCGTTCAAAAAATCCCTTGTAGCTATGAAATAGAGATGAATTAATATGACGCCCATAAGAATCCTTAATATCATTTTAAGTAACTGGATGGTTAATTATGAAACTATGAGCTTATTTGCTCAATAGAGATGAATAAATCATCCAGAGATGACAGACCCAGCAATCAGAGTCCAGCATAAATTTACATACAATATCTTCTCCTTTTTTTAAATAAGGTGCGTGAAACTTTTCAATGATTTGGACAGGCAGAAACTCAAATGTCATCATCTCTAATGTCATAATTGAAATTTCAAATATGAATGTATTACCAACCTCAACGTCTACATTTGCATAATAAACAAACTTGGTGATTGGGTATTAAACCTAATATACATACCTAACTATATCAAGCACGCTTTGCACATGAATCTTGTTAATACTGATTATTAGTAGTAGCAATCCAGTCTAGCTGAATAGTAGGAATAGGAATACCCTTCACATGAATTAACAACACTGACTATGCATCTTGTTCCAATTAGATATTATAAATAGGCACAAACCTCATGAAGTTTTTTTCTCCTCCCTTTAGATTCAATAGGGAAGCGTCTCAGCATGAAAAATAACCTGGCCAAGGGAAAACATTAATTGGTTAAAATTTGAGCATATCAGTTGGAATAGATTGATATTGCGGATGAGCAGAGGAAACTTCCAATTCACCTTCCTCCATAAAGCAAAAACCCCAATGCTGCTATAAATGATGTCACTGCAGAGACCAAAAGAAATAAGCAGGATCAAGAGTCATAATTGAATAATCTAGGCAAACTAAGAGAATCAAAGGCCTTAACCATGGAGTAAAGGTGAGCAGGAAATGAATCGGAAAACTGGAGTGAAATTAACCTGCAATAAAAATCTTTCCAATGAACTGTGCAACACTGTTATCATCCACCCAGAGGTACACCCAGATGCAGAGCTGAGGAAAGATGAAACAGCATTTAAGTTTTACTCAATCAGTCAATTGATACCCCTAAAAGTATTACTTGAATGCTAAAAAAGAAAAGAAAAAAAATCACACTGACTAAAGATGCATACATATAGCTGCTGAGAAATTCCACTATATTGATCACAAAATAATGAAATACAACCAAAACCCACAAGATGATAGTATATTCTGGAGTATAATGGGAGTCGCTACAAACCTGTATGAAGTAAACTGCACCGTTGATAGAAATATAGAAGATTCTCAATTTATCTGTTGGCAAACTTCTAGCCTGATCAAATACAAGGATAAAGCTTTCAGTGATTTCTCATGTGATATAACATAACATGCAGAACTTGCAAGCATCTAAAACATCAACAATTCTTAACTACAGCAGTCACACATTTATGTGATATTTTCACCAGACTTCTTGGCCTATACCTGATGATATATCTCTGCCCAGAAAAGGACAAGAAGTGTGTATGTAGAAAAGAACAGCAGATCAGGAAGATCCAGAAGTACCAAAGTTAGGACCTGATTAATAAAACATAAGGAAAATAAATTAAATAATACAATCTAAAAGATTAGTTATTAGAAAACTAATATGCCAATTATCCATACGATGACAAAAACCATAGATCTATACAAAATCAATAAAAAGTTATTTCAGGTGTTTCCCATTGTGGCACACAAGGCAAAGGGCAGGCCTATGCAAAAAAGTTTGACTACCTTAGACTTTCAACTGAGTCAATGAAATATTTAATCAGTAGTGCATCTTGTGCTTGATTATACCTCTCTCTCTCTCTCTAACTCCCCCAATGCAGTTGGGAAACAAAGACGAAATCAGCCAATCTTATAAATCACCAAATGATGTAATCCATGGGTGAATAGAGCCATACATCAAGGACAACATGTCCTAGGCAAGCCCCAGCAAAAGATTATAGTGCAATGTTATGAATATAGAAGGAACAGATTTAGTCATGGAGATATAGAAACAAAGTGAAGGACAAATCATTATATACATATATGTATAAGAAATTTCATCTAAAAAATTTCATTTTTATCATTCCCGTCTTAAGAAAGGCTTCTAAAGGCACGTATTCTCAATTTCAAGATTTATACATCTTTGAGCCAACTAAACCCAAAAATACTATTTGAAGAAAAGATGTAAGAAGGTCAAAGAGCAAGGAGCGAATTTAAATTATCAAGCTGCATAAATAGTTGGCAAGATAAGTCCTGCAGAAATGAATTTGTACTAATCAAGATAAGCAGATAACAAGGTGAGTGTTACCTTGGGATTCAAAAAAAATACTTGCTTATGAAATCCAAACACAACAGCACGCACTGCAATTTATTAGCTTGAAGATTAATTCAACAATTGAAAAAATATAAAAAAAATGTTGAGGGGTTATTGTCCATACCTCCATTCACAATAAAATTCATCAGGTGGAAAACCTTCTGAGTAGTCCAGCCATACTCCGGCACCCTTAGTTCAATCCTTATCAATTGAATCTGCACGACATAAGTGCGTCTTCAGCAAATAGTTTGATTTATGTAGTAATTCTTACCAACTGGTCTGGACTTCTCCAGAATGTATGTATGTTTTCAACCATTCAATTATTAAAAAAAAAAAAAACTGAAACTACATTAAGTACAGCTGAAATTCAATGAACCATAATGTGAATAGGGAATTGGCCAAGAAACAGTTAATAGCAGAGCCTACAAACAAATACCTTTCAACAAGGTAACAAAATCACCTCTCACTTTTTTACTATGGTTCTTCAGATTACTTAACATTAATAGCCTACAGGGTAATTACTCTGACAAATAAACACATATTGCGACATTTTCAAGCAACAGGATAAAAAGGCAAAGTTCAATAATGGCAGCTACTCAATTCCCAAATACTAATTGCAATCAACACTTTAATGATATGAGCCTATGACCCCAAGGCTGTGGGAAGAGAGAGCTATTATGAGCAATTTAAACCATTTTATAAGTGAAAGTGGATGACCCTCCACCATGGCCATGATCAAAATAAACAAGATAAGAACACCAACCACCATAATTCATAAACCCCAATCCCCTCAAGCTCAGAATAACCAATATCATATACTCATCTCTGTTTCTGTCTACAATATCATCCAAAAATACTGCTTTTCACAATCAGAACAAACATTTCCGTAAATACAATTGAGGAGAGAAAAAAAAAACATAACTAAAATAATTTAGTAAAGAAATTGAATTCAGCAACTGGAAACGAGCTCCAATACTTGTGTAACCAGGTAAAATAATTGAATTCAAACACACAAAAGCTGTAATCTAGAAGAACACCTAATTAAACAAGAAAATATCAACATGTATGCATTATATAGGAGCAAAAATGAATGCAATCGACTCACAAGGGCAACGGAGGAAACGAGGGCATAAACGGCGCAGAGCGTGAAGAATAATCCGTCTTGCCATTCGCTGGACTCATTGATCTCATTCCACCAGTTGGCCGATAATCCTCCGACTCCGACGCCGGCGTCGATCGCCGGAAAAGTCAGTAACATTCGCGTCATCTCAGCTCTGGTATCCCTCTCCCTTTTCAATCTTTGTAATAATGAAAAGGTCAAATTTGATAAGCTGCTGAAAAGCTATACTATTATTATTTTGAATCACAAAAGGAGATCAAAATGTGAGAGAGAGAGAGCAGAGAGAATAACGTAAATAAAATACGAATTAAAAGAAAAGGACAAAGAAAAAAGATGATACGCACAAAATGGATACAGTAATTAATATTAATAATTATATAATAATGCAAAAAAATAAATAGTTAACATATTACTTCTACAAAAAATAATCCTTTACTTTCAACTTATTTCACAAAAGTTTAGAGGGCTACTTTTAATCTACTAACCAACATATTTTTACAAATTTAAATGTGAATTGTAAAGTGTAGATTATGGGTTGATTCGTCTCACATAAAATAATCTGTGAGATAGTCTAACATAAGACTTGACATTTTCTTAAATATACATTAATAAGTTTTCAAGTATAATTATTTGAAATCGTTTCACGAATCTGATTTTACATTATGAATTAAACAATAACTAGAACTAACAATTATAACCTACCTCAATGGTTCCTCCTAAATAGCTCGGAATATAGTGTCAATATCAATATTTTAACACAAAGCAAACTCGGGGCAATTTGGTCCTTCTTGATAGACTAGTATTACAACGGATCATATTAACTTACATTAAAAGTAACTAAATTTTTAAATATAGGTTGAGTTTTGTTGGACTGTAAATTTTTTGGTTCTAACTTGGTCGGATTGACCTAACTACATCCCTTAGCCTGAGGGTTGGGCTAATTTGGGTCAACATTATCTTACAAGATATAACTCACAAAATAGAGACTAATTTTTGAAATTTGATTTAAGTTATGGATAGCAGAAACTTTGTCACACAAAATTATATCTACATAATGTCTCATATAAGGTTTCACATACAATTATTTTAATCTAATTGATGTTATTTTAGCTGCATATGCATATATATACCTTAAAAAAGTCTCTATATTATGTGGGTATAAATTGTAGTTTTATTGGAATTTTTTAGAGGAAAATTATTGGATCAATTCCAGACAAATCATCATCTTTAACTTTTTATTTTTTTCAATTACAACATGTTTTTTTGACTTATATTACAAATTTCACCTTCAATGTAGTAACAATTCAATACATGATCGGGTCTTTTGAATTTCAATTGCTGACATGAAGCGCAACTCAAAATCACATGTATCGATGATAAAAATATGAGTTACTCTCCTGTGCACCAATTGCACGGATCTCAAATCCGTGCAACTAGGGCCTCATGCGGGTCGCGTGCGGGCTGGGCTGACCCGCCCAGCACGCGCCTTTTTACTTTTTTCGCGTGTTTTGGTCATTACCTTCACGTTATGTTAGTGTTACCTTCATGTTATGTTAGGGGTACCTTCGCGTTATGTTAATGTGACCCCATCTCCAAATTTCATACTCTGAGTTTGAA
The DNA here is from genome assembly GCA_005771605.1 of Scutellaria baicalensis. Taxonomy (NCBI): domain Eukaryota; kingdom Viridiplantae; phylum Streptophyta; class Magnoliopsida; order Lamiales; family Lamiaceae; genus Scutellaria; species Scutellaria baicalensis. The sequence goes on from CM016724.1 coordinate 25,635,264, forward strand.
ACACTAAACTAAAATAACACGAAGGTAACACTAATATAATATGAAGGTAACACTAACATAACATGAAAGTAACATTAACATAACATGAAGGTAAAAAATAATATTAATCATACCTCCATGTTATGTTAGAGTGACCCTCACGTTATGTTAGTGTTACATTTACCTTCATGTTATGTTAGTGTTAACCTTACCTTCATGGTATGGTAGTGTTAAGGGTAACACTACCATATCATGAAGGTAACCCTAACATAACATGAGGATATGACTGCCTGAAGCGAATCTTTGTGGGTTTGAGCGCATCCACCAGGCGCGTGGGGGCGAGTAAGAGCATCAATTGCACAAAATATTTTGCCTAAAAATATATGCCTGAACTTGAGACTCCACTTAGCATTTGAAACATAAGATATCCTACCGTATATATCTTAAATGTATCTATATGTAGTGTTATGATCCATCCGCCGAGATGCAATTGGAAAAAAAAAAATGGTTATTTTTCATTCAATTAACCTAGAATATATTGGAATGTGCGCAAATTATTAGATTGCATCCAGATCTATTTCAATAATAAATAAGTGGGATTCTTATTTGATCATCTCACGTCAATCCAAATCTTTATAATACACTTCAGACATGTGAAAATGAATTTAAATTATACAAAAACTTGTGTAAGACTGTTTCACTGATAATTTCTATGAGACTAATGTTTTTTATCCATTACCCAAACTCATTTTTACAAATTTATCTAAATTATGAATTATGCATTGGGGAGATTCATCTCTAATAAAACAATCAGTAAAATGTACTCATATAAAACTAACTCTTCATATTATGAACAATAAAACTCTATTTTATAAAATTACAATTAGAAAATGATTAATTTTATATAAGTTTTTGTGTAAACGTGTATGAATTAGTAAAATCATCAATGAACAATTATTTTAGTTTATCTACAGAAAAGAAATGAAGATAATACTAAAAGAATGGGTCCCACAGTGTTAGGGAGGGAAAGACAAAGCATTTCTGGAATTTGGTGGAAGTATTCAATATTGACTGCATTGTCAAGGTTTATTCCTCCATTATTCTTCCCACCTATTTATTAATTCTTTCACCACTTCATAATCAAATATTTTCTAATATCATTTATCTTGTCATGCCGGATTTTGATGTGAAATTTAAACAATGTGACAAAAGTACTATTCTATCACTTTTCAATAGATAATCAAACTAAAAGATATAAGATATAATAGTGATAGGGCATTTAATGACTAATTTACTAGTTTCTCTTTCACAATATAATGATTGGATGACATGATAATATTTTATTTCTACAAAAATATACTATATACTAGTTTCTGTTTAAAAGAATAAGCTGAGACCATGTAATACAATGTTATTTTATTAATCAAATACTATGGTACATGCTATTTGAATTACAATTATCATCACGTAAGGTATTAAAAAGAATGGTTACATGACCTTAGCTACCACTATAGCTTTAGAAATTGACCATATTACGATGGGACCGTCTCAAGGATCCCAATAGACGTTGTTTGAGTTGGGTTGAATACAGAAAATATGTTATATTTTTGTATGTTTTAGTTGATATCTTTTTTTTATATTAAGTAGCTAGTACTTTGTATTATAATATGTGTTTTGAGTTGAAAAATATGTAATATTTTTATGTATACTAGGTAATACTTTTATATTAGTCGAATTGGGTCTGATCGGGTTGGGTAGCTCAAAAAACGCGCGGATAGGCTATCCTAGCCCTCTTTTCTCTCTTGTACAATATGTACTACTTTTGTTATATTAGGTAATACGTTTCTATATATTAGGTAATATTTTTTTATTTTATACATATACTGAATAATAAAATATAAATGTACTACATAATAAATAGAAAATATTCTCTAATATACACAAAAGTACTACATAATTTATTATGTCCATTCAACCTGATCAATATCACGGATCCGTGAGATAATCTTGCACAAATACCTAATCTTAAAATTTATTCCTTTGGAAATTTTCATTTACAAATTCATCTTTTGAAAAGGGAAATTGCATATTTGGATGCTTGTGTTTTATTTTATGTTTTCTTTTTATATGATAGTACTTTGTAGTGTTTTCAATGCTGTATTATTAGACGTAAAATTAAAGGAAACCCAACACTAAGGATCCGTGGCGCAATGGTAGCGCGTCTGACTCCAGATCAGAAGGTTGCGTGTTCGATTCACGTCGGGTTCAAATCCCATTCAATCCTATTCTTTTTTTTTTTAATTTTATCAATTCTTTTTGTCTTTTGGGAATTATTTTTTTCTATTTTTTGATAGTTTTATCAAGTCTTTTTTTTCTTTGGGGCTAATTGTATTTCTTTTAGTTTTCTTTAATTTAATTCGGGATAATTGCATTTCATTTATTTTAATTTTTCATAAGAGATGTTATAATTTATCTTTAATAATTGCACCAACTCCTTTTCATTTGAGAAATTGCATTTCTTTTAATTTTTCTTGAGATATGTAGTACTTATTGTGGATAATTGCATTTATTTTCATTTCATTTTCTTAAGATGTAACATTCACTATTTTATTTTGGATAATTGCAATTCCTTTTTAAAAGAGATGTTATGTATATTTTATTTAGGATAATTGCACTTCCTTTTTATTTCTTTTTCATTCCCTTTCCTTAAGATGGGACATTTTAATTTAGATAATTGCACTTATCTTTATTTCTTTCTTTTAGGAGACTTTATATTTTGTTTCGGATAGTTGCAGTTCTTTCCATGCCTTTTCTTATTTTTGAAGAAAATGACATGTTTTAGTTGGAATAATTGCACAAAAATCTTTTATCATTTTAGGACTATGGTACATTATTGGAATAATTGAACGATTATTCTTTGTGATTTTCCCTATGGATTATGACTTGCACTATTAGTCGTCTTCCTCTTCTTCTCCTCATTCGTTTTCATCTTTTTAAGGAGCTGTTACATTTTATTTGAAATAATTGTGTGAAACCTCTTTGTAAATTGGAAAAATTGATACGACATAAATCTTTAGTTCTTTTAGGAGCTGGTACATTTTACTTGTGATAATCGCACGAAAACCCTAGTTTTGTCTCTTTTTTTTTTTTTTTTCAAGTGTGTGATCTATATGTTGTATTAGTATGAAATTTATATTATATAAGTATGTTCATTATGTACAAATATACTAACCTTTATGTATTGTAACTTAGAAGGTGTTTGGCTGAGCTTATAAGCTCCTTAAAAAAGCTTATGAGATGTTTTGAGCTTATAAACTTCTTAAAAGTGTTTAGCTAAAACTTTTAAAAATAAGATCTTATGTTTTGAGCTTATAAGATGTAATAAGCTTATCAGCTCTTTTTCAATAAGTTGGGGAATCTCAACTTATTTTTAACTTAAGAGCTTATTTTTCAAAACACCTTCAATTTGATTATTGAAATTACACAAATGTCATTACTAATATCTTATAAGCTCCATCATCTTATTCATCCAAACACTTCAATAACTTATTTTAAATTTAATTAAACATCTTATAAGCTCTAAAAACATATTATAAGATGCAAGAGCTTATTAATATTCAAATTAAGTTTAGCCAAACACGTCCTTAGAAAAAAAATAAAGACTTTCATCACAAATTTTACATATATACTGAACGCGCCAATTTGAGCGACAGTTTACGTGGCCAATCATTTTCTATTTTTCTTTTAATATTTTTATATCTCACCCACTGCAACTCCGACGTCTGTCGTCGATCAAATATCTCTGTCGTATCATCGCCGATCAAATCTCTCTTCACCCCTTCGATTACCGCCTACTGTGCCTCCACTCGATTTGATTTTTACAGGCGGCTTCGGAATCTCGAATCTTATTTAGTGAGTATCTGATTTGATAATAGCAGAAATGCGATGTTTGGCTTCCATTATTTTCACCCAAATCAAATCTCTCTTCATCCTTTCGATTGCCGCATACCGTGCCTCCACTCTATTTGTTTTTTTACAGGCGGCTCCGAAATCTCAAATTCGTATTTGGTGAATATCTAATTTGATAGCAGCAGAAACACGATGTTTGACTTCCATTATTTTCACCCTTGGCTTCCATTATTTTCACCTAGTGCAGAAGATATATTCTTGTTGATATGAGTACGAGGACTCCGAAAGATTAATTGTTCAAGAATTTGAAGGCCTTTCTTCAGATAAAGGCAAGCAGATATTGTTATTACATTGTGTCGGAACATTGAAAATTTTAGTTGTCATGTAGCTAGTTAATAATGTAAAACATTTTTTTTACGATTATATTATCATGTTGAAAAACTTTAATACTTTGATAGTTGTTGTGATTACTAGTTTATAGTTGGTCGTTTTTATACTTTTATTATGTATGGGATGAAAACATGTCACTCTCTTGACTTCAGCCACTTTGATAGTTGTTGTGATTACTAGTTTATAGTTGGTATTGTAAAGTAAGAGAAAGAGATTGAAGTAAGAGATGATAAGGAAACAACTTAGAGATCAGTATCTTTTGTAAATAAATTAAAGCCTCAACAAACAATACTTCAAGTGACTGATAAAAAAGGATAATTTGTTCCCTCTTTTTGACATGCGGTAAACTATGGTTTTTAGAAAATGAGTCGCTTTTATAGGAGATATAAAATATTAAAAGAAAAATAGAAAATGAATGGTCACGTAAGTTGTTGCTCAATTGGCGCTCACATGAAGCGCTCAGCATATCAAGACTTTATATATGATATTATTCTTACATTTATATGTAATGTTAATTGCACATTTACATTGACGTAATCATAACTTATGTAATATATAAAGGTGCAACTATCATCACATAAACTATGCATTGACCCAAAAATCATGATATTTGTATATAAAACTCAAATCAATACAATATACAGGGGTTAAATGCCCGAAACCCCTTTGTGATTAGGAAATGTTGCGTCGCTCTCCCCTATGATTTTGAAATTGCATCACTAGCACGTCTGATTTCAGAAATTCAACGTGAAATACCCAACTTCACGGGAGTCTATTGCACGCGCCTGAAGTGTGAAATGAATTGATTTTTTTTGCCATTTTTGGTTGTAAATTGACTATTTTACCCTACACTTAATCGAATTTTCATACAAACAGCTAGCCCCCTATTCTTGCCCCGTCGCCCTCTTCGTACTGTCCACCACCACTGCTAGCGACGGGCCCATCACTAACGTCAGTACAGACACATGCACACGCACCTAGACAATGAACCGCTCAACACGACGAGGCCACCACCATCGCACAAACACACACGACGACACACGCTCATGCGCGCACACACACACACACACTCAAGCTGGCGCTGCCGGTCACGACGATGCAACCCATCTACACAGCACCACCGCACACGGCGGTAGCCACCAGACGACGGTGGTGGTGAGAATCAGCGAGAGAGAGAGAGAGAGAGAAAGAAGGCTGCTCGCCGTCGAACAACTCGCAGTCGTACGATCTGGTGGGTGTGGCCCTGTTTGGGAACGGGGTGATGGTGATCGGGTCGGATAAACCAGCAACACACCCTGGAATTCTGCAACTCAGCTTTCAATCTCACATCTTCTTCTTCATAAATTTAGTTGCTAAAATGACATTTATATTGGGATGGAGGTAGTAAATATATTTAGGTAAATTAGCTCCACTAACACTTCCTACATAAATATTTTTCCAACTAATTTTTCACCTAATTTCCAAATAAATATTAAATAAAAATAAATCAAATGAAATCCGTTGTACCAAATAATCATGTACCACGTGTGTATCACATCCCAAAACGCGTTATATGAGTTCTGAAAGTGAAAACGATTACAAATTATAATATATTTCTAGTATCAAAATTACATAACTTTGGAATAGGGGCTATTTTACTAAAAAATTACAAATATGGTCTTCTTAAATAATAATTTATGTTGATTAGACTATTTAAATAAAAAGCCCTATTTAAATAGTTTTGTTTATTAAAATTAGGGTAAATATCAATTTTCGTCCTGTAAGTTAGGTCATTTCCAATTTTGGTGCATCAACTTTGGGCTTTCCAATTGGGGTAAAATCCCCTAGACCCCCTCGTATTATCGAAATTTGCACGAAACCCCCTTGTGTTAAAGAAATTGCACGAAAAACATCTGGGTTTTCCAAAATTCGACGCGTATCACCCAAATCCATCATACTTGACGGGTGTGTAGCAGATGCGCTGGAGATGCGATTTTTGGTCTTTTTTTACCGTTATTCGTGGGCAAAAGTACACAATTGCCCTTGCTTTTGAGTATATATGTATGCTATATACAGAAGCTTAAATGTGGTTCATACATGAGTTCCCTTTCAACAAAGCTTCAAATTTAATTTCCCACTGCATTTTAGGTACGATTTTTTTTAATTATTATACTGTTAATATCAGTTTAATAATTCCCCTTTCACTACTTTTATATTATATTATTGTTTATATTATAATGTAATATTAGCAATCAATAATTAGACAATTTCTTGTAATTTTTGTAGGATATATGTCTTCAACATTTAGGCCAATGATATCAAAAAGTGAAGAAAATTTGGATTTAAGATACTGTTACAAGAAGTGTTATTGCCATAAAAATGCCGAAATTAAAGTTGTTGGTCCATCCAAAGCGACAATTGGCAAATTGTTTTGTACGTGTCGGTCGTCTCAATGTGGGTTTTTTGCTTGGCTTGAACCCACTTCGATTGGAAGGAAGACTTATTCGAGTGAAATGCAAATGTCGGAATTGGATGAAGAAGTTGATTCTCCCCTATTTCTAAATAATTAATTTCCAAATGCGACGATCTCACACTGAAGATTGAAAAGCTTGACCAAAACTAAGCAACTATCAAAATATTTATTTTCATTGTGTTGGTGCTTCTTATAATTGTAATTCTCAAGTAGAAACTTTGTAGTAATTACTTGCGATAATTTGTAACAAATATGTGGTGATTTTCAATACATTTGCCACATATGAATATTAATATGCATCCCTGATTTCAACATTTTAAATTTTGCAAACACAAAACATGTAAACAAGCCACTATGTTGTTGTAGTAAATAGAAATGAACAAAAATTGAAGAAAACCAGCAGCAGTAGTGTTGGTCTACAATGCAATATAAAGTTCAGCAAAACAACTATCAAATCATCCTGTTTGTATCCCCATGTTTGTCCTTATTCACCAAAAAATATATGTACCCAAAGTATGTACCGACATGTACAAAATATTCCCAAAACATGTATCCTCAACTACTAGGATATATGCAGTGATGAAAAAATCGCGATATTTTGGTGATATTTCGCTGAAATATCGCTGAGAATGAAGGCTCGATATAAAAACGGGGTGTTTTTTTCGTCAAAATGTCACCGATATCGGCGATATATCGGTCAGTTTCGGTTTCGGTTTCGGTTTCAGTTTCGGTGAGTGCCAGGCATAAAATGTTGGTGTTCACCGAAATATCGCCGAAATATCGACGATATTTCGGTGAAATATCATTTCTGTGCTGTGTCGGCCATGAGCAAAAAAATTCCAATTTTAAATCATTTTCCTACTCTTTCACTATTGTTTTACCTTAATTTTCCACTGCGTTCACATTATATTAGCTTGAAAAAAGTGTGGTTTCAATTCACAGCTTTTGTTCCAATATCACCACTCTCTATCTCTCTCTCTCTCTCTCTCTCTCTCTCTATTACAGCTTTTAATGCCATATCCGTATAAACACAGACGAGAGAATTTGTGATCTTTTCCACTGCTTTCACATTATATTAGCTTGAAAAAAGTGTGGTTTCAATTGTTTCTACTATAGAAAGTGAAGAAATTGTTGCCTCACATGAGCCTATTGCTACTTCAGTAGTAAGATCATCCCCACGCGAAAGGCAAACAAGGTAAAACATTTTTCTTGTTGTCAGCTTATTTTATTTTGAAACTCATTGATGTTATTGTGATTATATTCCTAATTGTGACTCTGAGGTCAGAGTATATGATATATCTTGGTTGGCTTTAGAAACTTAAGAATTTCTCTTATCTGTTGCCTATTAATTTACATTACCTTAGACATTGTTGAATCCCTAGGTGGCTAGGCAGTTGTTGAGTGCTTCAGAAGTCAAAATTATTGTGTAAGGTTCAATCATGGTAAAAGTCAATTCATGGTTGTTTCCTTCTTGGCTGGCAGCAGGTTGTCGATTATTAGCTCATCACTAAAGCTAAAACTGGAATTTAATGTCTCTCCTTTATGGAATTTTTAACTTTGGGAATTGCTAGTTTGAGGAATGAAATTGAAGCAGAATCTTGTTATAAAGCACGTTCCGAATCTAATTCCATGACTTTTTGCACTCTTGTTCTTGCTTCCATATCTTCTTTGCAACTTGGACTCAAACTAGAAATACCAACTCAAATGAAATATTTGACAAATTTGATTGATCTTTTATGAAGTAATGGCAAGTGAAAGTGGAGCTGGTGCTGGTAGAGACCCTGCATGGAAATATTGTACCAAAGTCCCTGATAATAGAAATGCCACCATTTGCAATTTTTGTAATCTTGCGATTATGAGTGGAGGTATTACAAGATTCAAATATCACTTGACCCACACAGACCCACAGAAAAATGCACGTCCATGTACAAACGTACCCCCAGAGGTTAAAAAGGAGATCCGTGATTATCTAAGAGCGAAGGAGGTGGCAAAAGGGAAGAAAACTGCCAAGATGGATGAGATTCGAGCAGAATTACGAAGGGGATTATATGATGAGGATGAAGACGAGGAGGATGATAATAATGTGTATCCTTCTGACCTTGGCCCCAATGAACGAGAACAGTATCGTGCTGCTGTTACACAATCTAGGGCAAGTGAGTGGGAAAGAGAACAAATGCAGAACTTTGGACGTAACAAAAGAGGTCAAGCAAGTAGAGATGTTGATGCTCCGTCTTTGTTTCAGCGGTCCAAAAGTAGTCGAGACGTGGATTTTGATCATGCTCCAACACCGTCTTTATATAAGTCCCAAGATGCAAAGCAAAAAAAAGATTAAGAATATGTTCTCAGGCGGAAACATTAGAGATAAAATGTCAAGAATGGTTAGCAAATTTTCATCTATGATAATGTTGCACCCGCCAAGGCTGATTCACCTCACTTTAAGAATATGATCCAAAGTGTACAGGAATGTGGTATGGGGGTAAAACCACCAACTCCATATGAGATAAAAAAATAGGTATTTGGAAATGGAGTACACTGAAATGAGGGTTCATGTGCAGAAATAAATGGATAAATGGAAGACATATGGGTGTACAATCATGACCGATGGATGGACAGGACCAACAAGGATGTCTATCCTAAATTTTATGATCTATTGTAAGGGGAGCACCGTCTTTCTTAAATCTGTTGATGCATCAAACAAGATAAAAGATCATAAGTACATTTATGATTTATTAAAAGATGTGGTGTGAGAGGTAGGGAAGGACAATGTAGTGCAAGTTGTTACGGATAATGGATCCGCTTTTGTTAAGGCGGGAAGGAAACTCATGTCAAAGTACAACTTGTATTGGACACCCTGTGCTGCACACTGCATTGACTTGATTTTTGAAGACATTGGAAAAAAAGAGGTGATCAAGTCAACAATTGCTAAGGCCAGACAAGTGACAAACTACATTTACAACCATGGTTGGTTGTTAGCAAAAGTGCGAGAGGTTTGTCAAGGAGATATTGTACGGCCTGGAGCAACTCGCTTTGCAACAAACTATATCGCATTGGATAGTTTGTTAAAGAAAAAAATATGTTGAAGCAATTTTTCACGGATGCAGAATGGGTTGTGAATCGTCTTAGCCGCTCAGAGATGGGTCAAACTGTGGAGAATTATATACTCGATAATAGGTTTTGGGATCAAGTTAAACATGTAGTGGAAATATATGAGCCATTATATCAGATACTTCGAGTGGTGGATACTGAAGTTGTTCCCATGATGCCGATCTTATATGAATTATTTCGTGTGATGAAAGAAAAAGTTCAACAAGTAAGATCGACACAGTGGGTACTTAAAATAATAACTGATAGATGGGATAACACGCTTTCACATCCACTACATGTTGCAGGTACATACTAGACATTGTATATATTATCCACTTGTGTACATGATAGATGGGATACTAAAACTATTTCTCGACTTTGTAGCTTTTTACTTAAATCCAAGATTCCAATATGGACCAGGAGTTGGTGAAGATATGCACCTTATTCAATCGGTGCGCCAAGTATTCAACACACTAGACCCAAACTCAGAGGGCATAGCCCAATTTGGAAATGAGGTAAAATAACTCTTTATAAGTAAAATTATATAACTCTTATTTCAATTTCAATATACCAGAAATATTATCATTGTTTTATGAATATGCAGCTCATATTATTTTGCAATGCGAGAAAAGGATTCGGTGATCGTGCTGCTGTTGCATCACGAAATACTATGATACCATGTAAGTTTCTTATTGATATGTCAAAATATGTGTTCAGATAGTTTTTATATTCTTTTAAAGAGTGTGTTTAACATTTATTATTATTTGACAGCTGAGTGGTGGGTTATGTATGGTCATTCAACACCTACACTAAGAAAATTGGCCATACGAATACTATCACAAACTACATCGTCTTCAGCCTGTGAGAGAAATTGGAGTACATTTGCATTGATACATACCAAGCAACGAAATCGTCTCGCATATCCAAGACTTGAAAAACTTGTCTTCTGCTACTATAACATGAAGTTAAGGCTACGAGATATGGAAGCAGAAGATAATAGGGTTGCTAAGACAGACTATCTAGATGTAGTAGATGTAGCTCCTAAATCTGGTGATGAGGAAGAAGATCCACTATTCCAATGGATTCGACCATCCCATATGGACGATGCTGAAGGAAACCCCGATCCTAAAGTTGCTGCAGTAGCCCGTGAATGTGGCATTGATGTGGATCGAGTAATGGGAGAAGAAGTTGGTGTCAACTCAAGTAGTTCAGGATCAGGTGCGGATACCTCAGCAGATAGTGGAAGCAATGTTGGTGGTGGTGGTGATGGTGGTGGTGGTGGTGGTAATGAAGAAAATTATAATTTTTCAGATCAGGTGCCTTTAAGTCCATTCACAGGTGAACGTGATTTCACACATGCAACACAAGATCTTGATCATGGAAGTAGAGCGGGAGGTGCAGGGATTGGTGCTATTGGAAAGAATTATGGAAGAAGACTTGTTTGGAACGAAAGTGAGGGATCAAACACTGACATTGAATCAATGTCTATGACATTTGACTCAATGAATATGAGCAATGATCCTCCATACCAACCATCATATCCTCAACCTCAAGGCAGACATAGCACATCTGATTGGTGGACTAGTTTACATGAATTCCATTGTCCACCAACTCAAATGTCACATGGTTCAAACATATCTCAACCTAGTCAACCATATTGGGTTAATGAGCATTATCCTATCCATGGACATGCGGTTGGAAGATATAGAGGAGCATATGAATGACATGTTTATGATTACACCCAAAATTGGTCTAATATGGTGAGTTGGTATCAATATTGTTTAAATCAAGATGGCATGTCATCTCATTCATTTGAACCTCACAGGAGCTCATGCTATTATTAGTTCATAAATATACTTTGTACAAAATTTCTCATATTATCACTTTATATATTAGTTTATCTCTCATTTTGTTGTAATTATATTTTTTATTTGAAATCTTAACTTCAATTTATGTATGAATGTTAGTTATAACATTATGTAAATTACCAGATATTTTTCTAATTTTTTCACAATATTTCCGTGATTTTTTTTAAAAATTACCGATATTTCCACCGAAACCGATATATGAACCGATATTTCCGTAAATTTAAGGTACCGATACATGCACCGAAACCAATATTTTCATCCTTGGATATATGCAACTAAAACAACAACCTAAAATAGTCATATTGTATCAAAAACAGACAAAATCACATGCTGCAAAAACTGTACCAAAAAATAACCCAAAAAAAAAAAAAGAGACCTAAACTGTACCAAAAACTGATATCAACATATGAACATTTCATGCATTCCTTGTAGTCCTTTTGGTTGGATTCTTCTGCTTCCTAGACTTCTTTACTGTTGGAGCTCCAGTAGCAGGAGTCTGTTAATAGAAAAACAAAATATTAGGCACAATGGATTACTATAAGTAATAGTACAAAATGTGTACTTATGATTCTTAATCTACCTGATCTTGTGCATTGATGGGTTGGGAAGGATTTTCCACTGTTTCACCTTGAGTTGACTGCAGTTGTGTGAGGTTAATAGGTGGCTAAAAAACAGAAACAACAATTAAAAGCAAAAAGAGAAGAAAACAACAATTAAAAGTAAAAGGATAGGGTGTTGAGATATACCTGATCTTTGTTGAGAGCCCATCCAAAACGTTCAACAAACTCTTTGTCAAACACATCATCTGGCTCTACAGAATGGTTCTCCTAACAATAGGAAAATCAAATAATCAGTTAGGGTTATACTGAAACAGATAACAACAATAGGAAAATCAAAGTAAAAGCACCTCTTGTTCAGCAATACTGATACACATCTACATTTATACTTTTCCCATTGCACAATTTATAAATTTCTAGAAGATCAGCAATGTAAAACATATCCACATGAACAGGTGGTATATATACCCTCAACCCACCAACATATTTTAATTTAGCCAACTGCCTAAAACTACCACCCACCCATGCATCAAATATTTTAATATCATCTTCATCAGCCATAATCTGGAAAAATGAAACAAAACACATAACATGCATTTAGAACTAAAAACATAAACATATAAACTCTTTTACATGCATAACTCCTCAAATTCAGAACATGCATAACATGCATGGACTTAAACATGCATATTTATATCAAATTCAAAACACATAATTCCTAAATAAAATTCAGAACACTAGAGAATTTTATGATTCAGAACACATAATCCTTAAGTATGTAGAATTTATGATAAATGTAAATTCAGAACACTTAAACATGCATATTTATATCAAATTCAGAACACTTAAACATGCATGGACTTAACATGCATATTTATATCAAATTCAAAACACATAATTCCTAAATAAAATTCAGAACACTAGAGAATTTTATGATAAATGTAAATTTAGAACACATAATCCTTAAGTATGTAGAATTTATGATAAATGTAAATTCAGAACACTTAAACATGCATATTTATATCAAATTCAGAACACTTAAACATGCATGGACTTAACATGCATATTTATATCAAATTCAAAACACATAATTCCTAAATTTCAGAAACCCTAATTCCTAAATCAGAAACCCTAATTCACAAATTATTGATCAGAAACCCTAATTCCCAAATGAGAAACCCTAAACCCCAAATTATTGAAACCCTAAACCCGCAAACCCTAATTCCTAAATCAGAAACCCTAATTCCCAAATTCAAGAAACCCTAAACCCGTAAACCCTAATTCCCTAAATCAGAATGCATAATCCCCAAATTCACACCTCCCTAAACCGCAAACCCTAATTCCCTACATCACAAACTCTATTCCCAAATTCATGAAAGCCTAAACCCGCAATCCTTAATTCATGGAACCTATAAACACTATTCCTAAAACTACAAAATTTAAACACCAACTACATTATTATAAAAGGTTGTGTTCAAGCAAGCGAAAAACAAAAATCGAAAAATCATACAGCCAGACAAGAAAAATGGAAAAATGGAAAAATAGAAAAATCATAACCCATAACCTGTCAACCTATAACCTAAACATGCTTTCAATCTAAAAACTAAAAAGAAAACAAACAACCCAGCCCAAAAATCATATTTTTGCTATTTCGTGATTTTCACGAAACCTACCTTTTCAGCAAATATCAACAGAACACACTCAGAAGACTTCAACGCACACTACAAACTAACGAAATAAGGGTATTTGGTCAGATTCACGGGGAGATTTGGTCGGAAAAGGGTGGGTCAACCTTTCAAGCCCTAACATATCGCTCTCTCTCTCTCTCTCTCTCTCTCTCTCTCTCTCTCTCTTTCTCTCTTCTCTCTCTCTACATTCGGATTGACGGCGACTGTTCTATTAGGGTATATCAGGGGCAAAACGGGTAATGACGGGGCAAAAATTGACGCCATAAGAAACAGTTAGTAAATGTGGGACGTGTGTTGATTTTCTGGAATCCCACGTGTTTACTGTGCATTTTTCGTCTTATAAAGGGTCCGACGTTGAATTTTGATATCACAAGGGGGTCTCGTGCAATAAACCCTTTCCAATTGTAGTCCTGTAACTTTTATTTTTTTTCCAATTTGTGTCCCATATTGGCCGGAAAAAATTTAGGGCTGACGTGGCCATCGGAATCTGTTGAGGTGGCTCGAAACCCTAATCCCCAATTTTTTGGAGTGACGTGGATGAGCTACATGTCTCCATATGATTAATAAAACTAATTGAAAATTCAAAGAAAAAAATCAAAATTAAAGGAAAAAAAAAAAGGGAATAGAAATGGGGAAATGGGTTTGTTCCCAGCCCCCACCGCTTCCCAGCACCCTTCCCCTGCAGCCCCCCAACACCACCGCTGTGTGCCATATGGCCAGCGACCCACACCAACGTAGCCCACACACGCGGACACTCCAACACAAACCACCACGATGAATTCCAGTGCAAAGTGAGAGAGACGAGAGAGAAGACGAGCGTGCCGCCCCGCAGGGGAGGGAGAGAAACAGAGGTGGTGGCCGCTGCTGCCTTTGCTATGTGCCGCCGCGTACCCACAACCCAACCTTGTCGAAGAAGATGAAACAACTGTTTTTTTTCCCTCTCTATCTCTCTACCTCTGCTCGTCTCTCCCTCTCTCTCTATCTCTCTCTCTCTCTCTTCTTCTGTCGTGCTGCCGTCGCTATGAGGGTGCTGTCGTGAGTGAATCGGTGTGTGTGTGCGTCTCTGTGGTGTGTGTGCGTGGTGGCCATGGAGGGTGCAAATCTGTAATTGACACCCAAATCGAAGCAACGTCAGAATCTTTCTTCCTCGCCGATATATGGATGCGAAACGGCGCTTCAAACCCAGGAGATGAGGAGCTTCAATTTGCTACTGATATTCAATGCGAGGGGCGGTGGCGGCGATCCTGAACTTTTCGGTGGAGAGGTTGAAGGAGATGAGTTGCATAACTCTTTTTATTTTTTTTTTCAATTTTTGTTTAGATTTTTCAATATATATTTTAATGACATGGCGGCCTACGTGGCTTTTTTTTTATGGGAAAAAATTGGGGATCAGGGTTTCGGTCCACCTAAGCAGATTCCAGTGGCCACGTCAACCTCCTGCAAAAATCGGACTGAAATTGGAAAAAAAGTGAAGATACAGTACTACAATTGGAAAGCCCAAAGTTGATGCACAAAAATTGGAAATGACCTAACTTACAAGACGAAAATTGATATTTACCCTTATAATTAATCTAAAAATGAAATTAAAAAATTAAAATATGATTCAGATAATTGAGGGGGTAGGTGCAAAGTTTCCAAACCACAAGGGGATCAATCATCAAAATATATTCATTTTATTTGAAGGGTATAAAGGAAACTCGAAATAAAATATAACATAGTTAAATTAAATTCAGAAAAATGGGGTGTGTGCTGAAATTTTTATATCCCAAGTTTAAATGGTGCAATTTCAAAATCATAAGTGAGACTAGCGCAATATTTCCTAATCACGAGGGGGTTTGACGCATTTAACCCCGATATAAAACTCTCAACACCATAATTGAGAAAACAAAATTCAAAAATGCCTAAAACATATTACAACTTCAAATTTATAGGTCATCATCATACTTATGACATCTCAATTTTAAAGTCTAAAAATTAAATAACAATACATCATAAATATATGATTTCATTATGAACATGTATCTGTATAATTACCCTTGCATTATCACTGTCTTCAACACGTTCCTATAAATGACCTTTCAAGAACATATTTTTTTTATTTATCCACCATTTTTTCATCCACATATATTATGGATAAAATCATTTTATACAGAAATCTTACCTTATGTTTTATAGCAACTAAACAACTAACATCTACATTCATATATAAAATAAATTAAATTAAAATAGCACAAGTTCAATTAATTTTTTATTTTCAATTGATTTGGACCAATGATCGGTTCCTGAAACCATTGGAAATTAATAATGTCCCACATGTTGCTTTAGCTGTTTTTTGTTTAAAAAAAAAATTGGGATAACTTTTTTTGGTGAATTCCTTTTATGAGTACTTTTTTTATTTAAATTTGCTACTACCAAAATTTGGTATATTTAAAATTTTGCTCACTCTTAAAAGAACTTTCGACCTTGAATTCCTAGATTTGGGCAAAATTATAATATATGTCTTTGAGAAACCCCAATTTAAAAGAAATCAAAATTTACTTTCATTACATTATCATAAAGAGTAAGTCTCTTGTGAATTAGGTCCATGCATCCGGGTCGAATCCGGGTCAGGGGGACCGCTCATTTTTTTCTTTCTTTCACGCATGACTTTTGAAAATTTTCACGTACCAATATGTTATGTTAGACATACCTTTAAGCTATTTTAAACATACCGTTCTGCCCAAATTTCATACATTTTCTTTTTTTCGCTTGATTTTTGAATTTTGGCACCTACCATCACGTTATGTTAGACATACCTTTACGTTGTGTTAGACATACATTTATGTATGAGTTAGTAGCCCAATCTACCCATTTTCATATAGTGTAATACTATTATACCCATCATTATAATCTATTACCTCCATATACCCAAAATTATAACTTATTATCCCCAAATACCCAAATCCAAATGTACCTTTTGACCTTTTCACAAACATCCAAATTTTCACTAACTTCCAAAATCTATAAATTATTCAATTTTTCTTTTTCCACTCCAATTTCCTTTTCCCATCCATACTAATTTTAGATCATGTGTTATCAATTAATGGATCAATAAAAGGCCTAACATGTTTCTGTAAAATTAATAAATCCTTCAGAATTCATAACTTTCTTCGACCAAAACAGCACCGGGTGAGATGGTTTGCAATGCCACCAGCTGGAAAATTACTACCCCCAGACCGTTTTAAGAACAGTTTCTCACTCTTCAACTTCAACCAACAGGGAAGATGATCTGCAAGTTATCCAACTCCTTCAGCAACTACCCAACACAACCTTGGTTCGTTTCCTACACCAGGTGTACAATGTGATCCTTCCAAAGGATTAATAGATTAGACGGAAAACACGTTGAAGCAAAAAACCTTCTTTTTATTAAGAACTTAAAAATATTTATTACATCTGTAATCTCCTTTTGGGAGGAGAATACTATATTAGCCTCTCAAGGAGAAGGCTATCACTCGTACACACATAAACTAAACTAAGAACACTAAAAAATGTTACAAAAGATTTTTATTTTAAAGAAAACTAAGGGAGATGTTCGATGTCCTTAGTTTCCTTCTACCTTGCTTATTTATAGGCACAATCCGAACTTGAAGTGCGGATTTCAAATCTTATTTTAGCCAGCTGTCTCCTTTTCCTAGTAGATCAACCACTAAGTTAGTGCTTTGCCAACTTTTCCTCGTGACTCATCCCATGTGATTATTGTTGGGGAATCTTCTTTTTCTTCCCGTAACTCTATCCCATGTGATGCTTGTCGGGGAATCTTCTTTTACCTTTGTCGGGGAATCTTATAAAATTTTTACCTTTGTGGTCCCCGCGGATAACTTTTCTTTTGGGCAGGTCCTTTGTCCTTGTCCGCCCTGCTTTCTCGTCGGTCGAGTTTGGGTCGGAACCCTTTCCCAAACTCAGGTTCCTTCTGTTCTGGGTATGCTTGGCAGATTCTATCAGTCCAACGGCCTACATGCGCCATGTTATAGAATTTCCGGTAGGTTTCTTTGCTTACCAGAATCTTGTTTTCCCAAAGGACTCTTCTCTTTGTTTCAAAGAGGTCCTCTGCGAATCCTGTGGTCGTCTCTGTCATTGAATTCAGGAGGAAAGATCCACTCGCTGAATTCTGAAAGAACTTGAAGGGATACTTGACTTTGTCCATTTCGTTTAGACAAACCTAAAGTCCCCATGCTCGCCGGGTAGAAGCTTCCTCTTCTGAAAATGCTCCTACCAGAATGGGAGTTTTCTCCGGAGAAGCCGCCTTGATAGTTTTCATGGTGTTCCCATCCGGTCTTCTCAGCTTGATAAAATGAAAGGCTTCATGGAAACCTTTCTTTGCTGGTTCTGGAGCTGCGCTGAAAAAGTACAGTTCCAGAATGTCACCTCTGGCCAAATGTGAATTATTGGCCCAAGTCTCGTGCACTGCTTCCCCAATCCATCTCGGTAATTTTGAGATTTCGGGGAATCCTGGTGAGACAGTATAGATTGAAGCTAGAGCTCCAAAATTATACCATTCTTGTACTTCGTTTGGATGACTTCCTGGTTTCATCCAAACCCTCAGGTATTTCCCAGAGACACCGAAGATGGTTCTCTCAGGATGGATACCCTTTCTCGTAGCCAACTTTTCCCATTGCTTCTGGTAAACCTGCATAAGAGAAACTTTAATCTTGTCAGTTTGGACCTTAGTTTTGTCACTTTGTGGCCTAAGATCCAACTCTCCCTCTTTTACCCCAAAGGTGCTGAATTAATTTGAAGACTCGGGTTGTGACACCGGAGTTTCAACTTTCGCTACAACTTGTACATCCTCAAGGAATGCATCATCTGCAACACTTGTTGTTATGGTATTTGAATCCATAACTTTCGGGTTAGAGACTCGTTCTCTTGTTTCTCCCTTTTGCACCGTTGGAGATGCAGCCTGGAGAAGAGGCCCCCGCAGCGCTAAGAACAATTGTTCCTGCGCTTGCTGGCATGCTCGTATTAGACCAGAGACGGATCTCTGCTCATCTCGTTGAAGTCGTCTAGCAACTTCTGCATTGATACATAAAGTACCAAAGCCTCGTTCTAGACTCTCCAGGTTTTCCTTGAGATGCCTAACTCGTGTGAGGACCTCGTCAGCGACGCGTCCTTCCATCTCATGTTAAGAAATCTGTAAGAATATTTTCATGAGATTTCACAATGACAATATCATAATCATAATATTGACATTCAACCTGTCATCTAAGTAGTTTAGCTTTTTCTGGTTTGGATTCTATTTTGTTTTTCAGAAAAGCTTTGACACTTGAGTTATCAATCTTTAAAGTGAACTTCTTAGCCAATAAGAATAAAGGCCATTTTTTGAAAGTATTTCTGTCTGCAAAGAACCCCTTCTCGTTGATATGCCATCGATTTGCTTCACTGTCTGTGAATAAACGGCTGCAATATATGCATGACATTTCTCCACTTGGTGTAGCCTTCATAAGGACTGCTGCCCACTAATGATCACTGGCGTCTGTGAAAAGAACCAGTTCATCCTCATCTTGAGGTATATCAAGTTTCAGAAGTTTTTGACAAACCTCCTTCAGTTGTTTTATCCCTTCTTGGTGCTCATCTTCCCATTTGAATATTGCGTCTTTTTTCAATAATAGGCTAAACACCTTCCTGTAATGTGCCAGATTGTTTATGAACATTCTGACGAAGTTAACAACTCCAAGAAAACTCTGAAGTTATTTCTTATCCTTGAGGGTATCTGGAAATCCTTGTATCTTTTCCACAATGTGGCTCTGTAGGATGATTCCAGATTCATCGATTTCTATTCCAAGAAAGTTGATCTGTCTCGTAGCAATTACTACCTTCTTTTCTGAAAGCACTAATCCTTCCTTGTGACAAACATCTGAAAATATCTCCAAATGCTTGAGATGCTCTTTCACGTTCTTGGATACGATGAGAATATCATCGATGTACACGAACATGAAGCTGAAATAATCTTTGAAAAGATTATCCATCTTTCTTTGATATATTTGGGGTGTATTTGCCAATCTCATAAGCATCACATTCAAGATATAATGTCCCTGTGGTGTGGAAAAAGCTGTAAACTTCTTACTTTCTTCCTCCATCTTTATCTGGTAAAATCCAGACTTGCAATCAAACTTTGAGAATACCTTGGCACCTTTGATACAGTTGACCAGGTCTTCTCTACTTGGGATGTAATATCCATCGAACTCCAAAATACTATTAATCCTTTTGTAATTAATAACAAGTCTTGGCTTTCCTCTTTTGATTTCTCCATGATTCCTTACAAGGAATCCTGGGCTGCTGTATGGAGAAACTCCTGGTGAAATCAACTTAAGGTCAAGATGTTCCTTAAGTATCTTCTGCATATCTTTACGATCCTTTTGGTTCATAAGGATTGACTTGTATCTTACGAACTCGTGTTCCTTTCCGGATTTGACCTTTAAGGATGCTTTGAGTTCGTTCTTGTTCCACCATGCCAAAGGATTTTCATTGTATTCCTTTGGACCTTCTTCTTGACATCTTCGAGTGATATTTGTTCTTCAATGGTAACCTCACTGGATGTGTTTTCCAATAGGCTTTTCATTAATTCTGCAATTGCCTCTGGAGGTACTCGTTCTTCTCCTTGTATCCTAAATGAATACAAGTTATTATCCCTCTCTTGGTATCCTTCTGCTCCGAACCATATTGCCAATAGGATAATAATGCATCACCAAACCTTCTTTTATCTGCCATTTTTGGATGTCAAAGTTTGACTTCATCACCACGCTTGCTGCAAAAATTAAGGGCATTTTTCTGTAGAATGTCTCTCCAGTCTTTGGACAATAATCTTATGATCACATAAGGTTGTGAAAATAAGTCTTCTTGTCTCATTTTCCTGTGTAAAACGCTTGAATGTTTGTAGGAAATTATTACCTAACAAAACATTTGCTCCTGTATCATGGAAATAGATTGGTGGTGTCTTTACTTTGTACCAAGGGGTACCGCTTGCACCTCCGATCACGATTTCCACTTGTTTGATCCCTCGATTAAGAATACGAATTCTTTTTGAGAAATCTCTTCCTGCGATAGCTGGTAGATCTTCTCCAATTTTTTTAGGAAAAACCTCCTGCTTTGCAGTACATATTCCAGCGCCTGAGTCGACATAGGTGGCGAAATATCCGGCCTTGTATCCATCATATAACATTCTGATAGAAATGTATATGGTGAATGGGCTAGTGGTCATCTGATTCTGTATCTTTTATCTACCACTGTGAACTTCATTCCATCTAGTAATCTTTCCCAAGGTTTATGATCCTCGAGAAACTCAATTCCAAGTATTAACTGATCTAGGATTTTTCCTGCAATTCCCCTGATAGTCAACTCAATTTCACCCATCTTTAGGCTTCCTTGAAATTTTCCGACCAATGTTGGGGACAATAGTTTATATTTTTGGGTAGATGGGTATAATAAGTTATATTGATGGGTATTTTAGTTTAAAGTTATATAAAATTGGGTATTTTGGGTGAATAACTCTTTATGTATAGTTAGACATACATTTGTATATGTTAGACATACCTTTGTATATAATTAGACATACCTTTATATATAGTTAGACCTACCTACATAAGGTAGGTTTAACATAACATAAATGTAGGTCTAACTAAGATAGGTTTAACATAACATAAAGGTAGGTATAACTATACATAAATGTAGGTCTATTGTAGCGAATTTTGGGTGAGCTTCAGCGCGAGTAACAGGTACGTGGGATGCACGTGGGAGCGCGTTTTGAGGCGCGTGAGTGGGTCGACTCGTTTGCACGGATCCCAACCGATGCATAAAAGTTTTTGCCAATCATAAATATAAAAGTTTAAAACTATGGTAGATAATAAAAATACTCAAAATAAATATAATAATAATATTTCCAAAACTTTAATAACATCAAACTAAATCAAATGATATATGGATAAAAACATGATTTGATTGTAAATTTTGAAAAAAAAAGTGAAATTTAATAAATGAAATGATGAGATGCCAGAGATGGAGTGATAGTACAACCGAAATGAAATGCAAGCACTGTAAATGGTGTTATAAACAGTTGTCCTTTTATAAGCAGCACACCTAGTATATGGTCTAAACCCTAAATCTAAACCCTAATCCGATCAATCGAATTCCTCTCTTCAAATCAATGGCATTACGCAGCAAGCTCCGATCACTGAGTCTTCAACAACGCAATAGCCGCTTCTTCTCCTCAATTTTGAGCCCAGAATCCAAAACCCCTCTGAGCAGCATTGAGAAATCACGCGCCGCTCTCTCTCTCCTCCGCGTCGAGAAGAACCCCGAGCGCATCCTCGACATCTGCCGCGCCGCCGCCCTCACTCCAGATTCGCATTTGGACCGCGTTGCCTACTCTAAAGCCATTTTCAAGCTCAAAGAATCGCACTACTACGAGGGTATTCGGGGCTTCATCAATGATTCCTTGACCCGGCCCGATTTCAAATCTGAGCGCTTCGTATCGCATTTCATCGTGCTCTATGGCCAGGCGGGTCTTGTCAAGGACGCCGTCAACCTGTTCGACGAAATGCCTGACATGGGAGTTGAGAGGAATGCCAAATCCTTGAACTCACTGCTGTTTTCCTGTATTTTAGCTGGGGAATACGGCGAAATGAAGCGAATATTTTCGGAGTTTCCAGGGAAGTATGAGGTGGAGCCGGATTTGGACACTTATAACACTGTGTTGAAAGGGTTCTGTGAATCAGGTAGTTCGAATTCTGCTCACTCTGTTTTGGCCGAGATGGAGAGGAAGAGCATAAAGCCGAATGTAAAAACATTTTCCATTGTGATTGCTGGTTTTTACAAGGAGGAAAAGTTTAGTGATGTGGAGAAGATGATGGAACTGATGAAGAAATACGGAGTTCCACCCGGGATTGGTTTCTATAACGTCATGATTCAGAGCTTATGCAAGCTCAAGAGATCAGCAGAGGCCAAGAATTTGTTGGCTGATATTTTGGCAAGGCGCATAAAGCCGAATTGTGTGACATATGGCCATTTGATTTACGGGTTTTGTCGTGAAGGCAATTTGGATGTGGCCAAGAGTCTGTTCGAGGAGATGAAGCATAGGAAGTTAAAGCCAGAGGCCGAGTGTTACTTTACTTTGGTTTACCATTTGTGTCAAGGGCAGGAATTTGAAGCCGCTTTAGATATCTGTAAGGAATGTATGGCGAAGGGTTGGATTCCGAACATAACAACCATGAAATCTCTTGTGAATGGCCTGATTAGCACTGAGAAGGTTGATGAGGCGAGGGAAATCATTGGCACGGTCAAGGAGAAGTTCTCGAGGAATGCTGATAAATGGGCTGAGATTGAGGAAGGATTACCCAAATAGAGTGTGATTCATACTTGGTATGTTGATGACAGTTTTTGTTAGGACTTGCAAGATTTGTTGTTGCTGTTTCTAGTTATTTTGAGCTGAAAAGCATTACATGTGTTCATCTTTAGGCTTTTTGCAGTAGTTTTATGCATCTAATAATTTTGAACTATCTAAATGTCACTTTTCTTTTATCTGAGTTATAATTGTTGGTATAGTAGTGATAACATGTCTCAGAAATATACTTGGTCATTGTTCTTTTTTTCTGTACTCAATAGTGACTATATTAGTTATTGTTTAACCAAGGTCTAAGTGATATGGAACTGTGATGACATCTTAAGATCACTATGGAAAGTGAGTGAATATTAGTTGGGGCCTTTTTTCATCTATTTTGTCAATTTTGATTGTAAAAACAACACACCCTCTCTCTTTCCCTTTTCCCTGCATTTTTATTTCAAAGTCAGCAAATAAATGGATCTATGTAATTCTTGATTCGAAATGGTTTTATTTGAGTTTGATTTGACAAACAAAATTATATGTTCTTGTTTGAGCTTGATTCATTGGTAGTCAAGTGGCTCGAACATGTACATATTATGATACCACGACTACAAGCTTATGTGATGATCTCACCTTTATAAAAGATGCAGACTGTGTGATAACCAGGTTTGAATCCTAAATCACACAAGTTTTTCTATTATTTTGTTCCCTCACTTCCACTCCCTCGAGCTCATTATAAAAAATAAGATTGTAGATATTATGATGCTTGATAATGATCTTAATGGAGTTTTCTATTCAGTCCATGATTGTTTTAGAACAATAATATAAAAGATTGTTAAAAATTGGCTGAGTATTTGTCATGTTTTGGAAATGAGGAAGGAAAAATTGTTCTCACTTAAAAGCGCATTTTGGATAGGCAGTTAGCCGTTGGAGGCTGTTTTCTTGAGGCTTGTGCGGGGGGAAAACGGCTATGCCATTTTTTGATTCAGCAAAAACAGATTCAAAGGGCAGTTTTTCAAGTGGCGGTATCTTGCTCAATTCTCAACGGATTAAGCTGATTCTTTTTGAAGTGTGTAGTATAAATATAGGTCTTTACAATAGTATTAGCTTGCTTTGTAGAGAGAGAAAGTAGAGTGGCTGTTAGTCATTTACTGTTTTCTGGATTCAGATCGTAACTTGTTTTTTGATCGATCAGTAATCAGCAATATATCCCCGCCCCATTTTCCCATGGATGTAGGCCTTTGTATGCCGTACCACGCAAGTCTTTTGAGTGCTAAGTTTTGCTTTTGATTTTATCAGTTTTGAATCAGGTTTCAACCAAGTGTTTCTTGATGTTTTGCTTGGAGAATTTGACACATATCTTGACAAAGATAAATGAAAGGGAGGCAATATTGAGAAGATAATTGTGGCAATCCCCATATCTTATTCATTCCAAATGAGTTTCAATATATTCCAAATGAGTGTCAATTTATACAACGTTAAGAATTTCAGGGGATTTACATAATGAAAGACAAAATATTTTGTGCAACTGGTGCATAAATCCTAGTCGACCCGCCCCACGCACCCCTAGCATGTGTTTTCAATCGTCCCAATGTGCTCGCACGCACCTGGTGGGTGCACTCAAACCCACCAAGATTCGCTCCAGGCAGTCATACCTTTATGTTATAATAATGTTACCTATATGTTATGTTAGTATTACATTCACATGAAGGTAACACTAACATAACATGAAAGTCAGTCTAACATAACATGAAGGTATGATTAACATTGTTTTTTACCATCATGTTATGTTATGTTACCATCATGTTATATTAGTGTTACCTTCGTGTTATTTTAATTCAATGGTTTTAAATTAAGGGTATGAAATCTGGAAATAAGGTAACACTAACATAATACGAAGGTACCACTAACATAACATAAAAGTTATGACCAAAACACGCGAAAAAGTAAATAGGTGCGGGCTGGTCGGGCCGGCCCAGTCCGCGCGTGGCCCTGTTGCACGGATCTCAATTCCGTGCAATTGGTGTACAAGAAAGCAACTCATAATGAAAATTTGTCATGTCCATTAAACATAGATTAAGTCTTATATGAGACAGTCACAAATTTTATGTGAATAGGTTAATCCATAATCTACACTTCACAATTCATATATAAATTTGTAGAAATGAGTTTGGTAAGTGATAAAAAGGATTCGTTTCATGAAAATTATTAATAAGACGATCTCTTTCAAAGTTATTGTGATTTCGGAATGGGTGAGAGAGATAAATAATGTTAAGGGTCAATTTGGATAGATGTAGTTGAGAAGTTATTGTGATTTCGGAATGGGTGAGAGAGATAAATATTGTTAAAGAGTTAATTTGGATAGATGAAGTTGATAAGAGATTTGAAATCCATGATAGCAAATCAGTGGTGTTTGGATGAAAGTGGATTTGAAATCCATGTTAGGGATGACAATGGAGCAGGTTAGGATGACAATGAGACAGATACGGGTGGATAATGGGGTAGGTTAGGATGACAATGGGGCAGATACGGGTGGATAATGGGGTAGGTTAGCGATGACAATGGGGCAGGATGGAGGTGGATTTGAAATCCATGTGAGGGATGACAATGGAGTAGGTTAGGATGACAATGGGCAGGTATGGGCGGATAATGGGGTAGGTTAGGGATCGCAATGAGGTAGGTACGGGCGGGTAGTTAACTACTTAGGCCCGTCCCGCGCCTACTATCTGATGCCCACCCCGCGACCCGCCACGAGTCTCAAATGTCCGCCCATGCCCTGTCCCGCCCCATTTTTATAAATAAAAATTAAAAATATAATAATAAATAAGAATTTACTATATTTGACATGAATAATTTGAAACAAGCTGAATTAATTGTAATAGTGGATTGAATAACAATTTTCTTGTATGTTCTTCTTGCACATCATTTTCATGCTTCATAGCATGAAAATAGATTACAAAGAGAAATAAATTACAGAGCCTTCATGTTCTTATCTTCAACTTCATTAGAAATCAGTTTAGGCACGAAGAATTGTCAAATTTTGTGAAAGGCTTGTTCTAATGCTTATGAAATGAATAGTTTACAAATGGAAAACTTATCATATTGCAAAGACAGAAACTGAGAAGGGGGAGAGCAAGGAGGCATGGACTTAGCAATAAAAGAGAGAAACCGATTGGAAAAATAGAGAGTACCCTTTTTTCTCCGGCTTCGTGCTTGAATTCAACCCAAACCCCCACTTCTCATCATCATGTTCTTAGAGGAAGTACAGTTGTGTCTGAATGATATTCCTTTGACAATCTCCGATGACAGGCGGCTTTAATTTCTTTTACATCAGCATTCATAGGTACTTGTAGAAATCTGATTATGCAAAATTTGAAGGATTAAGATAAGCTTATAAATTTAAGAAACTAATTAATTGGAAAGATTAAGGTTAATTAGTGCTAATAATGAGAATACTGAGAATTTTTGAGTAATTCTCAGAAATTTTTTCTGAACAATTCTTCATTTTTGGGTTGCTCCTTCCAGAGAGAGAGAGAGAATGCATCAATGTGATTTTGGATATAAAAGAAGGGAACTCCGATTTCCCAAATATCACGCGGCACCGCAACATGTGTCTCACTCCTTCATCCTCATCCTTTGCTCTTATTGCACTGCCAAAATCACATGTCCTAGGTTGTTCAACAATTTAAAAATTAACTAATCTATTCTTATTCTTTCATATTTGAATCGTTTGAATTCAAATCATATCAGATTTAATCATGAAAAATTGTAGATTAGAGGAAGAAATTAAATTAAATTGCAAGTGCAAGTATCTATGGATGGGAAGATTTGCAGGTGAAAACCTTCAACAAAATCTCCACATCTCCCGAATCCATGGTTTACAACATCACAAATCTCAATCTGCGAACCGCCGTACCAGGCGTACTTGATATTAGCATCACCACCGTGTCTCTTCGCCACCGCCATCGCCTGCGAGTTTTTTTGGAACTCTTCCATCTTAGCCTACCCTGTAACACTCAAGTAAGTCCTCTTATGAATCATAACGACATTAGTAACGTTGCTCAAAGATCCCATTCCCAACACAAAACTCCTACTCGCCGTCATCCCTTCCCACCTATTCTTTTAGCTTCACCATTCCATTTGCGGTGAAGTAAATAACTGAAATACTCTTATGTGCATTAAAGTACATTATTGATAAGATTCTAACAGTAGTTGAGACAATTGAAGAGGCAAAAGGTAGAGAAATGAGCGTTTCACATTTTTGGAGTATGAGAGGGTGGACAGGTGGCTGCTGAGGAGGGTAAACACATAGCAGCTACAGAATTCTTCAAAATGATGATGTGGCAGCCTGTGGGAGATCCAAACCTAACTTTTAATAATATAGATTTACAAAGAGTGATATGTTATGACTTAAATTCCCTTATAATATTTGATAAATAACAATTAAAAAGCATTGTAAAATTTAAATTAAACAACTACCGAAAACAAAATAATCAATTAAATAAAATAAAGAGATTTTATCTTTCCAGACCTCAAAAGATAACATATCTA
This sequence comes from Scutellaria baicalensis, assembly GCA_005771605.1. NCBI lineage: Eukaryota > Viridiplantae > Streptophyta > Magnoliopsida > Lamiales > Lamiaceae > Scutellaria > Scutellaria baicalensis. The sequence goes on from CM016724.1 coordinate 25,663,094, forward strand.
AACATATATATCAATGTGAGTTATGAAAGATAAATATGTTAGGAATCAATGTATAGATTTTGATAAAGACAAAACATGTTATAGATAGGGCCTAGAATTCATTGTAATTAGTCTGATTTGTAAAAGTTAGAATAGGCCAGCATGTTTGAAGATCAAGGATCAAGGCTTGAAGAATGAAGAAGACCTTGCTGCTCTAAAGTGAAAAATTGACTAAGTATAAGTCTTTGCAACAAGCTATCATGAAGGTTACTGAAGTAAGGATACAACATGAGAAGACAGTAAGATTCGTCCAAGCAATTAGTCACTGCAGCAAGCGATGAAAGGACACTGAAAGGATGCTATAGAGGTCGCTGCCCAAATGCACTCTCTAAAATCGGCTAAGTATGGAAGAAAACAGCAACCTAAGCAAGGACGCTGGAAATCAGGAAGCTAGCTTAATACGATAAGAGATGGAATAACCAACTCCAGAATCAATTTCCTCGGATCAAGCACTTCGAGTTTCCGTTGGGAACAATCATTACGAAGCCAATCAGAGAATGCCACCTGGAGGAATCAAAAGGACGAAAGGACGATCTTGCAGAGAGAATGAAGGGCGCAGTGGTAACAATGTGCAACCATAACAAAAATCATGTACGAACCAATGAAATGAAGACACTGCACCAAAAACTCACTGCACGGAAAGGACGCTCTCTTCAACGGGTAGAATTTCTCACGCCTATAAGTAGAAGAAGACTGGGACTGAAGAAGACACCTGAAACTCTCACACACCAAAACTTACTGCACGGAAAAGACGCTCTCTTCAACTGCACGGAAAGGACGCTCTCTTCAACGGGCAGAATTTCTCACACCTATAAGTAGAAGAAGACTGGGACTGAAGAAGACACCTAACAAACATTCAAACAGATCTTTCAAATTCTCTAAGTTTCGGAAATGACGCTCTCTTCAACGGGCAAAATTTTTCACGCCTATAAGTAGAAGAAGACTGGGACTGAAGAAGACACCTGAAACTCTCGCGCACCAAAACTCACTGCACGGAAAGGACACTCTCTTCAACGGGCATAATTTCTCACGCCTATAAGTAGAAGAAGACTGGGACTGAAGAAGACACCTAACAAGCATTCAAACAGATCTTTCAAATTTTTTAAGTTTTAGTCCAGTCTAAATCACAGCAACCAACCTTAGTTTCAGAGCTACCTGCTTAAACTTGCTCACTGTGTTGAAGAATTTTATTCTTATCTTTTATAGACTGTAAGGAGTCACTTGATCGGAGGTTGTTCCCGATAAAGTGTAGATCGCTCGATTAGAAGAGCAAGAGTCTCGTTTTGGTCACTATGCAGTAACCCTGTGTGGGATAGAACTGACGTTATGATTAGTTTGTATAAGCAGTGTCTTTGTAAATCAAACAATATCTTAACGAAGTTCCTCCTTGAGAAGGAGTAGAGAGAAACAATATCTTAACAAAGTTCCTTATTGAGAAGGAATAGAGAGGACATAGAGGGATTACTCCACCCTCGAACCTCTATATATCATGGTCCTACTTTGTGTTATCTTTTGTTATCTGTTCATATCTGTTGTCATAGCATATTGCACAAAAATTTACTTTTCAGAAAACTTGTTTTGTGTTATCTTTCGTTATTTGTTCATATCTGTTGTCATAACATACTGCACAAAAATTTGCTTTTCAGAAAACTCATATTTGGTAACATCTGTGTATATGCTGGTCCCTACTTTGTGTTATCTTGTGTTATCTCATATTTGGTATGGTGGTCCTTACTTTGTGTTATCTTCTGTTATCTATTCATATCTGTTGTCATACCAAGCTTGCTTTTCAGAAAACTCATATTTGGTATGGTGGTCCTTACTTTGTGTTATCTTCTGTTATCTGTTCATATCTGTTGTCATACCAAGCTTGCTTTTCAGAAAACTCATATTTGGTTTAAGTATTTCCGCTGTGCATCAAACTCTGTTTTCAAGTTTCTAGGTCACTAAAAACTCATATTTGGTTTAAGTATTTCCGCTGTGCATCAAAGTCTGTTTTCAAGTCTCTAGGTCACTGTCTCAGAAAACTCATATTTGGTTTAAGTATTTCCGCTGTGCATCAAACTCTATTTTCAAGTCTCTAGGTCACTGTCTCAACGTTATCTTTTTCTCTATCTCAACTATTGTGACTCTCAAATCATGCTTACTTAAATATCACATCCCACATAAAAATTAGAACAACAAATATTCCTTTCTTTTATAATTATTATATTCGATAAAATATTTAATTAAATACAAAATTGACTGGTTTTTATATACTTCCAATTCACATTTCAATCTAATTACTATTATATATATTTAAATAATATCAATCAATAAAAAATATTATCTCAAAATTATTTTTTCGATACATATTTTCAACAAAAATAATTATCATCAAGTTATTGATATTTTATAAAATATAATACTGCAAAATATTGATATTAATTATAAACTGTCTATATATATTATTGTGCATAAATCAATAACAAAAAAAATTAAGTATATCAATATTATCATGCTGTTATTTGTCGATATATATTATTGAACAAAAATTAATGTCCAAATATCGATATTCATTGCAGTCTGCAGATAATTGATGGATATTTTTTGAGACAAAAACCAATATAACAAAATGTCGATATATTATAGTGAATTGAATCGAGCAATTAAAATATCAATGAAATTATCAAATCCGTTGATATGGTTATGGATACTTAATTAGATTTATATAATACTGCAAAATATTGATATTCATTATAAACTATATATATATATATTATTGTGCATAAATCAATAATGAAAAAAATTTAAATATATCAATATTATCATTTGTTATTTGTCGATGTATATTATTGAACAAAAGTTAATATCCAAACATCGATATTAATTGCTGATAATTGAGAGATTTTTTGGACAAAAACCAATACACAAAATGTCGATATATTATATTGATACAATATAACAGAATGTCATCGATTCAAAAAATTTAAATATATCAATATTGTCATGTTGTTATTTGTCGATATATTGACAAATTATTGGGTAAGACCATCTCACATTATTAAGCTATTCATATTTATAACATTCTTGAATGTAAACTGTGTTGGTCCTTTTATTTGATTAGGTTTGGCAAATGTGAGAAGGTCTTCAAGAATTATGAAAGAGGATTCCATTGAATTAATGGAGAAGAAGAAGTAAGAAAAAAGATGTACTTCCTGAAGAAAAAAAGCGATGAAAACTGAGAAGAAGAGAAAAAAGAATGAAACAGAGAATTTGGAGACCGGAAATAGGTAATATTTAAAAGTATCAAATCTCTTTTATAGAAGTTTTACCTTATTTCCATTTAGAGTATTATACTCTATTTATAGAAGTATTACATTCTGGTTTAGGGTTGCTGAAAATGTTCTCTCAATTGCATATCCTGATGAGATTGACATTTCTCGTGAAAGACGATCGAAAGAAAAAAATGACAGGTAATATTTTCAATATGTTGCATTGTACCATATTGATAAAAAAATTATTAAAATAAGTGTTACATTATTTTTTTAGTAAAAATGTGATAACTATCGAAGAGATGTCTAAGAAGAAGAAGAAGCCAGCCAGGTTACATATTTTTCTTTTAGTATTATACTTATATTGTGATTTGATTTATTTTTAGTTTAAATTATTGTTATTGTTATTTGTAGGACCTTTGTTACTCAATGTAGACCTCATGGTTTATGTGACATCATACAAAATTTTTCTGAAAAACAAAAGGATGATGTTAGGAGCATAGGTTTTAGTGTACTTTTGGATCTTTCACTGCCTTTTCTTTCCTACTTCTATGATTAAGTGGACTTTTGGATCTTTCACTGCCTTTTCTTTCCTACTTCTATGATTAAGTGGTTAGTTAAAAATTTCGAGAACTCGGTGGAGGGGCGTTTCATTAGTTTTCAATCCTTCAAACCTGGATTGACAAGATTTATCTTTCATAACCTGCATTAATAGATATGTTATCTTTTGGGGCTGGATCGATAAAATCCCAACAATAAATTATGAGTGTAGCTAATATGGAAAACAAAATAATTAGGTATTCATATATTAGCATCCTTTCTTCACCTTCAATGCAACATTCTCATAATCTAAAACAAGGTTTGTATGTTGAACTCTGGAAATTAATATAACTTCATTTTTGAACTTTTCAACCCATTATCCTTAAGTTCTTGATAATCTCTTGATGGCTATTGCTACTTTAGATGACAAATTGTCCTACTTATGAATGTCACTCAAACCTAGCAACTCTGATATAATATGTTACATTATAAAATGATATTTAAAGGACAACCAGAACGCAGAACCCATAGATACATGACTAAAAGAAATCGGATCAACTAAAAACAACCCAATCATATATGAGTACTAAAAGCATGTTAGTCACTAGATTCTCAAGAACGATTTAAAAAGGGTTTAACTAAAAAACAGAATCTAAAAACAGGAATCTTCAATGTTGCATGCTTGGATATGCGACAGGTGAGAATGGGTGGACGACAGCCGCTGGAAAACTCGGTGGGGGACGTAGCTGGAGAGAATGGGTGGACGACAGCTGCTGGAAAACTCGGTGGGGGCGTAGCTAGGGAAGTGTCTTGATCGTCGCTGTAGCGGGGTGCATTAGACTTTGGCTTTTCATTCTGATATCTTAAATTGATAGTTTTTAATCTTTCAAACCTGAATTGATAAGATTCATCTTTCATAATCTGCATTAATAGATATGTTATCTTTAGAGTCTTGGATCGATAAAATCCCTACAATAAACTATGAATGTAGGTTGTACCGAAAACAAAATAATCAAGTATTTATAGATTAACATCCTTTCTTCACCTTCAATGCAACATTCCCATAATCTAAAATAAGGTATGTTGAACATTGGAAATCAATATAACTTCATTTTTGAACTTTTTAACCCGGCCATTGTCCTTAAGTTCTTGATAATCTCTTGATGTCTATTGCTACTTCAAATGACAAATTGTCCTACTTATGCATGTCAGTCAAAGAAAGACTCAAACCTAGCTAGGAACTCCGATGTACTATGTTACATTGTAAAAGGAAAAAATATGTTATATTGTAAAAGGAAAACCATCTTCTCCTATCATGGATTTTTCACAGTAATTGTTAGTAGCAACAAAAATAGTTTGAAATTTTGAATAATGGTAGTTTTAGATCCTCATTGTTTTCTTTTGTGGTAGTTGAAATTGTAACACCACAAATAAAATTAAGCTCTATTTTAATTTATGAAAATCTTAATAATTAATTAGAGGAATTGAGTTTCAATTCATTCCTTTAATTTTTAGGTTTAGTAGCTAAAAGAAAATCTAATTATAAGATTACCTTTGAAATATTTTTAAGATGCAAGATTGTAACACCCTAAGATAATTATCTTTATTTCAAATAAAGGATATGGAATAATGTTTCACTAAACAAAAAATATAGAATAGGAAAAGAGCCAAAAGAGAAATTTGAATCCAAGAGATAGTTGGAGATATAGATCTAAGCTTGTTCCAATTTTATTAGGCTAAATATTAACCCAATTAGGATGATGAACCTCGGCCCACCTAAGAAATATTTACCTTAAGGGTAAGCATGAGCGAGTTTAATTAGAGTAGAAATACCTCCGATTACCCAATTTAACAAGTCAAGAAACTTGTTTACCCATTTTTTTGGGAAGTTACTTTTTTACCCAATTTCAGGGGGAAATGTCAATAATGCCCTCAACTTAAGTTTATATTTACATAAACCACAAATATATCAGTATATCGTGAACACAATATTATATTCCGTGTTCACGACATGTTGAACCTTTCTGCATATCGTGAACACGATATTATATTCTGTGTTCACGACATGTTGAACCTTTCTGTGAACACGATATTATATTCCGTGTTCACGACATGTTAAACCTTGCTGCATTTCGTGAACACGATATTATATTCCCTGTTCACGACATGTTCACCTTCTCTGAAACGTTTACTCGAGTCGACGAAAGTTGACTCGAGTCCACGAAACTTGACTCGAGTCCAGGATATATATTTTCTCACTTATGTAAATATAACTTAAGCTTAGGGTGTCTCGTTCTAGCACAAAATCAGAGTATAGATCTCTTGCAGACATTGGTACTGATAACATTTGGCTCTAAGTCATAACTCGAAGAGATATATTGACATACACATTGAAGAACCTCCACTCATTTGATGTGATAACACAAGTGCCACAACTCTTGCCTCAAATCTTGTCTTCCATGCACACACAAAACATATTGAGCTTGACGCTCATTTTATTCGTGATAAAGTTCTTGCTCAAGAATTAGAGATACGGTTCATTTCATCTGAAGATCAATTAATAGTTGATGATCTGCTTATAAACACTAGCATCTACTAGGGTTTCATGTACTTAGTTCTAAACTTCCACTACAACGTGTTTTGTTCAAGATTACATATCAGCATAATCAGTTAGTGTTAGTTTTAGCATATTGAGTCCACGTCATCATTATACATGCAGTACAAGTTCATATGTGTGTGTGTGTATTTAGTATCTCTTCTCGATGCAATTGAATCCAAGGAATCTTGTATCTTGTACTCATGTGCAAATCTAAGGTATAAATCATGCATTAATCGTCATTTATTTCTTAAGTTAGTTTTATTCACTTTCCTTTGTATTAGAAAATTTGTTATACGTGTATATTTTGTAATCCTTGTATCTTGTAAACCTTATATATTGGATCTATTAATTACAATTTAATCACCAATTCAATTAGGTGTATTTTGTAACCACCAATTTCATATTCCTCACATGGTATCACAACTAATATCCAATATCCAACATCATTACTATGACTACTATATGAATTTTACCCTTTGTAAATTGAAAGGTGAAGTTAATAACAGTTACTTTGAAATAATAAAAAATAAAACTTATAATAATTGAAAATATCGATTCGATGTGAAAATCCCCCATGCATCTCTCCTCCACCTTGTCCGGACCCATTTGTTGACATTTATAAGCTTCCTTAAAAGTAGTTTTACATTAATGATCTCTCTTTCATCTTCCTAAAATCTTCATCCAATTCAATCTAAATATACATACCTTTTTCTTTCGTTTTATGGCCAATTTGTATGCATTTCAAAGATGATTATGATGAACATTTTTTCTTTCCTTCCCAATCATCGTACTTTTGATCATCGTATGATATTATCAGAGTCGTGAAGGGATCGAAGGAGATGATATATTTATGTTGCATTATCATCAAAAGCAAAGATATTGTAAGAATGAGGAGTGTTCTAAAAGCCACAAAAAGTTCTTTCTATGATGGGAAGGCATCCAAGAAATATGAGGATCCAGAGGCATTGCCCAGAAGTATATCGTTGATTGCTGGTTAGATTAATATCCCAGCTTTATGAATCCTATATTTATTTATTTGTTTTATATTCAGAATGAAATTAACAATAAAGGAAAATGTCTCATGATTTTCTCCTTGATATGATTTCGATGGTATTTATTAGGGTTTGGAGTTCTTGAGATCATCCTCATGTTTTTTGATCTAGAGATCGTAAGATATAATTTCTTAAAGTTTTAGAACACTTTTCCTGAGAGAAAATGTATGGGGAGATATCAATTCTAGTTCGGTATCTTATGTCTTGTCCAATTTTGGTTCACTAACTTTCCAGTTTCCATTTTTAGTCCCTTAATTATCGATTTTTTTCCAGTTTTAGTTTTTTTAGTCGAAACAACCAAAATTGCTGATGTGACAGTTGGAAAATCTGACTTGGCAACCAAATTCCAATAGTCACGCCAGCAATTTTGGTTATTCTGACAAAAAAAGACTGAAATTGTAAAAAATCAATAGTTAAAGACTAAATTGGAAAAAACAAAGTTAGTGCACCAAAATTGAACAAGGCCTAAATTACTGGACAAAAATTAATATTTCCGCAAAATGTATTATACTATCTCTTACATAATCCAATCAACAAGTTTTTCTCGTGTAAGAAATTATTTAGAAAAAAATGTAAAATTGGTACTCCCATAATTCGATGAGTACAGTAAAATCATTTCATTTTAATTATCATATTTTATATATATGTTCCAAAATTAGTCAGAATTATGTATACTAGAAATATTTTAGATGATGTGGGTGACCCATGCATGGAATTAAGTCGACATGTTGTAGACTTTGCGCACACACACATTATAATTTGCCCTAATCCAAAACCAGATTAGACTGTGAAATAAGAATTTGTAATGATTGTGAATGCATATCTATTATCTATATAAAAGTATGAATATTTCTTATAAAATATGGATTGCCTAATATATTCTTATTAAAGATTTTATTTAAGGTTATAATAGTAATTTTATATAATTTTACATTAGAATTCTAAACCAAAATCATATAGAATTCTATTATTATTTAAGGTTAATAGTAATATGATAGTTTTGATTTAAAAAATCAATCCTCCACGTGCGATATATATAAACAGGAGGTAGCAAACAAGGGACAATAGCAGAAGATATAATGAAGCATGGAATAATGAATGTTCCTGCTAAGGTTTTCGCCTTTCGGGACTTAGCCATTGCCACAGAAAACTTCAACACGGATCTGCTTCTTGACAAAGGAGGATTTGGGAGGGTGTTTAAGGGGTTCTTGAAGGCAAGCAATGAAGTAGTGGCAGTGAAACAATTGGATAAAAACTGTGTACATGGAAAACGGGATTTCTTGGCCGAGGTGTTGGCATTGAGCTCTGTTGATCATCCCAACCTCGTCAAGCTCATTGGCTATTGTGCTGATGGCCGCCAGAGGATTTTGGTCTATGAGTTCATCAACAATGGATCCTTAGAAGATCATCTTCTAGGTATTGTCACTATCAACTTTAGTACTGTTGATTGTAATTACTCCCTCCATCCCTGCTAACTTTGTCTACTTTCAATTTTTTGTTTGTCCCATCTTATTTTGTCAGCCAAAAAATGGTAAAAAAAAATTTACTGCCTTACCCCTCCATTTCTTTCATTTTACAACTTTTGCACTCAAAAAACACACATTAATTACAAAATTACCACTCAAAAACATTAAAATAACACATCACATCAAAGTTAACAGTTTTTTCTTAGAATTTGTGCCAGTCAACCTAGGCAAAGTTATGAGGGACGTAGGTAGTATTAGTTCTCATGTTAACATATATATGTGTCACAGATTTAGCTCCAAACAAGAAGCCTCTTGATTGGTACACTAGAATGCAGATAGCTAGAGGTGCAGCCAGAGGGCTTGAGTACTTGCACGACGCAGCGAATCCGCCTATTATATTCCGGGATTTCAAGGCATCCAACGTGCTATTGGACGAGGAGTTGAACCCCAAATTGTCGGGTTATGGACTTGCTACGTTGAGTTTGAACGGTGAGCAAGATCATGTGTTGACGAGGGTGATGGGGACGTACGGCCACTCTGCACCGGAGTATTCACGAGCAGGGCAGTTGTCAACCAAGTCGGACGTGTACAGCTTTGGAGTGGTGCTTATGGAGATTATATCAGGGAGAAGGACTATTGATAGCACTAAACCAGCTGAGGAGGAGAACCTTGTTGCTTGGGTTAGTAAACTTACTTCAAACCAATATATTCAACTAACCTAATCCAACATGGATGGATTTGAAACATAAATATTATGAACATAAATTGAATTTAAAAGATGAATTGCATCAAATATATATAATTCTTCAATGTAACATTTACAAATGAGATCTTCATGGGTAGGCTTGCTAGTTTAAGTGGGTGAGTTAATGCCACAAATGGATGATCATTGTCACAAAAGTAACTTTTATCATCCATTTTACTTGGTAGCTTTGAGGTTCGGTAAATTAGGACAGTACTATTTCGAGCTGACAATTTATAACATTAATTGATGATATGGAGAAAATTTAGGATAATTTGAATCTGAATGCATTTATTAGACTTAATCTGCATATACATCGTACGTGAATGTCAGTCTCTTGTTTTTTACACCTGGTGGATTGCAATGGGTGTATCAAATCATATCACGTGTGCAGTTTTTTTTTTATACATTTAATTTTGTAATTTTAAAGGTGGATTTGAAACGAGAGATAATTAACCTACACACGTTTTATGTCTGATACACCCAGTGCAATCAACCAAGTGTAGGATGACCCGTAAACGTCCTAAGTTGTACATAATACATGACATGACATTTATATTAATGTCCTAAATTGCTATCCCAAGAATCCAAAATTCAGACGATCGATCGATCACGTGTGGATTATACCCAATTGATGCATATCAGATTCAAATTATCCTAAATTCATGATAAGACATTAATTGATAAGAAAAAGTGCGATAAAATTCCAATTCAAATTATACTAGAATTTGGGATGAAATTCTTTTTTCTTCTTGGAACAAAACACAAATGACTATGAATGCAGGCAAAACCACTATTTAAAGACCGAAGAAAGTTCACATTAATGGTGGATCCATTGCTAGAAGGGAAGTACCCGGCAAAGGGCCTCGATCAAGCTCTCGGCATTGCAGCTATGTGTCTCCAAGACGAAGCTAGCACCCGACCCTTGATCGAGGACGTTGTCACTGCACTCGAACATTTGGCCATAACAACGGATGAAGAAGTTACATGTACTACAGACTTAGACGCGTAACATAATATAACAACTAGATCATGAATATGTATAAGAAAATATATCATCATCACATGAGACCCCATGTCACAAAATTGTGTTATATGCATTGAATTTAGTAAATTGGATGAATTCTTTCTATTTCAATTAGTGATTCGGACTTGGAATTAATCCTCTATTGTATCAAAGGTTGTAAAGAAGATGCTGAGTACTATTATTTAGTATTGTACTTTTTTTCGAACCTATTTTCAATTGGGCTTGGATATGTGGGCCCTTTATACTTATCCAAATAATATTTATTGGGCTTTAGACTAAGCCCAATATTGCTAAATTGCTAATTGCTCAAGTTTTCATATAATAAAACACTGCACCATAGGCTTGTCTGGCTCACGATCCTCTTATACTGAAAATGCTAATTTTCTCTCATAAAATTTTGATTTTTTTTTTTTCATTTTTCAATTTACCTATCAAACCTTAAATAAATTTTGTTTTTAAGGATAAGTATAATTTGTTTTATTATTTTGAAAGTTCAAAAAAAGAAGTAATTATTTCAAATTTATGTTAACTTCACAATTTTCGAGATTAATTTAATTTTCTATTTTTAATTTTGATATTACTATTTATTATTTTTCATATTTATTTTAAAAAAATTATCTAAGATAAATAGTGCATAGTTTAAATCTTACATCTTTAATATTATTTTTAAAGTTTTTGCAAAAGCTCTCAAAATAATTAAACAATTTTCAGAATTTTTGGTTTTTTATAATAATTTTAGATTAATAATTTTTCTAGAGATCTGTCATTTTAGATTATTTTTATTTTAGATGTTTAAAATAATATTATTGTTATTGGATATCTCATTATACAACATATTTATATGAATTTTGCATGAGTAAAATTATTGCACTGACACTCGAGACCATATAATAGAAGAAGAAGAAGATAAATGGCATATGGCAGACACAGACCGGTCGACAACTACTCCCTGACAAATTCATTTATCATACATCCAATAATTAATGTTTTCATCACGAGAAACTTGCTCATCAATATTTCACTCAAAAATAAAAATTATTTTCAGATAATATTGGTTAAAAGACAATTTAATTACAGTAAAATATTAAAGTCTTACTTTTCTAATTAACAAAAAGATCGAGCACAAAATTTCATTTAACGAGCCAGGGAATTAATGTTAGAAAATTTGTGTGATTCAATTTCGAACTCTGATCATTATGATTTACGTGGGATACCATTTGAGCTCGTGGTTTCTAGCACATTTAACATGGACATCATCAATGGTCTTAAATCCTTTTTGCTCTTACTTCATTTTATATACTAGATATGACCCGTGCGTTGCACGGGATTGGTTTACAATTTATATCTAAATATTTTTCCTATAAAATTAAATTTTAAATCATCTTTTGTAATGATTTAAATTTATATTTAGATTTATTTTTTTGTTGATCATGGAACAATTTTGTTATTTAATATGAGATTTATTTGACATCATTGACATTAGTGTTGAAGTAAGTTTGTTATTTGTACATAATTATAAAGAATACAATATTCAACTTCCTTCCTTATGAATGCATAGTGAATCATTTTTCCAAGGTAATCTTAAATCTTCTTGAAAGACCTGTAGTGATGTTACTTGAGAAACAATTTCCTTAAAACATTGTTCTTCTACATTTTTTTATAGATAAATCACATAAATCAATGCATCTTTTTGTTATTTATATATTATGAGAGAAAAAGCATAATATACACCAAATAAGCATGCATACATACATATAATATAACCGTCTTTAACATATTAACACATTTTTAATAATGAAATATTGAATTGTGAATTTTAAAACCTAAACTTTGCGTGAAAAGATATCATCTAAAACGGGTCAAAGACAAAATAAACTGCAAAATATACACCAAGGATCTCATGGATGCTTCTCACCGTTCATAGATTCTTGAAACAATAATACAAAGTTGATCAGAAAAAAAAAGATTAAAAAAATGAAAATGAAGCGTTAAACTAATCCCTCATGAAATACCATACAATTCAATCACATAAGAATTAAGAAACAAAATGACAATTTCAAAAATAAAATTCAAAATAAACAATGTTTTTATGACAATAGAAAAGAAGTCACGCTATATTTAACATTAGTTACTGGAGACATAAACAATTTGTATAATTCCAAAGTTGAAAAGTGAATATTACATCCATAGCAAGGTGTTCCTAGACACAACATGTAACTAAGCTACTAAAGTGCTATTAAGCCACCATTTTGCCCTTTTAAATTAAAGTTATGCACTCAAGAATGAACTTACTATAAGAGAATTATGTTGTATATAATCAGGAGAATTAACAAAGGTGATTACATCATTTGCCTTACAACTTGAGTTATGCGAGGATCGCTCGTTTGTCACAAAGTAACGCTCCTTCAAAGGTTATAAATTGTTAGTTCTTTCACAAGACATCAACCCAGTAAGACTTTAGATATACCTTCAAGCAAAGTTGGGAATGTAGACAGAACATACCCGAAAAACATCATGATGGGAACAACAACTATTTGTACAAAAAACACTCAAGAAGATAAAGAACATCACGAATTTAGGAAAGTAAAGAACATGAATCTATACATACACACACATATAAATTGAGAGATAAGACTTTTCATATCAGTCATAATTAAATTGAGAGATAAAACTTTTCATATCTTCGTAATTAAATTAAGAGATGTAGACTTTTTATCTCCATTCAACCTTTCATATATTTTCTTGATAAATAAAAAACATAATGACACGTAATATATTACATATACTGCCACTTGGTCGAAATAAGAAGCCTTGAGAATGCTTATTTGTCAAGCATAGAAGATGATATATACATATATATATATGTGTGTGTATATAAATTGAGAGATAAGACTTTTCATATCAATCATAATTAAATTAAGAGATAAAAAATTTCATATATTCACAACTAAATTAAGAGATGTAGACTTTTTATCTCCATTCAACCTTTCATATATTTTCTTGATAAATAAAAAATATAATGACACGTAAGATATTACATAGATTGCCACTTGTCGAAATATATGAAGCCTTGAGAATGCTTATTTGTCAAGCATATGAGAGACACAACCCTCTCTTTATATATATAGATTCTATCTAACCCAACATGGTCGTGGTTTAAAGGAATCTGACTTTTCTTGTTGCATAATCTGTTGTTATGCATGTCATAATTGACATATTTATAAATTGTACTTCCTCATATTCGTAATAAGTGCTGTTTTGAAAATTTCAACTTTTTTCTTTTTTTAGGGACGTTTTGAGTATTAATTTCATAATATGTCCATATACTTAATGCATTTATACATTAATTAATTTGTATATTACTTATGTTAACAAATATTAAATAGCAACTTAATTAATGAAGAGTATATTTGGGAAAATAAAATAATTCTTATAATTTGTGTGGAGAGTTTAAGGACGACACTTAAAATGAATAGGAGTATTCATTATGGACACGTCGGAAGAATACAATCCTATATATACTCAACACAAATAGAGGAGGTAAGTAATGAGTTTTATTGTCGATGTAAAGATGAATGATCAAAAAATAGCAAAATTTGCCATTTAACAACACATAGATGGAAATAGTATACATTCTACTTATATAATACTACCTCCGTCCCAAAATAAATGACGTTTTAGCCTTTTGCACATATATTAAGAAATGTTATAAAAAGTCCAATCTACCCCTATTTAAGTTTAATTAATGAGGAACTTTTATCTCTTTAATACATTTAATTTGAGATGAGTAAATAGGGGCATATTTGGTATATTGCATGTAAATATGCTTTGGAATATGAAAACGACAATTATTTTGGGACAAATTTTAGTTGCTAAAACGTCATTTATTTTGGGACGGAGATAGTATAAGGCATGCATGGAACAAATAGATATGGTTGTCTCTATAGCTCTGGTCCACTCTCATGATCACATGGGTTATTTTCATCATGGGTTTAATAAGAGAATTTATTTTGTTTGATATATACATGTAGATGGTTAGTTTCCTTTGAAGATCTTATTAATTTATACCAAGACCTTTTGGTCACTAATTTTATTAGTAAAGGACTAACCAACTAAAGGAAGAAAATTTCCAAATTAGGTTGTTATATAAAGTACAAGTGTAACATCCATGTAATATATGATTTTTAATAAATATATATATTGTAAACTCATGAGATTTTACCCAATCATTCTCATTTAAATACTAGTTAATAAATTTATATTCTTTTAGATTTTTGATATTTCACTATATATATTTTTCGTATTTATTAAAAGGGTTAATAAGTGAAAAGATCACAACTTTAGTCAAACTATCATTTTAACCAAACTTTTCATTATTTGTAAAAATAGCATGACATTGTATATGTACTAGTAGGCATTGTGACCTACTTCCATAAGGTCATGTTTAAAAAAATGTTTGGTGAAAATGTTAAGTTAAATAAAAATTATGATTTTTACAACAATTAACCCTACTTAATCCTCCTCCCATTTATGGCAATTTTAGTTTCCATAATATAATATTTGTTAAGTAATCTTCTCTTCCCAAATTTTATTGGGGGATTCATTATTTGTGTTTCTACAAATTATGTCACAAATTATTTCAAAAGGTACTCTTTTATGAGGTTCTCAAGTTCTACTTAGGGGTGGGCAAATAATTTCGTTTGTCCGAACCAATTCTATTGAATATTCCCAATAAGTTTGTGTAATCGTTCAATATAATGTCTCCAATATTAAAGAATGTGTTATATATTACAATTCATTCAAATAAGAAGACAAACTTAAAAAATTTATACTAATCAAATCATTTAATGAATTTCTTGACAATTTTCCTAAGAAAATAACTATTTTTTTTATTAAGATAAAGTTCATTTAGGTATTTAATTAATAGAATTGTTGACTAATCACAATATCTTCTTGATACTATTTGAATGTATTAATTTCTGGTTGAATTTTGTATTACTTTAAAAGTTAAGAAATGTCACTATTAGACAACGTTAGAATATGGGCTGCAAGACCTCAATTTAACTAAGAACACTCTCAAGAAAACATTGAATATTATCAATCTGAATTTTTCAGATCAATTTCAAGTAACAAAATTAAATACCCAAAAATTCAGGTATCCGAACCGAAAACGTGAACCCAACATAACCCGATATGATCCCTACCCTTAGTTCTAGTCTTTCAAGGAATACTTTTCTCTTCTTTCATGGACCATACTACTCTCATCTAATATTTCAATGTTTGAATAAATTACGTACTTCTCGACCTTTGAGGGAATGCTGATATCTGCTTAGAAATTGATTTAAATTTTATCAAATTGAAATGTAGCTTTTATTTTTTATAATGAAAGTCTTCACTACAAGTTTAAAAATCTTGTAATTTCTCGAGGCTTGAGCGTTTTATGGTTTTATAACGTAACTAGTACTCACACCCACGCGATGCGCGGTCTGTGATATAATGTTGGTAATATTAATTATTTGATAATATAGTGTGAATGATTTTAGTATATAGAAGACAATATAATATTTAATAATTAAGAAAATCTAATTTTGATAAAGATAATTCAATTCACAACAATATATCAATATTATACACATTCAATTCACTAATTTATAATTAATACTAAAAACACAAGTACGAATCATGATCTTTAAATCAAAGAGTAGGTCTCTTGTGAATCAAGTGCATGGATCTTAGATCCATGCACCCGGGTCGGATCTGGGTCGGGGGGACCGCACCTTTTTTTTTTTCGCACATGATTTTTGAAAAAAATCACATACCAATATGTTATGTTAGACATACCTTTAAACTATGTTAAACATACCAGTTCTGTCCATATTCTATGTCTTGTCTTTTTTTGGCTTCATTTTTGAATTTTGGCACATACCACTACGTTATGTTAAACATATATTTACGTTGTGTTAGACATACCTTTATGTATACTTAGACATACCTTTTGTATATGTTAGACATACATTTGTATATAGTTAAACATACCTTTATATATGTTAGACATACCTTTGTATATAGTTAGACCTACCTACACATGGTTGGTCTAACTATACACAAAGGTTGGTCTATTGGAGCGAATTTTGAGTGAGCTTTAGCACAAGTGTTCAGGCGCGTGGGAGCGTGTCCAGGCGCTTGAGAGGCACATGGAAGCGCGTTTTGGGTGCGTGAACGGGTCGACCCGGTTGCACGGATCCGTGCAACCGGTGCATAAAAGTTTTTGCCTAAATCAAAATTGAAAATTTTACCTGCAAAGTTTGTAAGGCTTTTAAAAACTTCTCTATACTTTGAAACATTTTTTTGTTATCTATGTTACAAACTAATATCGTCAGTTATTTAAATTAAATATACTTAAAACACTAAAAAAATATGAATTAAAAATCAAATTTAATTACTATATATATAAATAATACACAATAAAATTAGAAATTTTATGTAGGAACTTGACGCAATCACTTTCAATTATATATTTTTAACCTTTATTTTAAAATAAAATGAATTAGAAAAACATGTTTAATTAATATCGTTTAACATCAAAAATAACAAATAACTATTCCAATATTATATGTATCACGTAAATTAATTGATATAGTACGACATTGATCATTGCAATTTAAGTCTAACACAAAATCGAAATGTATTACTTGTGATCATGATGATGACAATATTATTAGAAACTAAACATATAATTTAAATAATCAGCTAAGCCATTTAACGTTGCACTCTCATATAAAAGCGACTCTCATATAAAAATATACGAAGTCTTAAGTGTAAAGTAAAAGACGAAAGTTTTATTTAATTATGAAACATATATAATTGTATACTTAACAATATCTCAATTTATCATTAAAATATATCGATAAAGAATAAAATATTGAATTATATAACATATTTGAAATATAAATATTAATTTAAAAAGTATTTAGGATGACATATAATCAGACAAAATACATATTGTATATATAGATATATGTATATACACAAATCTTTAATAGTAATATATTTATTTATTGATTTGCATTAAATATGATACAAAATTATCCCAATGCATGCAAATTAATATTTAATATTGAAATTATTGTTTGGATATCTATTGTTTGTATTTAAGAAATCATTCAATAAAAGTTAATTTAGTTAAGATCAATAAAATGAGAATAAACTAATACAATATTTATATTATTAAATCAAATGGATTAAATAGTAAAAAATTCAAATAATTTTTTTTGTTAACGTGACACTTAAAAATATTCATTTAAAAATACTTAGGATGACATTTAATTTCACACTAAATACATATTGTATATACATGTATGTATGTATATACACATATCTTTAATAGTGTATACTTATTTGTTAATGTATATTATATATTGAAATTATTGTTTGAACAATATCTATTGTTGGTATTTAAGAAATTATTCAAAAAATTAACTTAATTAATATTAATAAAATAAGAATAAACTAATATAATATTTATATAAATTGAATGTATTAAATAATTAAAGATACAAAATAAAAAAATAACAATTGTTGACGTGACACTTTTGTGTTGAAAATGATATTTCTGTAAATATTTTCAATTTTCCTCTATTATTATATTATTAGAAATATATAGATAGATCTATATATTTATTTTTTCTTTTAAGTTTCTATACAATAAATATAAAATTAATTAATTTTTTTAATTTTTTTATTAATAAATGTAAAATGAAAGTTGTTAATGATTTCTTAAAATAGAAATATTTAATAAATGAGATATTTATTATAGTTATTTTTGGTAGAATATTCTGTTTTTATATATATAGATTATGATTTTTTGCAAAATGTGTCTTAACCTTTTCCTAAAAAATTAATCTTAATGTTTTAGGATTTTACAAATTTGGAAACTTTTGATGGAATTCATTATAATTTAAATAAACTATAAACCCAATGGACAACGACTATCTCCAACTTTTCAGGAATACTTAATGCATTGTTGAGATTCTATGAGAAGTGGTCCATTGTATCTTGCTAACTTGATTATGATATTGTTAGTAATTATGTGATAGCTATTTCAAATTGGGTGACAAAGTGTTGAGTAAAACATATATATATATATATATATATATATATATAATTAGTTCACTCAGATATATTTGTTCTAATTGGTATGATCACGACACCATTTTGACCATTGTTTGTTAGGTCCCTTTTGAGTTGTATGAAGAAGATTTTTATTTACTTTGGGTCTTTATCTTGATCAACTCTAGCTCTTTAGCAGTGAGTTATGTAAGTTGTATGTCCATAAGATACATGTTTTTACTATTCTAATAAAATGCAGCTTAAATTCTTTTTGATTGACAAGTATCGATCATTACGTCATTTCTACGTCATCGGAAACCTTTAATACTCATGTGCATCACACGACACATTTTTTGTGACATATGAATTTTTAATCGAAATTGGATTGAAATAGGATGGATTCTAAATTAAAAATCACGATACTTACAAATTCAAATTAGAAGAAACCCGAAAATGATTTTAATTCTGATTTAGTGTCACATAGCATGCCCACAAGGAAATAAACCACTATGCTAAGAAATTACAAAAAAACAAAAGGGTAATACTAAAAAATACAATTTCGGTGTCCGCACATTACCAACTTTGCCAACTATCTTGCAGCATATTTTCTTGGATAATAGAATTGAAAACAAAAACTTCATGTTGTAACTAAAACATGATCTTAAATAATTAAAATTCGTAATTTTTACACATTTACCAAAAAAAAATATTATAATAATCCTTTTGAGCATTTTTTTTTTTTAAATTTCTTACAATTATATGGTATGTAAAACAATTAAAGGCTTGTTAAGCTCGTAAACGAATTAAAATATCCAATTATATATATATACACACACACACTACCTTCGTTCCAAAATAAATGTCGTTTTAACTACTAAAATTTGTCCCACAATAATTGTCGTTTTCGTATTTCAAAGCATATTTACATGCAACATAGCAAATATGTCCGTATTTACTCATCTCAAATTAAATATGTTAAAGAAATAAAAATCCCTCATTAATTAAACTTAAATAGGGGAAGATTTGACTTTTTATCACATTCCTTAATATATGTGCAAAATGCTAAAAAGTCATTTATCTTGGGATGTATTTAGTACAAAGGATTTCACTAATCATAGTTCACCTTCCCCATTGAATTAAGCAGATTTATATCCCACACTATTCCATACCCAAAACATTAACTTTCACAAAATAATGACGATTCAATTAGTCCATCCATCATTCGAAACTTTTAAGAATAGAGATGAGTGGGTAAAAGACTTAAGTGGGGTGGGTGGGTGTGTTGTTAAATGAGATATATATTAATGAGCAATGGGCTCTGCTAGCTTTTACTACACACCCAACTGGCCAAACAACTTATCTGCATTGTTTCTTTCAATTCAGTGTCCGTACTGTTTTGAATCTCATATCACCATTGGATCCAAGAATTACCCAATTTATATATCATCACAAACTTAGGAAAATGCATTCTTTAATTCCAAATATTTATTGCAAGGAACCAGCTATACAGTGTGCACACTAAGGCCAGTTTGGTTGGTGGATATGACTTTATGAGATTAATTAATTCAATTAGTTGCAGTGATATCAAGAATTTAACATTCTCTTTTATTACTATATATTTCTACTAGTCAAGTGTGTGTAATACATTAATGGCTGTACCAGACAGACAATTATGTAACACAATTCCAAATTAAACTATAAGGGCCAACATAAACATGAAATGAAACGATAAATATAGTATGGTATATGTTCAATTTATGACACTAAACACTACTTTTCAAAATCTAGATAAAATTATATTGTGCTTAAATAAAATGAATGACAAGTTATTCTCTTTTTGGATCTCACTCTTCTTTTATCCTTTTTCTAATTTTGTAATATATGATAATAGGTCCAAGTAGCCAAACAAGAATAACAAAAAAATATTCAATTTAATCTTATAAAGTAACATATGATATAATAATGTACTTAGAAAAAGAAAAAAAGAGGGTCAATGCAATCAGTAAATTTAAATACTACTATATTATGCTTCATGAAATTAAAACTTAATATATTTTTACAACCACAAAATCAGATATAATTCCCCAACACAACATAGCAAAGATGCAAATTAACACCAAAAATGATAACATAAAAATTATAAATGCCATAAATCCCTTGACGTGGGTTGACCAGGCAGAGAAATGAACCCATGATTCAAATCTTAGTTCTAGGCAGAATAATAGCTTTGAGAGGATCCTTCATAACCACAGTGAATGCAAAAGTCTCAGTCGGGTCGGGCGGGTTATCCGGAATGGGGATCCATTTGAATGCCTGCACCATCTTGGCTAGCAGCAAGTTGATATGCAGTGTGCCCAAACTCCATGCGGGGCAGATCCTTCGACCCGCCCCGAATGGCAGCATCTTCACTCCCTTTGTCCCCGTTATGTCCACCTCCACGCCGTCACCTGTTATGAACCGCTCTGGACGGAATTCACTAGGGTTCTGCCACGTCTCCGGGTTCTCCGTTAGCCATGCCGTGTAGAACTCCACGTTCACGTCTGTAGGAATCGTGTATCCGCCGAGCTGCATCTCCTCCGTCGCTGCTTGATTCGTGTGGAGATTTCATGAGATCGATCGAAGAAATTCAATACTTTTTGTTGTAGTGAAAGTGATGTAAATGATTTTTAAATAGTGTTTTGGCTTCTATTAATTAGGTATTACCAACATAGATAGCGACTAGTGGTAGGTCATAAGATTGGCAATAGAATAATGTGACTATCTTGCCATTCTTGTCTTTTATTTCTATAATCGTCCATAAATATTGGGAAAATTATTTAGTCTCTGCTACTGTAAGGATTGACCAAATTAAGCAAAGTATATACACGAGCTTTAATGTCGTAATCTGATCCAAAACGTCCTATTAACCGCACGTGATATATACCTGAATAATTTAATTTTGAAAGTTTTCGTGCATGAGGGACATTAATTTGAGCCTGAATAGGACCAAAACATCTTCATGTACGAAATGCTTTTTAAACTATTGTCTTAAATTATCAGCCCGTTTATATTAGGTGCTTAATTTATCAAATCCGCCTCGTTTCCCATAAATTTTAATAGTTGAATAGTTATGAAGCATTACCTGCATGAGAAAGCAGAAAATGGCTAGGTGGATGTCTTCTGAATGTTTCTTTGACAATAGCTCCAAGATATGGCATTTTCTCCACATCATTTTCTGTAACCTCTCCATTTTTCCCGACGCACCCGACGATTTCCTTATACAATTTCTCCTGGATTTCTTGATCTTGAACCAGGTGGAGCAACGCCCATTCAAGAGCGGTGGCGCTGGTGTCGGTGCCGGCGTTAATGGCTTCGGAGCACAGGGTCACCATTTCCTCCTCCCCCAGCTTCCCTCTGCCGGGGGCTTCCAGCCCGAACAGCGAGTCTATATAGGCGGCGCCGAGGGGGCTCGCCATTTCCGACGCGGCGGCGCTAGGGTTTCCTCCGGCGTCCACGAACTGCTTCCTGTCCCTGATCAACGGAACCAGGCAGTCGAGCTGCTTCCTCCGCAGCACCTTCGCGGCCTCCACGTGGCGGCGGAACAGCGGCGTGAGTACCGGCAAGAAGTCCGGCAGCTTGGGCGTGGTCATCATCATCACATCTTTAAGCACACTCTCGATCACCTTGATTCGGTCCTCGGAGACCTTGACGCCGAAGCAGAGGCAGATGAGGATGCTGCAGATGGTGAGCCGACAGTGGCTCATCACCTCCACGAAGCCGGCTCCCGAAGCCTCGATCTCGAGCCTCTTCATGTGGTTCTGGACGGCCCAGTTTCTGATCCAGCTGCACTGCTTGATTCTAGTAGGGTTTATGAGCTCCGTCACGAAGTTGCGGCGGAGGGTCCGCCACAGTGGGCCGTACTCCGCCGAGTTGATGGCGCACTTTCCGACGCTGAAAATGAGTCGGATCGGTGAGTCGCGGGGGCGGCTCGCAAAGAGGGCGCCCTTCTGGACCAGGGCCTCGTGGATCAGCTCTGAGCTGGTGACTATTACAAGGGTTCGTTGTCCCATTTGCATGGTGAAAATGGGGCCATATTTTTCACGTAAATCGCGCACCACGAAGATGAATGGCCGGCGTTGGAGGATGACCTGGAAGAGGTTTCCGACCAACGGCCACCCGGGTGGGCCCGGTGGGAGGTTTTTCTGGCCTCCGCCGGTGGTTGACCAGTGGCACCACCATAGGCGGAGGAAGAGGGCAGCTAAGAAGAATAGTAATATGTCTACTAGCAATTCCATATTCTTTGTGTATTTTAGGGGGGAGAAGGGGGGGTAGGAGGGTTAGGGTAGAAATTGGTTGGAGGAATGAGGAAATAGCCAATGAGTAGAGGGTTATAAAGAACGAGAGAGGAGGTGGGTGAAAGAGTTTAATTTTACCTTCCAACTGGCTGTATTAAATAATTTGACCACATATATGTATTTTCTACAATTATATTAGGGAAAAAAAATGTTTTGGAATAATATTAGATGAATAACAGTTTAGAATAGAGAATTTGGTTGTATTTCGATGTGGGTTTTATGTAGTGCATGTAGTCTATGTAGATAACTATTAATGCATATATGAATTAATGGAGAAAATTCAATTTTAGTCAACTTAGGAGGAGACTGCCCATTTTACGTCCACTATGGAAGCTAAATTCAATTTTAGTCCACTTAGGTTAAATTCATCACTATTTGGTCCAATTTTCGCCGGAAAACGGGTTTCACCGGCGAGTGTAGTTCAACCACCGTCGGAATTTTTAAAACGCCTATGTGGCACTTCCGGAGCCCACTTGGACCAATAATTATTATCTAGTCAACTTTTTATATATATGAATATTTTTTGCAGAAAAATTAAGAAAAAAAAACGTAAAATAATTGAAATTTGAAATCTTAAACCGAAATACTAAAATGAAAATCCTAAATCCTAAATCAATAGGAAAAGAAAGGGCTTCTGCAAATCAACCAATCTTCCCCAAAATCAACGAGGAACCCTAGTTTTCCAAAATTTAATCGGGGCGAAAATGTGTGATTGCTCCTCAGAATCCGCTGCGCATGAGTGTCTGTGTGGACGAGAAGTGATTCTACGAACTGCAAAAACAGATGCAAATCGAGGGAAGAGGTTTTGGGGTTGTCTCAGATATAATGTAAGTTTGTGTCTTTCAATGTTTATTGTTGATGATTGGAGGTTTAGGGTTAGGAATAAAACAAGATTCATATGTATTTTGGGCATGGGGGTAGTTGATTTTTGAAACTAAGTAAAGTGAGAATTTTGAATTGCAATTTTAAGGCAGAATTAAGTGTTCGATTTTGCATTTGTAAGGTGCAAATTTTGGTTGTAAATTCACAGATTGCAAATTTTAAATTTTGATATATAGTTGTGTTCTCAGATTGCAAATGTTCTTTATGCCTCTGCAAATTACATATGGTTGGATTACAGACCTTTGATTCTGCAAATTATATAAGAATATTCTAAATTCAATTTTGCTACCTCTTTGATTGTTTGTCTATATTTGTCCTGTGTTAAATGTTAAATTGTTGTGCCATGTTTTCTGCAGAAAAGTGAGGGGTACTGTGCTTATTTCGAATGGGATGACAATGACGAGTACGAGAAATTGAGAGAAGCGTATGAGATGTTGAAAGAAGATATGAAATACCTGATCAAATGAGATATGAAACTATTAAAAGAAGACCTCCGGAGTTTCGCTAACCAAAACAATACCCTTAAAGAAGACAAGAGGATGTGGAAGAACAAGTGCAAGAGGATGAAGATGCAACTCATTGCAATTCCTTTTTTTTTTCTTGTATGTTGGTGGATTGCAGGCTGAATAGTTGGTAATTTGTAATCATTTCCCTTTGGTAGTTTGTATGAACCTTGTTGTGTATCAAAAATGTTAATTTTTGTTGTCTATCAATTATTATTATGACTATAATTTGAGGTCAATCTTTGAATCTGTTTTACTGTAATTAGCATAGGGGCCATGATCTTGCAATTAATACATAAATAATGAAACAATGTGCATGAACCATCAAGATTGCAATAACTCATGTTACACCAACACTCTTTTGCAAAATTCATCCAACATAGAACACAAGATTGCCATTGAACTCCAATCCAACACTGTTTTGCAAAATGAAATGGCACAAAAATACCAAATTCCAAAAGCACATGATTTGCCAAAATATAAACACAGACACAAAGCCAAGATAATCCTATCAGTTTTTGGACATACATGGCAAGACCTACTTAATATATATTTACTTGTCCTTAGGTGGCAGTGACAAGTCCAGATACTTGATGCCATCCTCTACGAGCAATTTTTTTCTCTTTCATAGGTTGAATATCCTCTGGATTCAGCCAAGCTGCTTTCACTCCACTTTCTGTGAATGGAGCAGGTGCTCTAATGTTTACTCTTGAATGCATTGAAGGTGGTATTGAAGGCCCAACAGACTGTTTTTGTGATGTGAATGGTCCTTGACTGAGTTGGGAAAGGTTGATCTCCTCTTGTGCACTTGATCTTTGACTCTGAGATTGTGAAAGTTGTTCATACATTGTTGGTGGTGGAATATTAGCTTCTTGAGTCACGAGATATTCATCAATGACAGCCTCTATCTGTGTCATTTCTTCTTTGCTAATTTCTTCAATCTCCACATTTGCATCACTTGGTGGGAGCACCTGGTACAAACACAATCATGAGCCAACACTACAAGAAAAATGCACATAGACTAGGCCCCTAAGACAACGGTTTTTTGAAAAAACCGTTGTCGTAGCCAAAATTGGCGTTGTCGTAGACAAAACCATTGTCGTAGGGCTGAAAAATGCGCTCATAGACAACGGCGCTTTATTGGCGTTGTCGTAGAGGCGTAGTCATAGGGTAAAATTCAGCCCTACGACAACGGTTGTGACTTGAGGTTGTCGTAGTGGTGTAGTCTTAGGTAAAAAGTGAACCCTAAGACAACGCTTATGACATGAGGTTGTCGTAGATATATAGTTGTTGATCCCTAAGACAACGGGTACAATATGAGGTTGTCGTTGAGGCGTAGTCATTGATCCCTAAGACAACGGTAACTTTATAGCGTTGTCTTAACCTCATAGTAGCGTTGTCGTAGACTAAATTAGCTTAATATTTTCTTTTATTATTACTATTATATATAAATGTAAATACATATAAAATAAAAGACTTAGAGAAATTACACCCCCAAATTCAAAATCCCCAAATTTACACTAGATATCCCTTCCCAATCAAAACCCTAGACTTCCAAATCTAGCTTGATAATAGCGTTGTTGTAGACTAAGTTAAGTTGAAATCTTTTTTTTTATTAAACTTGAACAAAAAAATTCTAATTAAACTATAAATGATATATATGGTGAATTAAGTGAAATAATTATTTTTTTGAATTAAATTTTATTTGTTTATGATTAATTTTCAAAAAATATCAAGTAAATGAAAAACTAATTTAAATATATATGATAATAAACTGAGTTATAATTATTTTGTTATAATATTTATTATAAGTAATTGGGTCATTTACTAATAGTATAGTATCACATTTATATGTAAAAAATGACTTTAAGTATCTAAAATTCAAAACCCCCATTCAAAACCCTAGCACTCTCCCTCTTCTCCACATTTGCTGCCCCGCCGCCACCGTCCCGCTGTTGCCTCTGCCGTCGCCGCCGCACCGCCGCGCCGCCGCCCCTGCCTCCGTCCCTCACTGTCGTATCTCATCTCTTCAAAAATCCTTGTTATCTCTCCCTCTTACCCACACTATTTGCTGCCCCCTCTCTCACTTTGCCGCCTCCGCTCCCAGCCGCTGCCCCCGCCGCCAGTGCCCACTCCTCCGTCCCTCGCCCCCGCTGCCTCGCCCTTCTCCTCCGCCTCCCACCACTGCTCCTCTCTCCCTCTCATGCCGAATCCCTACTTTCCATAGAGGCCCACTGGGCGCCCTCCCCCAAATCCCTAGCCTCCCAATCCGACATCGTCTTCTCCATCGTCGGCTACCCCTCTGATGTCCGCCACGTCATCCTCGACCCCTCCTCCGGCGCCCTCTCCAGCCTCCGCCCCGGTGGCATCCTAATCGACATGACTACCTCCGACCCCTCCCTCGCCGCCGAGATCCACTCATGGCGCTCTCCATCTTCACTGGCGGCGACGAAGCCCTAGTGACTCACCTCACCCCGCTGCTGACCATCTGGGCAGGGTCTACTACATGGGGAGGCCAGGGAAAGGTCAATGTGAATCATTTTGTGAAGTTACTACTCCTCATCTCTCCTCTACCCTATCGCCTCCCAAGCAGCGCATTTCCGTCACGCATATCAGTGACTTTATGCTTGTTTCGCGCTATGCAGGCCAGAGAAGAAATGTGCAAGGAGAGACATCATTACTTGGAAGCTTTGGTACTGTTTTTTTTTCGTTGAATTTCTGTAATTTTTATGCTGAAACCGTTCTTCCTTATGTTGTTTTTGTAATTTACGTTTTTGGTTTTTGCGTTGGTGGTTGTGAATTGTGCTATGCTTCTCTTGATTTCTTGATCTATTGACAGTTTGTGCTATCTGAAAAATCATTTTCCTCCATTTTCCTCTATTGACAGTTTGTGCTTAAGTTTTGTGTTCAGCTTGTTGTGAAAGACATTGATTTCATCTTGTTAGTATTTCAATGAAAGCAATCAGAAAAACTCATAAACATACAGAA
Organism: Scutellaria baicalensis; assembly: GCA_005771605.1. Taxonomy (NCBI): domain Eukaryota; kingdom Viridiplantae; phylum Streptophyta; class Magnoliopsida; order Lamiales; family Lamiaceae; genus Scutellaria; species Scutellaria baicalensis. The sequence goes on from CM016724.1 coordinate 25,690,629, forward strand.
TTATTTTGTCATAATATCAGATTGGAACATATTGAGGAAACCATATCCCTTTAGTTGATAAACAAAACTGGATTTGTAGGCACTCTGTGATTCTTATTGTGGTGAAAATTACGGGTCATTTTTATGTACTTGAGAATGTGAGGGAGACAATCTTAAGGATGACTTATTACTGGTGAGAGTTATCTTTACAGTGCATGATGGTATACACATTCCTTAGTTGTATCCTTTTACATGACTAAGCTGAAATGCTATTTTCAGGTACAATTTCATGCCACTATCAAGAGGTAGTGCTGTAATTGGGCTCGTTGTGATGCTCGGGCTGCTTCTTGCCGCTAACATGGAGTTCACCGGAAGCATTCCAGAAGGCGTGCAGGTGGATTGGGAAGCAATCTTAGAATCAGATCCTAACTCCTTTATATCTTTTGTAAAAAGTTGGCTGTACCCTTCTCTCAAGATTCTTTCCAAAATACAGATATCATGTAGCTTGTAGCTTCCATATTTTGTACCAACTTTTAGATCATATGAACTTTTAGAGTAATAGTTGTTGTATGAAATATTAAATGAATATTTCAATTTGAATGTTTAGTTTGTATTTTTGAATTTCAATTAATATATAATAATTATTAAATGCTGCTAGAACTTGTAAAAGATAACGCTGAAAATAGACTACGACAACAGTTTCAAAAATGTTGTAATAAGGGTCTACGACAACGACAAAGATTAAAAAGCGTTGTCATTGTTATCTACGACAACGGCGGGACAACGGTTAATAACCGTTATCATTGGTCTCTACAACAACGGCTTAAAACCGTTGTCAAAGCGTTGTCGTAGATAGATAAGACAACGCTTCTTTTGAACAACCACCCTACGACAATGGTTAAAAACCGTTGTCTATGTGCGTCACAACCTTTGTTGTAGGGGTCTAAGACAACGGATAAAAACCGTTGTCTATGAGCGAAAATTTGCTGACCCCTACGACAACCCTGGCTACGACAACACCGCTTTCTGGCCTACGACAACGGTTTTTAACCGTTGTCTATCTGTGATTTTCTTGTAGTGCAACATTCAAGTATAAATTATGCAAATAAGCCTAAATATTTCGGACTTACAACATTAGGTTCTTCTAGATCCTCTAGAACTGGTACCTCTTGGGCACTTCCCTCTTGTTTACCCTGTCATGATTTTGGAGCACAAATAAAAATAAATTTCAGATTAAGATTTATCTCTAGACATAACAAAAAAAAAAAAAAACAGAAGAGTACCTTTTTCCCTTTCTTTCTTATTCTGCTTAGTCTTGATGCAGTTTCAACCTTTCCTTTTCCCTTTCTTCTACCCTGGGATGGTTAACCTTCTTCCCTCCTCCTTTGCCTCACTGGTCTGCCCTTAGAAGGTTTTGCAAAGTGAGGGGGTAATGGTGGAATGTATGTTGAATCCCCCCACAGCTTCTCATAACTGACCCCTAGAATGGCATGCTGGTACACTTTTATGTATGTCTCAACAAAGTAATACCTATCAACATAATCCTCCAAATTCTGTCCCTAAGTCAAAAGTTCACATGTAGCATGTTTACAAGGAATTCCAGTGAGCTGCTACAATCTGCAAGTACACTGCCACTTCTCCATGTCAACTGCATATTGTGTACCATCTTAACTAGACACTTGGTAATGCTTGTGATGGGCCTTTATGGGTATGAAGTCTCCCACTCTTGCCTTATACCCATCCAACATCTTTCGAATTTTGGGTCACAGTTTTGCCTTATACCCATCCATCACACTTGACATACACTCTTTCCTTGTTATTCCTCACTATTTTCAGGTTTCTCTTCGTCATAATTGCATGAGATTGGATGACTTTCCTAAATTCTTGCTTAGAACTAAAAAACATTCCCAATTGAAAGGTGGGGTTCCAGCATGTTTTGGGTTGTATATTGGGAAACTTTCAGTCCTATTCTTCTCATCAGACACACAATTTTCATCAAAACATTCAGTTTCAGCATCTACCACATCATCATCACTTTCTTCATTAGATTCAGTTTCAGGCTCAACATTTGAATCTACATAGGCCTCATGTTTTTTAGGTTCATAATCATCATCACATTCAGTTTCAGACTCTACTCTGTCTTGGCTTGGAAACATGTCTATAACATCTGCTTCTAAGTATAAATGTACTATCCCATTTTCCAAATTCTCAGTCAACAATTTCACAAGTTCTTCATCACTCACTATTATTTTTATCCCTTTGTTCCCCAAAATATAGTTAAACCTATAATGCAGTGCACCCATTATTCCCCTGATTATGCAATGCTTAGTCAACTCCATCAAAGTCAAACAAGAGGGTTCCACATCCTCCAACATAAATGTGGAACCACCAACGTACTCAGCATGGGGTGAATATACAAATTCACCCCCTCAATGCAAAACCACAGTCAACACTTCTTGAAAGCCAACTGTTTAAAACAATAAAAAAAAAAAAAGACACAATGAAAATAGTGACATATCCAGCAAAGTCACATGAGGCATATCCAAAAAGCAGCAAAACATGTATAGACCACACATTGCCATAAAGTGAATAAAAAAACATATAGTATACACCTTTCAATGCCAACAACCAATAATTAAATGGTGAATACAGTGGGAGCCCTACAACAAGCACCAAAAATTCCCTAAACTGTCATATAAATTGAAAGGGAATATGGTACTCACCTTTCATTGCCTTTCCTTTCGCTATTTCCTCCCGCAGCCTCGTAAGCTCCAATTTTCTCAATGTCTCCTCTGCATCTCCATTTGGTGGAGGTATTTCTTCCAAACTTGGACTTGAGCACCTGTCATCTCACATTTACGGCTTCTTCTGGATTTGGGGCTTCAACGGTTTTGGGGCTTTTTCAGAAGGATCGGCTTTCGCACATTTTGATTTTGGACCTAGGACTTTCGGTTTTCCCCCCTTCGAGGCTTCCTTACGCTTTCGGGAGGCCATTCTCAGACAACGGTTGCCGGAGATGGATGGCATGCTCGCTCAATGTTGGATTCCTCTCTCAACTAGACTTGTCGATTCTAAAACTAGGGTTAGGGATTTCTTTTCGATTTAGGATTTAGGGATATGTTTTCAATTTAGGATTTAGGATTTGGGATTTTGATTTTTGATTTTTGATTTTTGATTTTAGTATTTCGGTTTTACATTTCAAATTTAAATTATTTTACGTTTTTTTTTCTTAATTTTTCTACAAAAAAAAATTCATACATATAAAAAGTTAACTCAGATAATAATTATTGGTCCACGTGGGCTCCGGAAGTGCCACGTAGGTGTTTAAAAAAATTCCGACAACGGTTGAACCACAATCACCGGCGAAACCTATTTTCTGGGAGAAATTAGACCAAATAGTGATGAATTTTGACCTAAGTGGACTAAAATTGAATTTAGTTTCCATAGTGGACGTAAAATGGGCAGTAGCCTCCTAAGTGGACTAAAATTGAAATTTTCCCATGAATTAATTATTCTTTTTACCTATTAATTTTTTGTTCTAGAAATTTTATCTATTATATTTTCGAGCGGATAATTTTATCCTTTATCTTTTGAAAAATAAAAAAATTAACCCAAATTCAGTCCGAATAGGCAAATCGGGCTTAATTCACATGTGATTAGCACGTGACACTCTATGAGGACAGAAAACTCGAAAATTATTGGACAAAATTGCCAAAATAAACAAGTTAATGAGTAAAATTGCTAGAACATATAAGTTACTGGGCAAAAATAGTATGAAAACTAGGGTGCATGTGCTACTCACCTGCGAATTTAGCCGTATTTAGCTATTCGAATTGAAGTTGGGTTAAATTTCTGATTTTTTAGAAGATAAAGGGTAAAATCGTCACCCCGAAAAGATAATGGCTAAAAGTGATAGAATCGAAAAGTTAATGGGTTAAAAATAATTATCTCTCTCTCTCTCTCTCTCTCTCTCTCTATATATATATATATATATATATATATATATATAAAAGAGTAATACTTATGTGCCTCATGTCACGGTGCCCCCAACTTGACCACCGCATGGTGTTAGATACATATTCTTCAGGTATCATATGTATACTCTTAAAATATTACTTACAAACATAACAAAAAATCGATACGTTTAGTGAATAAACAAGTAATACCTTAAAGGTATACACATGATACTTGAAGAGTATATATCTAATATATACCAATCATTGAGTAGAAGTAATAATTTAAGAGTATGCATGTGATACTTGAAGAATATATATCTAACATCATGTTTTAGCATGAAAAAGTAATACCTTAAGAGTATATATGTAGTATATCGCGCTCAGAGCACGAATCTAAGATCTGTAACCAAAGGTGTATAATTTTTTTTTCTATATAAACACTATCATTGTTTAACACTTAATTGGTTTAATATTAAAAAGTAATAGGATACCAGATATATCACCAAATCTACTATTAGAGCTGAATATCTAACAATAATGTAACGAGGAATCCAAATTAAAAACTTACATCTGGTGCCGCATTAAAACTTGTGATTTGAAACTTATAAAAAGCAAAAGCGAAAAAGAAAAAAAAGTCAAATATTTGGATCTTTTATTTGATGTTTGGTCCTATAATAATGAGACAACTTTATTAAGTAATAATTTTAACATCATAAACTAATATTAAATATTATTTGTGAGTATATATTCTATACAGGGGCTATTATAAAAATTTGTCAAATAAGATAAGAAAATTTTGAAATGGTCAAAACATAACATAAAATTTTTTATTGTTAAATTGTTCGGAATAGTTTTAAGAAAATGAGCCACAATTTTCACGCATGACAAATTTGATATACATGCTCGCACGACCATGTATCATATCACATCGTACCAAGACACGCCACATAAAGTATGTGGTTGTCTATGTAACGTGCGAATTAGCACACACATCACGCAAATGCACGAAGCACACAAACTTTATGATTCATGTAATGCATAAACCACACACATGATCACATACAAAACGGGAAAAATTCATTTTAGGTCCACTTAAGAAGCTATTGTCCAATTTTCGTTCTTTTATTTTTAGGGTTTCAATTTTAGTCCAATTAATTTTCAATTCGACCAATTTGTGTCCATTGGGCAGCAGAAATCTATTTTCCGGCTGGTTTGCCGGCGATTGCATCTCAATCGCCCCCAATATTTTTCCTTCCAGCTGGTTTCAATTGACGTGGCATATTGGAGTACATGCGGCATACAACCTAAAATGTAATTTCCACATAGATATAGATATAAATGAATAAATGGAAAAGGAATTAAAAAAATCACTAACATATGGAAACAACAAAAGAAAACATATTTCAAAAGCAAAAGGGGATCGAACAATTTATCCCTAAATCGTCCAAGAACCCTAGCCAAGAAAGAACACTAGCAATTGAAAAAGCCTAGCAATGTCTGATATCAGTTGTTCATCAACGGCGCCTGAGTGTGGATGTGGAAGACAAGTTGTCATCCGAACCTCAAAGACTGCCGCAAATCGAGGGAGGAGATTTTGGGGGTATTGAAATATAACGTAAGTTTCTTTCTTTTATATTGTTTGAATGCCTTGTATGGGTGTATTTACTACTCTGTGAACCTCCAAAAAATTTGTGTGGTGTTGTTTTTGTTTATGTGTGAAGCTGCCAAGAAGTGAATTTCATGATTAATTATCCACTTGATGTGGGGTTGTTTGTGTTTGATGTTTGAATTTTTTGGTGTGTTTTTCTCTTGCGCTGTTCTTTGGATTTGGGGGTTTCTTTTGATTTGAGGGTTTTTTTGGATCGGGTTTTTTGGGCTTTGGGGGTTTATCTGAGATTAGGGCTTCCTGGTGATTTGAGTGAGTTCGGGGCGTCATTTGTGACACAACCTTGCCGGTGATTGTGATGAAAATCTGATGAACGATGGTTTCCCGTTCTTCGATCTGGTTCTCTAGGGTTAGGGTTGGGAAATTTGATCTCGATTTTACATTTACGGTTTACTCAATAGTTGTTTTTTACCTTTAGAATTTATTATTTGACAGCTCAGATAATGCGGATTGGTCTCTTTTATGCCACATCTGCTCCGGGCAGCCACATCACCTAAAATAAGCCACATCGGCAACTCCGACCAGCCACATCAGCAAAATCCCCAAAAATGGGGGCGATTGAATTGCAATCACCCCCAATGGACACAAATTGGTCGAATTTAAAATTAATTGGACTAAAATTGAAACCCTAAAAATAAAAGGATGAAAATCGGACAGTAGCTTCTTAAGTGGACTTAAAATGACCCCATACAAAACTACCGTTTAGAATCAATTAATTATCTAAATTCTACCTCGATTTTTTTTAATTTACCGATTATGAAAGATATAAATTCAATTATAATAAAGCGAGATTAAATAAAATTTACGAAATCAAACAAATATACTAAAAAGGTTCAAGAACATGCTTTCATTCAATTCTCCTCTAGATGATACCTTGATCAATCCAATTTCAATGACTAATTATCCTATATTAGCAATCACAATTATCAAATTAACAGCTCTCTCGAGTCAGTTAACCGGTTGATTATTATGCTACTAGAGGTATCTCTACTCAATCTGGTAAAGGAAAACAACTTCCAAAAGCACCTACAATTGAAAAGCACATAGGTTATTAATTATCTCTCGATCTACTTCCACTTTTATATATATATATATATAATATGTGTATGTCATGTGTCTATTCTTTCATAATTAAATTTACTCTATCGAATTTTGACTTAATTACAAAAAAATGCTCGATTACCGGCCGATAATCAATCAAGAAATCAACTGTAAACACACAAATATGATAAATAATCAAAACAATTGAATTGAAATAAAAAAATCCATCAAGATTCAAATTAGATTACTCACAAATCCTAGAAACGTATGAAAATATGGTCAGGCATGATCTTAATCAAATTTATAGACAAAATTGATAACACCATATCAAAAGTGAAATTAATCAACAAATAGTCGAAGATTGAAGAAAAAGTATAGGACGATGATCTTGTGATTTTTTTATCTTCGAATTCTTCTTCTCATCTTCTCCTAGATGCTCTCAGAATACATGTTTTCTCTCTATGAATACTTGTATTGGATTCTAGAATAAATCAAGGTATGTATAACTTCTCGGAAGCTTTAGTGGTTTAGGAATCGGAAAAATCAAGTTTGTGACTGATCAGGACACTCGTGCATGGTCGTGCACCAAAACACGACTGACCGTGCCCCACAGCAACTCGCGTAATTCAACTGCAGATGATTGTGCGCAAGTGCACAACCTCGTTTTTCATCATTTTCGTCTCCAGTTCTTCCTCCTTCGTCCACGATTCCTTCCCTAATTCTTAATCACATTTGAAATTCATACTTTTCCACTAAAAAACATGAAACTAAACACCAAACCATCAGATGCATACATCATAAATATCAAAATCATGACTATATAAACGTATATAAACATACTCAATCGAACATATAAACATACGTAAAAATATAGCAATTTTGACACTTATTGACAAACTTTATAATCCATGTAATGAACACATGACTACACACACCACATATATGGTTCGTGAATTGAATGAACTACACAAACTACATGATTTGTGCAATGAGGGAAATCCACACTTATATACACCATGTTATTTGAGTAAGAGTGTTTATGTCAACTTCACATTTTTTTTATTAGAAAAATATATTTACTACAAACTTGAGAAAAAATAATTTAATATATTTTATCTTATATGACTATTCCTAGTAATTGATATATATATATATATATATATGCACACACACATACATACACCATAATTAAACAATTTATAATGAAAATGGATAATTTATAATTTTTTGTTCTATCTATAGCTATCATCTATACTAATATTAATTATAATGTATGTTTAATTAATACATTATTTAACCATATAATGTAATTTTTAATTAAACTTTTTATTTATCTATATGGTAATATTTATACATATATTAAAAGCATTTATATTTATAAGATAATTTATTTAACAAAAAGGGAAATGACACTTAATATGATATATAATTTCATGTTCAAGTATGTATTGTATGAGTGTCATGTGTACTCTAGTATATGAACCATGTAATACACAGGTTTAAATAAATTGAATTAATAAATGAAAAATCACATAAATTATATAGGAAAAATATTTATAATTTTATATCCATCTAATAAAGTTAATAATAAATATAATATAGTCTTGATTAATATAATATTTAACTATTGAAAGAAATAAGTACCAATGGTGTGAATAACTAATACTACTATATACATATATATTAAAAATATTACATAATTTTACAATCATACATATATTTATGCATTAAAAACTATTTATGGTTTAATAATTTACATGGTGTACATATTATGTTATAAATATTGTAATATGTTATCATGTTACGTGGTCTGTTTACCAATACAAACTAACAACAACAATGATGATATATATATATATATATATATATATATATATATATATAAAAGACATCTATAATTATAAGACAATTTATTTTTAAAAAAGGGGGAAAAGAACACTTAAATATGACATTTAATATTAAAACATTATATGAGTGTCATGTGACACTCATAATCTTTCTTTTATATATATAATAAAGAAGTTACTTGAGATTTTATTTATATACATATTATTAATCTTAATAACAATATACGTATAGTATTTATCTAACAACAACAATAATATGGTTACCTTTTACTTATCTATATATTAGTAATAATCTTTATGAATTAATTATTTTTTTACCCATTAACTTTTTGATTCTAGAAATTTTACTCATTATCTTTTCGGGTTGGTGATTGTATCATTTATCTTAAAAATCAAAAATTTGACCCAAATTAAGCCCAAACAGCCAAATTGGGCATAATTCACATGAGATTAGCACGTTGCCCTATTATAAGAACAGAAAACTCAAACTGTTAATGGACAAAATTGTCAAAATAAATAATTTAATGGATAAAATTATCATAACAGATCAGTTACTTGGCAAAATAGTTTGAAAACTAGGGTGCACGTGCTAATCACGTGCGAATTTTGTCCGATTTGGCTATTTGGGCTAAATTCGGGTTAAATTTCCTAATTTTCATAAGATAAAAGGGTAAAATCACTAGCCCGAAAAGATAATGGGTAAAAGTGCTAAAATTGAAAAGTTAATGGATTGAAAAAGTAATTAACTCCAATCTTTATAGCAACAATTTATTTAGTTAATACTCCCTCCGTCCTGGCTAACTTTGTCTAGGTTGACCGGCACGGATCCTAAGAAAAAACTGTTGACTTTGATGTGATGTGTTATTTTAATGTCTTTGAGTGACAGTTTTGTAATTAATGTGTGCTTTTTGAGTGCAAAATAAGTAAAATGAAAGAAATGGAGGGGTAAGGGAGTAAATTTTTCTTTGCCATTTTTGGGCTGACAAAATAAGATGGGACAAACACAAATGGAAAGTAGGCAAAATTAGCCGGGACGGAGGGAGTAATATATATGAGTTAATACTAGATTTGGTATCCGAAACTTTGGGTTATTTCAGATTTGATATCCAAATGTATCGAGCCATCATAAGTAGTTCACAAATTGAGTAAAAGTCATCAGCATTGGTCCTTGCCGTTAAAATTCCATCCAAATAGACGGAAATCAACAACCCTATGGATCATCCCATACATTCGGGTACCAATTCTGAAATAACTCTAGTTTCGGATACCTAATTTGATATTAACTCTTTTCAAAATAAAGTTAAAAGATAATTTGATAATTTAAAATAACCTTAATCTGATATTTCATCCCTAATTTGATATTTAATAACCCTAATCCAAATGTATCGAGTCATCATAAGTAGTCCACAAATTGAGTAAAAGTTATCAGCATTGGTCCTTATCGTTAAAATTCCATCCAAATGGATGGAAATCAACAACCCTATGGATCATCTCATACATTCGGGTGCTAATTTTCTGAAATAACCCTAGTTTCGGATACCTAATTTGATATTAACTCTTTTCAAAATAATGTTAAAAGATAATTTGATAATTTAAAATAACCCTAATCTGATATTTCAAGCCATATTGATAGGATTATAACAAGTTCAAAGATTGAACTTGTAAATTGTTTGGAAATGTTTTATGATCAGACTTCAAGATCATGTGGTTCGCATAAAAATGAATTGGTTTAACAAGTAATCATGTATAATGAAGTCAAATCAAATTACAAGCTGATTCATGTGACAATAGTAGTTCATTGTCAATATTTTAAAGATGTTTGAACAATTTTTAATAGCAAGCTAAGTTGTTGCACCTAAGCTATACGCTAGAATTATATGATATTTCAAAATATTCATAATCTGGTATCTTTATTTTATATTTATCTGATTATAACAAGTTTAAAGATTGAACTTGTAAAAATTTATTGAAAATGTTTTATGATCAGACTTCTAGATCATGTGGTTTGGATAAAAATGAATTGATTTTGTTGGGCTAAAATGAAAGTTGTTTTGATGAGACAAAAATTAATAAATGAGATATGAATGAATATGTAAACATATATACATACTCTCTAAAGAACAGGTTGCTAAGCAGAAGAAAGCGTATAAAAGGTCTAAGGCATGAAGGTCACTCTACAGCAACATAAGGCTTCGGAGCGTCATGTCACTACAACAACCTATGATGGAAGACAAGAAGAAAAGTTCCTAAGTTACCAGTAGAGACAAGAAGAGCAAAGCCAATCAAGAGTAGACACGTGGAAAGCAAGGACATCTCAAACGGAAGAAAACTTAGTGTCATTAAATGAACTGTACTATGAAGATCAAGCACATTAAATGCAGAAGATTTACCTCCTTCAACAAGCAGATCCTATAAATAGAAGAAAGTAAAGACAAAGGAAGAGCTGGGTGGGGTTGCCGAAAGGAGTGTATGTGGCTGAGCAAAATGGACTGGAAAGTCAAATAGAGAAAAAACCACGAAGCTGAAGAAACTCCAAGAAATATGTGCTATCAAGTCTTTAACCCCAGTCAAACAGTCAAGCAGCAAGTTATAACAGAGTAACTTGCACTTAGAAATTTAAGCTTGGTGCTACATAGTTGAAGAAAACTGTAAACACATCTTTTATAAGATTGTGGTTAGGAGTGCTTATTGCTAGGAAGAGTTTCGTGCTAAGTTTTTCGCTCTTTGCAGAAAAGAGTAAGGATCCTATGTGGGTCAGTTGGATCCTGTGTGGGTCGATGGTCGAGTAGGCAAGTAACCTGTGTGGTAAAAGTTTGCTACGTTTTTGTTAAGTTTGGGTTGTAATAGATAGAGCTATGTAAATCAACAGATTAACAAAGTTCCCTTTCGAGGAGAGGTAGAGAGAACGTAGAAGAGTTACTCCACCTTCGAACCTTTATATATCTTGTGCTTATATCTTGTCTGCATATCTATATCTTGTTGCATCATTCTGCACTTACATTAAAATTGATTTCCATATCTTGTGTTTTCAACAAAGTAATTTCCGCTACATAAAACTTCTAGTTCAAGCTGTCAAGTAACCTTTCACAAAGGTTACTGCAGTATCGCTGAGCAGTAAGCTACCCAGCAACCTGCGCAGTGAGCTGAACTTCATCTTTGGAGAAAAGTTTGAAAAATCAAATAAGATTTATTCACCCCCCAAACCTTTTGCCATTTAGAACCAACAAATTTTAACAAGAATTCACGTGTAATGAAGCCAAATCAATATGTGATAATCCTAGTTTTTTATCAATATTTTAAAGATGTGTGCACAATTTTTGGCAGTAGGTTGAGATGTTGCACCTATTCCAGACTAAAGATGAACTTTATTTTGAAAATGGTATCGGATTAGGTATCCGAAACTATGGGTTATTTCAGATTTGATACCCGAATGTAGGGGATGATCCATAGGGTATAGTTGATTTCCGTGCATTTGGAACGAAATTTTAACCGCGAGGACTAACACAAATTAATATTACTTTACTTATGGCTCGATACATTTGGGTTCCAAATGTAATAAATTTGAAATAACCCATATATATAGATATATGTATATTATTGTAAATATATATATATATATATATATATATTTGTCATGACTCAATTATTGTTAATGCAATGATAAAAATATTATATCTGGTGAAAAATGAATTGTCTATAATAATAAATATTAGAATTTAAAGTATAAACGATAATATATAGTTACTTGAGATTATATATATATACATAATAATAAACTTAATTAGACTATACATATAGTATTTAATTAATAATTAATAGTAATATATAATTACTTTTCAACTTATATCTATATAGTAATAACTTTATAGTAAAAATTTATTTGGTAACAATATATATATATATATATATATATTTAAAAGAGATTGTATTTATAAAATTAAATTAATAACATTATACATATATTATTTAATTAATAATTAGTAATAATATATAGTTACTTTTCACTTATATACGTATCTATATAGTAATAATCTTTATAGCAAAAATTATTTAGTTAAGAATACTTATGTGTGTGTATATATTTAAAAGACATCATATTTATAAAATAAATTGTCTTAAGAAATAAAAAAAAACACTTAATATGAGCATTTAATGTTGAATCAATGTATGAGTGACATGTGACTTTTTGGTTATATTGGTCCTAAGTGGTAAAAGGTTGGGTGGGAGGGGGGGATAAACCTTCTCAAATTTTCAAACTTTTTACTCCAAAAAATGTAAGTCCCCACAGTGAGCAGTAAGCTATAGAGCATGCTGCTTCAGAATGATGTTATTGTATTTACAGTAAGCTTGGGAACGTAGAAAGAGTTTTATGCAGTGAAAATATTTGTAAAACAATATGTTTTCTGAAAGCTTTTGAAGATAGTGCAGGATGCTAATATGACATAGAGATATGCAATGAACAGAGACAGTAAGCTAAAAACACAACAAGGTTTATAGTGGTTCGAGGGTGAGTAATCCATCTACGTCCACTTTACTCCTATTCACAGGAGGAATTTTGTTAAAGGTAGATTGATTTACAATGACTCAACTAATACAATCAACACCCTAACAAGAACTAGTAACCTCCCTCACAGACCAAAACAAATAGCCCACAACAAGAGTGAACAACTACTTAGTAGGAATTATCCTCTACCAAAAGACTCCTGAAACAATCTATAAGATGATATAAAAAGGGTTTTCTTCAACTCAGGGGACAACAAGCACTGAAACAGTAGAGTATATCAGGTAGCTGGCTTGCTACTGTATAGATTGAGTGAGTTGAAAACTTGAATGCTCGGAATAGCTTTGTGATCTCAGTAGTTTCAGTAGTAGTTTCAGGAGCACTCTTCATATATTCATAGTAGTAGTTTCAGGAGCACTCTTTGTGATCCGAATTGTATGTACACTTGATGCACATGAGACCGACTCATTAAAAAAACATGTTCTATTATTGGAAAAAACTAATTAATTCTAATAACTTATAAGATATCATCGAAGTACTAAAACTAGCAGTAGTTATTGGTTATTTATTGGTATATCCATAAATAAGCTCAATACATGTGTTCTCTTGGGGCTTAAAAGGGGAATATCAATTATAATCCCTTACATCAGAATTTGGTTGTCATGTAAAATTTTTTGCTTGTCATGTTAAAATTTTCGATGGCGGCTTCAATAATTTTGGTTGTCCCGATCAAAAAATGACTAAAATTGAAAAAAAAAATCGACAATTAAGAGACCAAAACTCAAAAACGTAAAATTATTGCATTAAATTGGACAAGTCCCAAGTTATATATTGAACTAAAATTGATATTTTACCAACTTAAAACATCAAAAGTTTTAATATGAAATTGTTTTATAAAAGATGATACAGGGTCCAAGATCTATTAACATCGGTCAACACAATCGATATCGATCAATAGATCAATTTATGGGTTAACACATTTATAAAAGAAGTAAGGAGCCATTGACAGGGCCAGACCCCCATACTTTTCACAAAAACTTATGTGAGACGGTCTTACAGATAGTTTCCGTGAGACGGATCCTTATTACTCATGTGTTGAATCAGTACGTAATATGACTTAGGCCACTAATTCCTTAATTATAGGAGGCAAAGTTTTGGGTGAGACGGATCCCACTATGTGATGAATTTCGAACCTATGTAATATTTTTATGTGTAGTGATAACAATATTTTTTCTATATATCCGGTAATACTTAATTTGTTTTAAAGGATGCAATTTTGAATTGGGTTAGACTATAAAATTAAAAAATGGTAAAACTTTTTTGTGTATTAAATAATACTTTACTACAGCCCTTCTACCTCACCCACCCTGTCAACATTAATATGTGTCTACAACTGACATGTCAAATATCTAGCATATTAATTAATTTCACTTTCCATATAACGAGTGGACGAGATCATTATACGCCGACGATTGACATGTTAAAAGCTGCCAGCCTTGGACATTTTAACATTTTCCTACTTTTCTATATACAAACAATACTTTTCTAATATAGGATACAAGACCTAAATTGGATCAGGTCCGGACTCTTAAGAACGCACGGATCCTCTAGCACCAGACCAACTTTTGTTTCTTGTCATGCAATATGTAATATTTTTCTGTCATATATTAAGTAATATTTTTCCATATATCGAGTAATAAATTTGAACAATGTACATATACTACATAATATAATACAATAATATTTCCTAATATAAAAAAAATAGTAATACCTTGTAAACACAAAATTATTACATAATTTCTTAGATATAAAAATAAACATGACATATGTTTGGTTTTGTGTGTACAAAAACTTACCGATTATAAATTGGTTCTGAAATTTAAACAAGCTATAAAGAAAATATATATAATGTTTAAAATGTAATAAAGGAAATTGGTAGTGTGGATGTCATAAATGAATATTGACTGAAGCAACAAGCAAGCACTGCACATGGCTATCAACAATATTTGCAGAGTCAATAGTTCTTTTTATTTTCACCCAACTATATTATTTTGCCCTCTTTTCAAAATTAATAATTCGTACACAAAAAACCTGTAATGCATTAAATCTTTATCTTACTGGTAGATGGTTGGTTGGAATACCTGCAAAAAATTCATTCCGATTAAATACAAATACAAATACAAATATAGGAAATTAATACAAACACATAATTTAATAAAAAATATCCAAACTTTTATAAGTTGTTGTCAGTTTTGTCAATCCTATATAGGTTCTATGGATTTGTTCATAATTTTATCACTCAGCGGCAACTTTAGCCTATTTCAGATTTTATTCAAAATTAAATGACATGTTTCACCTAATTGCCATATAGATTAAGTTCATGTACACATCATCAATTCTTTAACTCATCGTTTTCATTATAATTTATAATCATTGTTGATTTCTTTCTCACACTAAAATAGCCGTCTCTCTCACTGTCTCCAAATTTTGTCTATTTAATAATAATGATATTATTATCAATAGTTTATTTTTACCGATATAGTATATATATATATCAAGGTTGAATCTGAGATTCTTAGCCTAGTTGAGGCATCAAAGAAAAGCCCTACATTTGCTGAGTTCATGAAGGATCTATCAGTTACCAAAGACACAAGAGTGAAGGCTATAAATTTCTGCCCAGAATGTCAAGTTCCTTGCAAACTTCATCACAGAAGCTCGTCGAACAGATTGGAATCAGTGCCAAGGCTCAGAGGAAGGTTGCCCGTGAGATCAAGACTGCTCGAGCATTTGGTTTGATGCCTCTCACCACAATGGGAACCAAACGATTCATATACGGTGCAACTATGGAAGACGAGGATCAAGATTTCGAATTCGAGGCCTCTTACGGTTATACTTTTGTCGATGATGATAGAGGCAATGGTGTAGAAGCTTGACGCCTTCGCCCTTCTTACATTTATCATCCTTTTTGTTCCAAAAATATAATTGTCTATCAGATTAGTTTTAACAATTTGTTTCCATCTTTGTTGGAAGTTTTACCTTTATGTAGCGGTATCCTATCAATTTTTGCAGAACGATATTTTCAATGTAATATTGAACGCATTTTATTTTATGTTTATTAAATAAGGCTTTTGAAAATTATCGAATAATCGATGTTTTGCATTATGTTTTATGAATTACATTTGCATTGAATAATTTCTTTTCTTTTAAAAAAATTGTTCAATTTTCACGAGTTTTTAGATTTTAATGGATGAGATATTAGTAGATACTAATTTAAATGATGTTTTTTTTTAAAAAAAATTATATGATTATAAGTATTTTTACATGCACATACATATATAAGCAAAAGTAAGGAGGAAAAGGGTAAATAAGTATTTTTACATGCAAATAACAGACAAAAAGAATTGGGTGTTTCGCGTCCAGCACACAGCCGTCAAGTCTAACAGAATTGGGTGTTTCGCGTCGAATTTATGAAATCCCACGTGTTTTTCCTGCAATTTATTTAACACAAGGGGGTTTCGTGCGAATTTCGATAACACGAGGGGGTGTATAGGATTTTACCCTAGGTGAAATTGGATAGAGGTAAATTCTTTAAGAGTTCCAATATCTCCTCTACATTAATGTCTATTAATATTAATACTTATCTTCGTTATTTAATGATTATTATATAGATATTAAATATAACCATTTATTATGTTTTTTTTTTTTTTTTGGCACAATATAGAATCAATGGGGTAATTATGTGAGAGACATGTCATCTAGTTTGACTAAAATCTAAAATTTTCTAAAATTACTATTAGAAAATGCTAAAATCCTGAAATTGTCTAACATAGGAAAAACATACGAAAGTTTGGATTTTTTTTTGGCTATTAGGCTTTGATATATATAATGTGGACTAAAATCTAAAATTTTCTAAAATTAATATTAGAAAATGATAAAATCCTGAAAATTGTCTAAAATAGCAAAAACATACAAAAGTTTGGAATTATTTTGGCTATTACATTTTGATAAAACCACTGAATTAAAATAACATGAATGTGACACTAATATAACATGAAGGTAACACTAACATAACATGAAAGTAACATTAACATAACATAAAGGTAAAAAACAATGTTAATCATACCTAACATGAAGGTAATCCTAACATAACATGAGGGTATGACTGCCTGGAGCGAATTTTGGTGGGTTTGAGCGTACCCACCAGGCGCATGGGGGCGCATGAGAGCGCGTTGGGGCACGTGAAAACGCGCGTCAGAGACGATTGACAGGTCGACCCGGGTGCATGGATCAATTGCACAAAATATTTTACCTATTTCTCTCTTTCTCTCTCTTTAATAATTGTTTATTATTACTTTTTCAAAATATGGTTCACACTTTTTTAACACCTAAAAAACAAACACATATTAACTATTTACATCACTTAACAAATACTCCCTCCGTCCCTGCTATCTTTGCCTACTTTCCCTTTTTGGTTGTCCCAGCTAACTTTGCCAGCCCAAAAATGGCAACAAAAAAATTACGACCTTACCCCTCAATTTCTTTCATTTTACTTACTTTACACTCAAAAAGCACACATTAATTACAAAACTGCCACTCAAAAACATTAAAATAACACATCACATCAAAGTCAACAGTTTTTGCTTAGGATTCGTGTCGGTCAAGGGTGGCAAAGATAAGGGGGACGAAGGTAGTAACAGTTTTTGTTAATTACACAATTTTGTTAATAAATGTGGATGCTCTTATAAATTTACATTCTTCGATGTTTTCTTTTTCTTCTTTACTTGAATTTACAAATTTAAATAAAAAGTTAATTTTTTTTCCTTTTCCCCCCACTTTTTGTGATTTCTAAGTAGCTGTGTGTATATAATACAATTTTTATTCTTGACATGTTGAGAGTATGTACGGTGTTATTAGAATCAAAATAAGCGTGTATACTATAATTATTAAATCTTTCAATTGAATTATTGGAACCCTGCATTGCAAAGATTATTGTATCTATGAACATGAACATGTGCACTAATAAATTTGGAAAACAAAACAATTTTGTCATCTCATAACTCTAATTCAGATATAAACATCCACTGTTACAAATTTGTGGAAATAAAAAATAGTCTTCTTAAGAAAGATATATAATCTAACTGAAAATGATAAAGTGCATGTTTGGATCTAAATTTGAAGACAAAAAATATCAGAACACAAGATCACTATATGTCACGTCCCATTTTCAAACAGAGTAAAAATATGGGAAAAATGGCAAAAATACCCCGTATATATACCACTTTTTTACGTTCCGATCATTTAATTTTACCAGTTTTTAAAACTATCCTGTAGGTTTCATTTTTTTGCCAAAAATACCCCGTCACCTCCTACAGCAGGTAACTTGATGACGTCACCGGTTTTTTCAGACGTGGATTTTGATTTTGGGGGGAAATAGTTTATTTTTGGCATCAAGTTACCTGCTGTAGGAGGTGACGGGGTATTTTTGGCAAAAAAATGAAACCTACGGGATAGTTTTAAAAACTGGTAAAATTAAAGGATCGGAACGTAAAAGTGATATATATACGGGGTGTTTTTGCCATTTTTCCCTAAAAATATTAAAATATGATTTTCATAGAGAAAGCGCAGCCTCTTAATAGGGCGTCCAACGATTTTCTAAACCTTTATAGTTTAATTATCAGACATTTCAAAAGATAACCCCTGTAAACACGAAGGTTATGTATTTACATCGGAAAATAAAGTTTTGTTTAGCACATAAATGTGTAAACGTTACAAAAACTAGGGTTTCAGAAACGGTGACATATATATATATATATTCATATATACATACAAAAATATCAGGCATCTCTGTTCATCCTCCCTCGCGTCCAGGGCTTTCTGTAGAATAAAAATCAAAGAAGGGGTGAGTGCGAAAGAAACACTCATTGGGGTCAACCTGTACAATGAAGGGGTACATAGAATACACCTATTCAAATCATATAAACATTGCACATTGTGGACTCTTGAGTACTCCTGTGCAAACTTTTGGATAGGTTTCTGAAGTAAGTCTATCCCATGCTGGGCCCCAAGTCGACCCTATGGGTTTTTAAACCCTTCGTGCTGGGTTTCCGAAGAATACCCTATTTGGCGTGAAAGCGCATGCGCAATCACACCTTTCACATAGCACTTTGTACACACCTTTCACATAACACTTAGTACACTATTTATTCATTTGGTTTAAATGCGATATTGACATTGATGTAGTAATACTAGGTAACTTGGGTAGAGCATTGAGAAGTCGAAGATAAAGCACCTATACATAGGCTTTACGGAGACCTAATCCACAGTGGGATAGCCTTTGGAGCAGAAAGATGGCTTCGACTCTACAAAGGATATTTGAAAGATTTGCTTGCTTGATGGTTTCTGGGAATTTGACACGTGATCTTGGAGGGGGGTAAGAGTCTTGCATAAACCTTAGTGTAGACAAAACTGAATATTGTATAATTAATCGGAGATAGAGGCAGGGAAGAAGCACAAAGTGTTGGAAGAGCACAAGTGGAAGAGGAAGTGATGGAACAATCTGTGCCTGCAGCCAACATTAAGTTTGCTTACTTGTCTCTCATCTTATTTAATTTTGACTCAATCATTGATTTGACCAAAATAACAACTAATTCTTCAAATCATGGATAAATTGACAAACTTAAAAGGATTGACTAAAATAACAAAAATCCCAGAAGCTTTGGATTTTTTTTAGCTATTTTGCCCAAGTAATAATGTGAAGTTCATCCTTTTATTTTTGTGATGTTCATCTTTGCAAGGGTGGGGAAAATAGAGATTTGGTTTTCAGCAGCTGCGTTAGAGCTTCTTTCATGGTTATCATATCACTTCAAAGCCAACTCAAAGATGGCCGATACACATTGCACGATTTTGCCACTATGTTGCTAATCAAGATTCACGAATAAGTTGGCATCTATGACCTCATGTAATGAATGTGGAAGTGAGTTTTGAACCCAACTCTTTAAGCTCAAATCTCCAACGAACATCTCATCACTGATAACTTCGTTATTTGATACATTTTGGGGCTTAATTTCATATCATTTTGTGTTGAAAAGCATGCAATAGTGAGACTTTAATTAGATTTTATTATCTTTTTAAGATTTCACGTTTTTGCTTGATTATAAAGGAATTTGATAGGTTTTAGCACAAAATGGAAGTCCAATGGAATTTAACGCCAAGTTGGAGTCAAGATAGGAAGTCGATAACGTGCAGTTATGAGAGAAAAATCATATCTCGAGCTCTAAAAGTCCAAATTTAATGTTTCTTGTCCTATTGAAAAGCTAAGAGGAAGTTATACAATTTTGTTGTTGAAAGTTTTCATCAATGCAGCCTCCACGAGAGCAGAATAATATAAGAAGTTGAAAGTATAACAAGAATGTCCTGATTTTCGTCTTGACAGGGCTTGAGTAAATTGGGTATAATTTGGTGTAAAAACTGATATTGGGCTGAAATTAGTGGCATTGGATAGCTAACTTGATGGGTCACAACTTTCATACAGAAGTCAAAGCCCAATTACGAGCGGAGGAGGGTCGAATTGAGGCTGAAAGCCGGGATTCTAGGCCATCCGGGTCACTTGGCCGGATCGGTGGTCGGGTCGTGGGTTTTTAATCCCGTTTGGACTTCTATTTGGATACAACTTGATCCAAGTCCGATTTTCAACTACTTAGATACAAATTAGGACTTGAGAAATCAGAAGGATAGATACGAAGATACACAAGGATTCATACACATCCAAATACACATCCACATCTTGAGAGCAAACAAGAAAGCAAGGATTGGAAGATTCAAGAGTCAAGAGGAGCAACCAACGATCACAAATTCAATAAAATTTTCTTTGATTTTATTTCTAGTTTTGATCATGTCATTTTGTAATTTATTTTACTTTGCGAACATGGTTTTTGGCTAAGGGTCTCGTGATCTTAAGACACGAGAGTGGTTCTATGGATTTCTTGTTGAATATTTAGTTTTAATCTTTCATCTAATCCATGATATTTTATTCATTCTTCCTTGTGCTTATTCCATGTATGAGTTCTGGCCAAATTTATGCATGCTCTAATTAATTGGATTGAGATCGAGAGAAGATATCTGATTATAGATTTGACAATGCATGACTCAATTAAATTGTCTGGATCGAGAGATAGGTAAATAATTGGGGTGAGAATACGATCTTAGGAGATTTTAGGAGTTGATTATTAACTGCCAGGTAGAGATACATACATTAATAATCAATCAACGGATTAAGTTGCTCGAGAGGGAGGTTAATTTACAATCGTGATTGCTCACATAAAATAATTGGATTTGAGGTTGATTTTTGCTAGATTAGTAAACTTGATTGAAGTAGAATGAAATCGTTGTCTTAGGATCCTTGTTTGAATCTTGATATTTCTTGATAATTTGCTTGTTCCATATTTTATTCCATTTATTTGTTTATAGACATAGGTTAATTAGATTCAATTCTCTCAATTCACTCACCTAGATAAAATTAGGTAAATTAATTAGGTAGTTAACATCGTTCTAATTCACTAGTCTATGTGGGATCGATCTTGCTCGCCCTATCTATAGTTGACACCGTACAATTGCGGTATAGGCTAGAAGTAGACCATCGATCAAGTTTTTAGCGCCGTTGCCGGGGATTAGAGTTCTAGGATAGTTAATATTTGATATTTTTTGCCTGATCTTAATCTAAGGTTTTATTTGCTTTATAAAAAAAATCAGTTTTATTTTTCTTTTATTTTTGTCTCAGATAGTGTCTGAAATACTCTTATTTTTTGTTTTCAGGTAGTGCATGAACACACGCTCCAAAAGGGCGACTCTGATTAAACCTGATCAGGAGATTGAATCAACCTGCAGACTCAACAAAACAATGAAAAAGTTGTTATTCAATCAAATGACTGACGATCAAAACAGAAATCAAGTACCACCTGGGAATGGAGGATTTGGGAATAATTAACCAAACGTTCCTGCTCAACAAAGGGCGATTTGAGATTATTTTCAGCCTTAACAAAACAGAATGGGAGTTGTGAGACCACCAATTGAGGCAAATAATTTTGAACTCAAACCAGCCCTGATAAGCATGGTGCAACAAAACCAATTTGGTGGAAGTCATCTAGATGATCCCAACACGCATTTAGAACAATTTTTGGAGGTTTTTGGCACAATCAAATTGAATGGGGTTTCTGATGAATCAATCAAGCTTCGTTTATTCTCATTCTCACTACGAGATAAAGCGAAGTTGTGGTTCAATTCTATTCCACCGAGCTCGATTACTAGTTGGGCTGAGTTGACCAGGTGGTTTCTCTTCAAGTATTTTCCACCAAGTAAGACATTGAAGATGAAGAGCGAGATCACACAATTTAAACAACTAGATGGGGAGTCTTTGGGAGAATCATGGGAGAGATTTAGAGATATGTTGAGGAGATGTCCTCAACATGGATTTTCGGAGGATCAACAAGTCTATTTCTTTTATAATGGATTGTTTGGATCCACAAGAGCAATGATAGCGCGGCGGCAGGAGGAGCGTTGCTAGCAAAGAGTCGTGAGGAGGTCATGTAATTTTGGAGGAAATGGCGACAAACAGTTATCAATGGCCGTCTGAAAGGACTACTTATAGAAAGGTGGCCGTTTGCAAGATCAAGTTTTAGCTGCTATAGCCGCACTCACTACTCAAGTATCTGCTCTAGAACATTCTCGTAATCAACCCATGGATAGTTCGGGAGTGCAGATTGGTGATTTTGCTCAACATGAAGAAGTTGAGGAGTTGAATTACATCGGTGGGCAGAATTACAACAACTTCCGGAACAATAAGTGATCATATCAGTATAATCATGGAGGAAGAAATCATGAGAACTTTTCATATGCAAACAACAATGAGGAAAAAGTATGTATTGGGAAATCAACAATGAGAAAATCATGAGAACTTTCGCTTGAAGATGTGTTGGGTGCATTCATCAATGAGTCGAGATCACGAATGTCAAAAAATGAGGAAAAAGTTGATAGAATCAAAGCTCAACTCAACAAAATGGATGCAGAAAATGGAGCACGTTTCAAGGCTCTTGAAACACAAATAGGTCAGATAGTTGCGATTCTAGGTAGCCAACATCAAAAGGGTCGATATCCAAGCAACACCGAGGTGAATCTGAAAGAGCATTGTCATGCAATCTATTTGAGAAGTGGAACACAGTATGAAGGACCTTTCATGCCTGCTGAAAATGTGAAAGCATTATGCGAAGTTTTTGAAGGATATCATGTCGAAAAAGAGGAAGATAGTTGACAATGAGATGGTCAACTTAACCGAGGAGTGTAGTGCCATAATCCAACGAAAACTTCAACAAAAGTTGAAAGATCTGGGAAGCTTCTCAATTCCATATGAAATCGGAGGGGTCCAATTCAAAAAGGTCTTGGGTGATCTTGGAGCATCAATTAATTTGATGTCATTGTCCAACTTCCAAAGGCTTAATTTGGGAACGTTGAAACCAACGACAATGACTCTTCAATTAGCCGACCGATCATTGAGGTTTCCAACGGGGGTTATTGAAGATGTGGTGGTTAAAGTTGATAAGTTCATCTTTCTGGTGGATTTTGTTGTGCTTGAGATGAAAGAGAATTTTGATATGCCTCTAATTTTGGTGAGACAATTTTTGGCCACCGGACGAGCATTGATAGATGTGGAGAAATGAGAGCTTAAATTGAAGATTAATGAAGAGCAAATCACTTTTACCATCTATAATGCTATGAAGGTTCATGAAGAAAGAGAAGAGTGTCATTCAATTGACATAATGGAGGAATGAGTCCAAGAGAGTTGAAAAGAAAAATCAACTCATGATCACTTGAAAAATTTCCTGAGTCCCTTTATCTTCTCTATTGATTTAATATGTGACCTCAAAGATGTTATATCCCACAATGATGTTGCTTCTTTAAATTATTTGCAGGAAATGTCAAAGAAAGAAGTTAAATTCAAGCATATCCATCACTCAAAGCAACTAGAGAAAGTATCGAGTTTTCAACTCGATGTACCGTAAGTTTTCTCCAAAACTCGTTTAGCTAAAGACGTAAAACTAAGCGCTTGTTGGGAGGCAATCCAATTTTTATTGCTTTCAATTTATTTTTTTTAGACTAGATAGTATTTTCTTAATTTTTGTTTAGTAGGTTGGTTTAAATAGTTAGATTAAAAAAAAAAAAGGGACCCGGGTCAGCTGGATGGTTCGAATTTGCGGCAACCGGGGCGACGACATGCGACCCGATTGGGTTGCAGGAGACCCGGCCCGGGTCACACCTTCGACTCAACAGGAGCACAGGTAAGACACGAGACCCGGCCGGGCTTGTCACCCGGACAAGGTCGCATGTTCGACTTTTGGGCGTTGGAGCCTGACATGCGACCTGGGCAGGCTGCGAGCCACCCGATCCGGGTCGAGCTTTGGGCCCTTTTCCAACCCAGCCTATAAAAGTAATTTTTTTGTGTTTTTTTTTTTGACTACTCTTCATCCAAATTCTTCCCCAATTCATCCCTACACTTGAACCCTAATTTCTAATCCAAAATTACACCATAAACTCTTCAATTTTTGTTACAATTCACACACTGATATCATCTACTGCTCAATTCATCAAGTATTGGAGGAGAAAAGAGGGATATTCATTCAACTTTTGCACTTAGCATCTTCATATCCCTTGAGAATTTTATCAAATTGGTATGATTTCTTCTCTCAATCTCGATTTTTATTGCAATAAAGATGATTGAAGCATGTGGCTAACAATTGTATGGATTAAAATTGCATGAAATAATTAGAGATTCATTGAGGCCTTTTATCAAACACTTGATATGCATATTATAGTTTCTCTTAATTTCAATATTATTGATGAATTTGATTTGAGTAACCTATTGAGTGTTGAATTTGACATGATTGGATGATGATGCAAATGATGCAAGCTATGAGGCAGTGGCAGATCGACTTTAGCACTCTAGGACGTCCACCACCTCCACCTCCACAGTGAGTCGTAGTAAGTGCCCAAGATTAGCCCATTTCCTTTTTTCTCTTTAAACTCGTTTCAGGAACTTGTTCTGAGAACAAGTTTGGGGGGAGGAAGGGCGTCTTATTTTGGGATGTTCTACCCTTTTTTATTTTATTTTATTTGTTCTTTTGAGTTATAGGTTAGTTTCATGGGAGAAAAGTTTTCTTTAAGTTTCTTAGGATTAGTTCATTAGGTGAACTGTGAAATTGGTTGCTAATTTGATGACTATGTGATGATGATACTTAAAAGAATCTTTTGTGCTGAATGTGATTTTGTGGAGATGTTGCATGAAGGAAAGTATGTTGATGAAATTGAATTGATGCTTTAAATGGTGAGTTTGACCTGTGAGATCTGAGCCTTTGCCTGATACATTCAAAACAATCATATTCATTTGTTGTGTGAAAGTCAAGCATGTATGTTTCTCTCTAGAACTTGATTTGGTATCTTCTTGAACTACAAAAGTGTGTTGAACTTGAAAATGATTTTAGGTCATTTTTGTTTGAGCCTCATCGAGGAAATATACACTTATCCCATATTTATTTTCCATAGTTAACCACGTTTGAGCCTATAAGCCTTTTTCTTGATGAAGCCTAATGAGTAATATTTTTTTTTACTCTTTGTACTTACCCTTTCTTGGACTAGTAGGGTGGAAAAAAGAGGTTACAAAGCTGAACCAAGACGAAGAAAGATGGAAGATGAAGTGGGATGTGCATCTAGCCATGAACACAAAAAATTGTGATGTTAGCTTCAAAATGAAATACCAAGAAAAAAAAAAATCCAATACTTGGTATGAAAAAGAAAAAAATTTTAACATGAGTTGTGCCTTTTCTGGAACTCATTTGAGTTGTACCTAATACGATATTCTAGAACTCATGGTTTGGGAGAGGTTTGATGTGAAAAAAAAAAAAGAGAAGAGAGAAGTGGAAAGTGATTGTAGATGGACTGATTTTAATGGGTGATGATTCGTTTTCTCTAGTCCAAGTTTTAGTCACATCCCTACCTTGACCAAAGAGCCTACATTACAACCAAAGTAAAAGTCATAATTGATTCTTGGTTCAAACACACAAGAAACGGTATAGAGGTTAGACGATTTGCAAGCTTATGGTAGGGTGCGTGCATTGCTTTGACTTGAGCGTTTTTTTTCCTAAACATTTGAGAGATGAGTGATACACTTACCTTGTGAACATTCACTTATTATTTGAAATATTGATTCAAGAGTAATTTGCATGAATCTCCTATTTCTTCCAAAATCACATGATGCTTGCTTGTTCTTAAAAATTTGCCTAAGCCTACGAGCAAAACGATATTCATTTCGCCCCATGCATAAGTTCTTTTCTTTTCATTGTTCAGGGACGAACAATAGTTTAAGTTTGGGGGGTTTGATAACTTCGTTATTTGATGCATTTTGGGGCTTAATTTCATATCATTTTGTATTGAAAAACATTCAACAGTGGGACTTTAATTAGATTTTATTATCTTTTTAGGATTTCATGTAATTGCTTGATTTGAAAGGAATTTGATAGGTTTTATCACAAAATGGAAGTCCAATGGAATTTAACACCAAGTTGGAGTCGAGATAGGAAGTCGATAACGCGCAGTTATGGGAGAAAAATCATATCTCGAGCTCTAGAAGTCCAAATTCAATTTTTCTTGTCCTATTAAAAAGATAAGAGGGAGTTCTAAAATTTTTTTTTTTGAAGGTTTTCATCAATTCAGCCTCCACGAGAGCAGAATAGTACAAGAAGTTGAAAGTATTGCAAGAATGTCCTGATTTTCGTCATGACAGGAGTTGAGTAAATTGGGTATAACTTGGTGTATAAAATAGATACTGGGCTGAAATTAGTGGCAAGGGATAGCTAACTTGAAGGGTCACAACCTTCATGAAGAAGTCGAAGCCCAATTATGAGCGGCGGAGGGCCGAATCGAGGCTGAAAGCCGGGATTCTGGGCCACCCGGGTCACTTGGCTGGGTCGGTGGTCGGGTCGTGGGTTTTTAACCCCGTTTGGACTTCTATTTGAATACAACTTGTTTCAAGTCCGATTTTCAACTACTTAGATACAAATTAGGACTTGGGAAGTCAGAAGGATAGATACTGAAAGTTTTGCGTGGTCTGTAATCTGCAAGAAAACACAATAAAAACAAAATCAGAGTTCGCAGTGTTGTCTACGGTGTCGACAACACCAGCGTAACATGCAGCGGAATAATAACACAAAAATCAAGAGACAAAGATTTATCCACGAGTATACAAATACTCGTGGACTGCCTTCAGGGCAAAAACTCCTTTATTATATGATCATTTCAGTACAAGGAGATAGAGTAATCTCAAGATAAGATTCTCTTTACAAGCATTCAATACGTCTTTTGTGAATAACTATGAAACCTATAGACGTATGCAAAGACTGACAAAGGTTCACAAAAATCCCTATCTTTACTAAAAAGTCACGAGCATGCAAACTCTATGGCATAGAGAAAAGAAGACAGGGCGGTGTCGTCTATGGTGTGAACAACACCGGCATGACACTGACAGACTCGAAATATTGAAGCTCTTCTTTGTGCATACTGATCTTCAGTCTTCTCATCCTATTTATAGACTCCACATGATTCTTCAAACTTGCACCACACTCCAGCAGAGATCTCTCAAATCCAATCATATCAAAACCTAACAAAACAAGCACACAAAGATATGATCTTCTTTCCTTAAATATAAAACAATTTTGTTAAGAATTATTTGTTTCTTGAAAAGAAAGATATATGAGATTAGAATCAAATCTTAATAGATAAATCTAATATCATCAAGAAATCAAATCAACCAATTCAATGATTTAGGAAAAAGATTGAAAAAGGAAAAATAAATTAATGTTGGAAAATCCAACACTAACAATCTCCCCCTTTTTTGCTTTTTCACCTCAAAACCTAAATCATCTTTCATGTGGAATTTCTCCCCCTCAATTCTGCAATCACAACCAATCACAAAAAGAATTAGAGATTAATCATTCAAAAACAATCATGAAAAAAATATCCATCAAAATCATGAACAATTAAAATCATTGTCAATCTTCCAATTAAAATCAAACTTCAGCTTCTTCACCTCCAATTCACTACCACTGGTACCCTTCTCCCCCTTTTTGAGCTGAAACGAACACATCAAAAAGCCAGTGTTGGGGCAGTGTTGCCAGTCACAGTGACAACATTGAACATGTAGGGTAAAAACATAAATCAGCGGAGGGTTTTCACAGATATCTCAGTCAACAATTAATAAGATCTCCCCCTCAACAATATCATATCCAAATGAATTTTTCCCCTCACAAAAGAAACACCAAACTAGTGGGAAGAATTTGTAGAGATGAGCAAACACAAATTTTTGGAGAGATCAAAGAAGATGGATGAAGGAAAAGGAAGAAGAAATTCATGGAAGAAGAGAGAGTAGCATGAGAGTGGTATGGACTGCTGATAGAGTGCAGATTTATATCCAAACTTTGAGCCAACAAAGAATATATGAAACATTATGTGAGCAAAAAGAAACCTAAGAATAAGGAGTCATTAAATTCGAAATTGAAGTGTAGATAGGGTTATCTGAAAATCCAATGTATCCACTAAAATCCAGAAAAAGAAAAAATGCAAAAATCTAGGGATGCCTAGGAAATAAAAAGCTGAAAAAACGCACACTTTGTACTAGACTGGTGTTGTCCCTGATGTTACATAACACTACGAGGACACCGTTCAAAAATTTTGGGCTCAAACAAAATGTGGTGCACTTAACAAGAATACGAATAGACCTGATCTCAACCAACCTTTTGAAAAGAGAGCACTGTCGTAGCGAGCGCCATGCTTCTAGTTACTCAGTTGTGAGATCATTTTTTTATTCGGTTGTGGTATCTCCTACACTTTTTGACAAGGAAGCATCGTCATAGCGAGTGCCGTGCCCCGAGTTACTCAGTGTAGGTCACACAACACATTTTTAGAGTGTCACTAGGCTGCCTGAAAAGCATCGTCGCAACGAACGCCGTGCTCCAAGTGCTTCGTGATTTTTACCATTTTAAGAACAAAGTGCACTATTAAACATGAGCCATTTGAGAATTAACGTGTCCAAGCAACTTTTTGAACATAAGGAACACACTGGTTAAGTACAATCATGCACACATATGCCTAACAAACCTAAATGCAGAACAATGGGTGTTATGAGTGGTGTGAACAACATTGTCGTAACACCCGTAATAAAAAAAATGCATTCAAGAAACACACACACCAAGAGATTTCTTTAGAGAAGAAAATCTCTCAAAATCTAGGGCCTTAGTAAAAATATCTGCAATTTGATTTTCGGTGGATACATATTCAAGTCTAATAATCCTTTTTTCTACTAAATCTCGAATAAAATGATGCCTTATGTCTATGTGCTTAGTGCGTGAATGTTGAATCGGATTTTTAGAAATATCAATCGCACTAGTATTATCACAAAACAGGCTCAAAGACTTAGTTATAAATCCATAATCATCAAGCATTTGCCTCAACCACAAGAGTTGAGTACACCCACTACCCGCGGCTACATACTCGGATTCGGCGGTGGATAAAGAAACACAATTTTGCTTTCTACTATGCCATGATACGAGATTATTTCCTAAGTAGAAACAACCACCACTAGTACTCTTTCTATCATCTACATCACCAGCCCAATCGGAGTCGCTAAAGCCTACCAAATTAAGATTAGTGTCTTTGGTCACTACAAGAAAAAAGCTCATAGACAAGGGTTTTTAACCCTTGTCGTAGCAAAAAAAACCCTTGTCGTAGGTGGTGTTGTCGTAGGGGGTTGAAAAATTTCGCTCATAAACAACGGTTTTTAACCGTTGTCGTTGACCCCTACGACAACGGCGTGACAACGGTTAAAAACCGTTGTCGTAGCCCAATAATTATAATTTATGCGCTCATAGACAACGGTTTTTAACTGTTGTCGTAGATACATACGACAACGGTTAAAACCGTTGTCTTACTGAAGTCTTTGATTCAACGACAACGGTTTTTAACCGTTGTCGTAGATACATACGACAACGGTTAAAAACCGTTGTCTTTCTGAAGTCTTTTATTATACGACAACGGTTTTTATCTACGACAACGGTTTAAAACCGTTGTCTTTATATGTTCTTTGATTCAACGACAACGATTTTTAACCAAAAATCCGTTGTCGTTCACAACGCTTTTTAACCTTTTTTTCAACAACAACGGTTTTTAAAACCATTGTCTTATTAGTGATGTCTTTTACTTTTGCATTTTACAATTATTATATATTAAATTGGTTGATATTGTAAATTATATACAAAAATTAAAATCCACCAAATTATATACAATAAACATCCAAAAACTACAATACTTCGTGTATCCAAAAATATCAAGAACTCTTCATATCAAGATCCATCCAAATACATCAATAACCATCCAAAAGTAACAAGAATCATCTAAAAACATGAAAAACCATCCCAAAAACATCCAAAAACTACAATACTTTGTGCATCCAAAAATATCAAGAACTCTTCACATCAAGATCCATCCAAAAACATCAATAAAACCATCCAAAAGTAACAAGAATCATCTAAAAACATGAAGAACCATCCCAAATATCAAGAATCACCGGAGATCACCAACGAATGAAATCCTACAATGATTTTGCCTCCAAATATCAAGAATCGTAATGTGGCTCATACTTTTGGCCATTCTCGTAATGCAATATCTGCATAACCTCCCCATTCTCTACATTATAGATTTACAGGAAAGAAAGTGAGACTTCATAGGATGATGAAAGTGCTAAGGTACCTTAGAAAAGCTCTCGCATAATATACCTATAGGGAGGAACGTCCATGCAGCAATTTTTTCCTCGACACGAGCTATTATTTCATCCTTCATGAAGAAAAAAGGAGAAAAAAAAAATGAATCAATATTGAATCAAGTTTGTTACTGACAGTATTGAATCAATTATCATGGCTCTAAAAACCCAAGCTGCAACTCTATGAAGAGATTAATAGTTTCAACCTTTTTGCTTATTATTTGTTACTAGGTTTCATCAAATTCTAAGCTGCTGCACAGGGCAAGTAGGGGCATCAGTGATGACAATGCAGTAAGCATTGAATTTTATCATCAATTCAGGCCATATAATCTATTTCACAATGTGTTGGCAATAGATGTGTTTTTAGAATATTACTGATGTTAGGATGCATCAATTTGACAAACCAGAGAAATTTGAAATTAAAAAGCGCAATGAAAATCCTTAGCTTGAGTTAAATGTACAATTAATTAAAAATCTCTCATCTTTTCTAGTGGAAAATCTATTGCATGGTATTTTCAGCCTGTGTATTGAGATTCTCTTTTCAAGATCTCCTATCCAATACTTAAGAATGTAATTTCATGAGTACCAAATGGAGATGCAGAAACAGCAACATATGTTTTAAGTGAATGTAAGACTGGTTCAATGCAAGCAGTTTACCACGTAACCTAGTTATAAGGTAGAAACAATGTTTTTTTTGCATTACCATTCTCAAGTCCAAAACCATAGAGATACATATCCCAAGGGATGACAAAATTCCATCTACGCATTCCAATAACTAACAGTAATACACATTTGAAAAGCACAAATCAAGAACTTACTGTGCTTGAAGCGTTCGTTGAATTCGGCATCTTTCCTATCCTTATTTTCCTTTAAAACCTGTAGTTTCAAAGAGAGAGTAAAACTCAAGTATTTATGTAGCTCTGTATCCACGCATGAAGATACGAAAGAGTAGACAGAGCAAGAGGAAATGATTATCCCAGAACGGTTTTAAGCACAAACCACACTGATAAAACTTCTCACATGCACAGTCCACTGTGCTATCAAATTTTGAGAGATTGAACAGGGGAGCATGCCATGAATCATGCATAACATCATAAGCAATGCAACGTAATCAACCAGAACTAGAAAAAAGAGCAATGGAAACTAAAATCGTAAAATTATGAGCTAAAACAGAAAGATAATAGGCAGAAGTAGACCTCGTAAAGGGGCCTATCTCTCTGAGCAGTACCATCTTCGACTCGAGGTCCCCAGGTCTTCCGAGCTTCTGCTAACTGAAATTGTTCATAATTTTATGTTTTTTTTTTATCCATACCTAAGAACCTTGTGTTCCGTAAAAAAATGATCAAATGTGAGACTATCATTCAAGGAACTCAAAGTCAAATGAATTTAACATTTCACTCCAGTGTACCAAACACAAGATTCAAATAGGTTCATTCACTTCATACTAGTGTATCAGAAATGTAAAGCTTTCCGAACATCAACATTTGACTAGATACTAAGTGTGCTTCATACAATTAAGGATCTTTGCACACTTAGTTATAGAATTTAACAACTATAGAAAATCACGACCTCACGAGGTAGAGATTCACAAGTATGCAATCATAATAATATCAAAAAACAAGGTACAAAAACACGCAATATTTCTCCCAATCAAATGCAGCTAAAATGAGTTCTTAAACATGCATAAGTAAATTAAATTTGATATAGACAAAAAATGATTACAGCTTCCAGCAGTATCACAAAAGCGAGCAAGTGCATCTCTTCAGAATTTTATGGTCATGGATGAGAAGTATTGACATATTCAAATATTTCCCTTTTCTTCTTTTCATTTTTACTTTGTGTCTGTCAAAAAATATGAGAAATGACAGAAATTATTACACATTTGGCTGTTTAAGACTCTTCAATTACATTACATAATTTATCAAAGTGAATGGGTCTTCAAACCCCTGAGGCTTAAATAGATCAAGAAACCGTCTATCAATAAGGTTGAATGCTTGGTGTAGCTTGTGCATCGTTTAACGTGAAAGATTAAAACTAAAGGGATCATAAAATAGCCGCCCAGTTCCATTTGAACTGTTAAAAAACAAGAGAGACAAACAATAGCACACCAAATCAACTTGACATCCAACAGCAATTCAACAACATTTATACAAACACCAAAAAACATTTTATGATGCAAACCTAACGCTCAGACGAAGTCCTGCAAGTAGACTTCACTGCAGCTAAGGCAAGACATGCTTACAAGTCCATGAATCAATCATTCACTTATAAGATAATACAGCAATTGATGCAAATGGATTTAAGTTGTTGAATTCATTACTAATACTTTCTCAAATCAATAAAATTTAAAACAAAGGCCACCATACCCGAAAAGCCCATATGGATCATGGTAAGTGATATTGGCAATGGGAAATTGAAATACTTTGGCGAGAGAACCCACTACAGACAAGAAAGAATAAGGAATAAACACGAGCTCATGTATATTGTAAACCTATCTTTTTTGTGTTTTGTTCTATTTTTCTTTTTTGAAAAAGAAAGCTGGCATGTAATTTATATTATGGAAACTAAAACAACTAATCAATCATAAACTTTAAGGGTGACACAACCAAACAAATGACAGTAAAATTACACAATATGCTAATTACATGTTAAACTTTCCTCATGCTATTGCTCATCCCCTTGATATAAAACAAGAACACCAATTTCTGAGCGGAATGGCTGTAACTGCAAATCTGACCATCAGCAAAACCTGGAAAGTATGAAACTGAAGCAGAGAGCTACTGTTACTCACCCATTCGACAAGATTTATAATCAATCTCGACGGAAATAACAAGAATCATACTTAAGTGTGATTAGCATCTACCAACTATCATCATCTAAACACCTAGACCTTGACGAACCAAAACCTACACAGTAAACAAGCAGCCCTATACTTGCATTACAACGAAGCGTCATATGACAATACGACAAACACGTGCAGCGAAATGCAAACAATGTCAGAAGAAGATCGAGCCCGAACCTGAAAACAGCAAAATAGAGCTACAACTCCAACTACGAATTCGTGAATCAGTGAATGTGGGAGCAATTTCAATTGGGTCTAGGCGATTAGCGAGTGACAGTGACGGCTGAGGAGGGGTGGGGGACAGTGACGGCTGAGGAGGGGTGGGGGAGGAGGCGGCGACGGCGGCGGCGGCGGCGAGGGCTGGAGGCGGCGCTGCGAGACCTTGGCAGAGGCGAATCGACGAGCTCGACGAGGTCGACTCTTGACTCAATCGACTTGGCAACGGCGATGAGGGACACTGGCGGCGGTGAGGGCGCTGCGCCGGCAACGCTGTGGACGGCGGAGGCGTGGGGAGGAGGGAGGTGGAGGGAGAGATTTAGGGTTTTCAATTTCAATCTGGGGATTTGATTTCACCATTAGTAACTTTTTGATTTTTACATGTGTAATAAAATAAATTTAATTTAACTTAATCTACAACAACGTTATTATGATATTATGACAACTCTAAAAAGTTACCGTTGTCTTAGGGTACAATGACTACGTCTCTACGACAACCTCGTATTATAAGCGTTGTCTTAGGGCACAATAACTACGTCTTTACGACAACCTCATATCGTAAGCGTTGTCTTTGGGCTCAATTTTAACCTAAGACTACGCATCTACGACAACCTCAAGTCATCACCATTGTCTTAGGGCTCAATTTTACCCTACGACTTTGCCTCTACGACAACGCTAACGAAAAACCCTTGTCTATGAGAGCATTTTTGCACCCTACGACAACAGTTTTATCTACGACAACGCCAATTTCAGCTACGACAAGGGTTTTTTGACAAAACACATGTCTTAGGGGTGTAGTCTATGAGAGAATTTCTTGTAGTGGGTGTACCAAATACCCAATTCAATTGAACCTGAAACATACCTTATGATTCGTTTGACAGCTTGAAGATGAGATGTTTTGGGATCAGATTGGTATCTAGCACAGACACCAACGCTGTACATGATATCTGGATAGCTAGCGGTTAAGTACAACAAGCTTCCAATCATCGACCTATACAAGGTGTTGTCGACATCGTCGGCAACACTGTCCTTGGACAGCTTTTGTGAAGAGCTCATGGGGGTTCGCATTGGCTTGGAATTTTCTAACCCAAACCGAGATACCAAATTCTTGGCATATTTGGTTTGTGAAATAAAAATTCCATCATCCGATTGCTTCACCTGCAAGTCTAGAAAAAATGTTAGCTCCCCAATCATACTCATTTCAAAAGTGGATGACATAGCTTGCACAAATTCATCAAGTTCACTTTGAGAAGTAGAACCAAAAACAATGTCATCTACGTAAATTTGAGCAATCATAAAACTTTGATCGTTTCTCTTAACAAAAAGAGTTCGATCGGCCATACCTCTTATGAATCCAAACTCAAGTAGAAAGGTGGTCAATCGACCATACCAAGCTCGAGGAGCTTGTTTCAACCCATACAATGCTTTCTTGAGTTTGTAAACATAATGAGGTTTGAAGGGATCTTCAAAACCTTTAGGTTGCTCAACAAAAACTTCCTTATCCAAGAAACCATTCAAAAATGCTCCTTTAACATCCATTTGATAAAGAGTAATTTTTAAATAACAAGCAATAGCAAGAATTAACCTAATCGATTCAATTCTAGCAACGGGTGCGAAGGTTTCATCGTAATCGATGCCTTCGACTTGAGTGTACCCTTGTGCTACTAAACGTGCTTTGTTTCTTACTATGTTTCCTGACTAATCCGTTTTATTCTTAAAAATCCATTTAGTACCAATCACATTAGTATCGGTGGGTTTAGGAACAAGAAACCAAACATCATTTCTAGTGAATTGTTCTAATTCTCCTTGCATTGCTAGTATCCAAAAATTATCCTTTAGAGCTTCAGAAACATTTTTGGGTTCAATTGGAGAGACAAAACAATAGAATTTTACCTCGGAATATGTGGTTGACATACACACATGTCTTACCATTTCCTTGTAATTCACGGGGTCTTTTCTATGAGTTCGAATACCTTCATTTACTCCCCCTATCACCTGTGTGGTTGGGTGATTCTTTCTGATACGAGCAGGTGGGTCTCTTCGAACTGGATCATGAATATCATCATTACTTTCATCAGATTCTGAATCTGCTACCAGTGTTGCTTCTGGTGTTGCCTCTGGAGTCACAACACTGGGGGCAACATCAGTATTTCCAGTTTTAGGGATGATTGGGGTTTCGATCAGATCTACCATAACATCTTGATTTGTTTTCCCTGTGACATCAGAAAAATCATCAAACACTACATTGACAGATTCTTGAATATTCCTTGATCTCAAATTAAACACACGATAAGCATGACTATTCAAGGAATACCCAAGAAACGCGGCTTTGTCACTTTTTGCATCAAACTTAGCAAGTTTATCACGATCATTCAAAATGTAGCAAAGACATCCAAAAACATGAAAATGTTTAAGATTTGGCTTTTTCCCTTTCAAAATTTTGTAAGGAGTCATTTTGCTACCCGGTCTTAAAAAGACTTGATTGCCTATATAGCAAGCCGTATTCAATGCTTCAGCCCAAAAACGTCGTGAGAGGTTTTTAGAGCTGAGCATAACACGTGCCATCTCTTGCAAAGTTCGATTCTTTCATTCCGCAACTCCATTTTGTTGAGGAGTTTTTGGAGCCGAAAATTGATGTTCAATCCCTTTCTTTTCACAAAAATCAGCAAACAATTTGTTTTCAAATTCCTTACCATGGTCAGACCTGATACTCAAAATTTTAGAAGAAAAAGAGGTTTTAATCCTAGTGTACAAAATTTTAAATTGAAAAATGTATCCGATTTTTCACGTAAAAAGAAAATCCAAGTATACCGGAAAAAATCATCAACAATAACATAGGAATACCTCTTTCCTCCAAGACTTTCAACTTCAACTGGTCCCATTAAATCCATGTGTAAAAGTTGAAAACAATGAATCGTACCTTGGTGTTGTCCGGGGTGTGATGTAACACCATGGGGAACACGGGTTTGTTTGCCTTTAAGGCATTCCCCACAAACTATCTTACCTTTGTGGTTCAAACTTGGTAGTCCCTGTACAGCATCAAACTTCATCAATTTCTCAAGAGTACGAAAGTTCACATGTCCTAATTTTTGATGCCACAAAATTGTGTCATCAAAGTTAGCTTTGTTGCATGTGACTTTTTCTCCCACAAGGTAGCAATTATCATGAGATCTTGTACCTGTCATAATGCACATGTTAGTCTCATCAAAAATCTCACAAGAGTCTTTAGTGAATTTTACCTCAAGGTTGTCATCACATAATTGACTTATACTAATTAGATTAGCAACAAGTCCATCAACTAGTAAAACATTTTTCAATCTTGGAAAACCTGGTATATTCAGTGTTCCTCTTCCAATTATCTTGCCCTTAGCACCTTCTCCATATGTCACAGATCCTTCGGCAAGGGGTACAAAATCACTCAAATATTCTTTGGTCCCCGTCATGTGGCGAGAACAGCCACTATCGAAGTACCAAGAACCTGCAAGGTTAGTTTTCAAGGCAGTAATAACAACATTGCAGACTTGAGAATTTTTAGGAATCCAGATTTTCATTTGTTCTTTTTTCACAGCAGTGTTGCGGGTGGTGTTAAATGACACCAGAGGCAACACCAGACCACTGGCTCGATCATTTTTCAATGCTCGACAGAATGGTCTTATGTGTCCAGGTCGAAAACAGTAATGACATACATATTTTCTCTTCCTAGGACCTGATTTATGAGAATTTTCAGACTCTTTTGACTCTTCTTTCACAAAATTGATCTTAGTATAAGAGTCATCAAAAAGGTTTGGAAAAACAGACTCAACAGACTTATTAAATCCAATACCTGACTTGGTAACATTGCATGATCCAATGATCTCATTTACCTTAGTTGAGCTCGAATTCCATTTGGCAAGAATAGACTCAGTCTCGTCAAGTTTTGATTGAATCTTGTCAATTTCAACATCTTTCTTGGTGAGAGCTTTTTCCATCTTAGAAAGTGAATCCTTTAGCACATCATTCTACTTGGAGAGCATTTCCATCCAGCTCTACATTCCAAGCTCTTGCATCAATGGATTTGATCTTGGTACGCACATGGATCTTCCAATACGCATAGTTAGATCTATCAAGAATTGGAATCCTTCCAAAGTTGGGGTTGCACCAATCCATATCTTGCATGGTTACAGATCTGGATCAGCCACTTAGCGTGTCAAGTGGAGGCTCTTGATGCCAATTGAAAGTTTTCCATGATCTGTAATCTGCAAGAAAACACAATAAAAACAAAATCAAAAGTTCGCAGTGTTGTCTACGGTGTCGACAACACCAGCGTAACATGCAGCGGAATAATAACACAAAAATCAAGAGACAAAGATTTATCCACGAGTATACAAATACTCGTGGACTGCCTTCAGGGCAAAAACTCCTTTATTATATGATCATTTCAGTACAAGGAGATAGAGTAATCTCAAGATAAGATTCTCTTTACAAGCATTCAATACGTCTTTTGTGAATAGCTATGAAACCTATAGACGTATGCAAAGACTGACAAAGGTTCACAAAAATCCCTATCTTTACTAAAAAGTCACGAGCATGCAAACTCTATGACATAGAGAAAAGAAGACAAGGCGGTGTCGTCTATGGTGTGAACAACACCGGCATGACACTGACAGACTCGAAATATTGAAGCTCTTCTTTGTGCATACTGATCTTCAGTCTTCTCATCCTATTTATAGACTCCACATGATTCTTCAAACTTGCACCACACTCCAGCAGAGATCTCTCAAATCCAATCATATCAAAACCTAACAAAACAAGCACACAAAGATATGATCTTCTTTCCTTAAATATAAAACAATTTTGTTAAGAATTATTTGTTTCTTGAAAAGAAAGATATATAAGATTAGAATCAAATCTTAATAGATAAATCTAATATCATGAAGAAATCAAATCAACCAATTCAATGATTTAGGAAAAAGATTGAAAAAGGAAAAATAAATTAATGTTGGAAAATCCAACACTAACAGATACGAAGATACACAAGGATTCATACACATCCAAATACACATCCACATCTTGAGAGCAAGCAAGAAAGCAAGGATTGGAAGATTCAAGAGTCAAGAGGAGCAACCAACGATCACAAATTCAATAAGCTTTTCTTTGATTTTATTTCTAGTTTTGATCATGTCGTTTTGTAATTTATTT
This sequence comes from Scutellaria baicalensis, assembly GCA_005771605.1. Classification (NCBI taxonomy): domain Eukaryota; kingdom Viridiplantae; phylum Streptophyta; class Magnoliopsida; order Lamiales; family Lamiaceae; genus Scutellaria; species Scutellaria baicalensis. The sequence continues at coordinate 25,729,706 of CM016724.1, forward strand.
TACTTTGCAAACATGATTTTTGGCTAGGGGCCTCGTGATCTTAGGACACGAGAGTAGTTATATGGATTTCTTGTTGAATATTTAGTTTTGATCTTTCCTCTAATACATGATATTTATTCATGCTTCCTTGTGCTTATTCCATGTATGAGTTCTGACCAAATTTATGCATGCTCTAATTAATTGAATTGAGATCGAGAGAAGATATCTGATTATATATTTGGCAATACATGACTCAATTAAATTATCTGGATCGAGAGATTGGTAAATAATTGGGGTGAGAATACGATCTTAGGAGCTTTTAGGAGTTAGTTATTAACTGCAAGGTAGAGAGATAGACATTAATAATCAATCAACGGGTTAAGTTGCTCGAGAGAGAGGTTAATCTACAATCGTGATTGCTCACATAAATTAATTGGATTTGAGGTTGATTTTTGCTAGATTAGTAAACTTGATTGAAGTAGAATGAAATCATTGTCTTAGGATCCTTTGTTTGATTCTTGATATTTCTTGACAATTTGTTTGTTCCATATTTTATTCAATTTATTTGTTTTTAGACATAGGTTAATTAGATTCAATTCTCTCAATTCGCTCACCTAGATAAAATTAGGTAAATTAATTAGGTAGTTAACATCGTTCTAATTCACTAGTTTCTGTGGGATCGACCTTGCTCACCCTATCTATAGTTGACACACCGTACACTTGCGGTATAGGCTAGAAATAGACCATCAATCAATCACTTGGTCTTTTTTCTTGTAAACGTCTCCATCAACATGACACCATAACTATAAACATCACACGTTGTTGAAATTTGCCCTTCCAAACCATACTCTAGATGAATTAAACAAAATTTATTACGCAAGAGGATAATTCTGAATTTAAAATATAATCTATATTTAAAACAATAAATATTGAACCTGGAGCAATGTAACCGTGTTGGTCCCAAGTGGCAGTAGGCTTCGAGGGGGGGGGGTAAATAAACCTACTCAAATTTTACAAACTTTTACTCTGAGAGGATCCTGCTAAGGGACAGTGATCTAGAGACTTAGAAAACAGAGTTTTGTATGTACAGCGGAAATACTTTAAACGAATGTGTTTTCTGAAAAGTAAGCTTTGTGCAGTATGCTAAGACATATAGATAAAGAGAACAGTAAGCAGAAGATATAACAGTCAGTAAGCTTAAAAAACACAGAAAGCAAGAACAACGATATATAGAGGTTCGAGGGTTGAGTAATCCCTCTACATCCTCTCTACTCCTTCTCAAGGCGAAAGTTTGTTAAGTGTTGTTTGATTTACAAAGAAACAACTTAAAAAAACTAACTCAACAAGAACTATCAGTTTTTTTCCTACACGGGGTAGCTGCACAATGACCAAACTCTAACTGCCCACACAAAGCACTTGCTCTTCCACTAAGAGCGAAAGCACTTGATAAGGAACAACCTCTGATCAAGTGACTCCTAACAATCTAATAAAAGATAAAATAAAATTCTTCAACAAATGAGCAGCAAGCTTTTGAGCAGTTAGCTTCTGAAACAGAGTATGCTTGCTGCGATTAGATTGGACTTGAAACTTTGAAAGAAAGTGATTGATTCGATTGAAAGCTTGAGTGCTTGATTGCGTGAGTTTCAGATGAGTTTCCAGTCTTTGTCTTCTTCTATTTATAGGCCTGGAGAAATCTGCCTGTTGAAGTGAGCGTCCTCCTCAGCAGTGCGCTCCTGGTGCGGTGTTCTCGCCTGATTGGATCGTATATGATTTTACTGCGGCCGCCATTCCAGTCTGCAACCCGTCCTCTTGTCCTTTTGATTCCTCCAGATGGCACTCTTTGATTGGGTCGTACGTGAATGTTCCTTACGACAACTAGGAGTGCTTGATCCGAGGTAACTGCTTCCTGGAGTCGGTTACTACTACATTTTTTCGTATATGGCTAGCTTCCTGGTGTGTAGCTTCCTTCTATAGGTTGATGTAACTTTCTATACTTTGCCATTTTTTTGAATAGTTCAAGCAGCGTCCTTCAAAGTAACCTTTCAAGGTCCTTCCAGTAGCCTGTTGTAATTACTTATACTTAGTCAATTTTTGATCTTCAAAGCAGCAAGGTCTTCATCCTTCTACAAGCTTTGATCTTCAGTTTTCAAGCTTCCTGGGCTTAATCTAAGCGTTTACAATTCAAACTAAATACAAAGTATCATGACCCTATCTATTACATATTTTGTCCTCATCTAAATCTATATAATGTTCTTTACAATTTCCCCCTTTGTGATGATGAAAAAATGCTTTTAAGAGGATCAACAACTTGAAATTGTATTAAAGACATAAGCAGTAACTTAAAAAGAAAGGTAACAAGACAAGAACAAGTTCATGAGCAGTGAGTTTTGATAAAGCGTATGTAAATTTTATTGAGATAATAAGCAGAAATACAAAAGGATAAAGAGAGATAAGAAGTAAAGAAACTCTGTCAGTTTAGTGACCATTCTAAAAAAAACATCATCAAATATAGAAAATTGTTAAAACGTCATCAAACATCATATATGAGGTTCCTGATTCTCTTTTGGTTGCTGATTCTGTTCAGGTACCTGTAAGTTAGGAGTTTGTTAGGTTTGGATTGGTGGTTTTCCATCCATATGTTGAAGATTTGGTAACTGCACATCAATAGATTCAACTTAATTGTTCCTGATGTGAGTTTTATCCAAATCTTCTTGAAGTTCCTTTATATCAGCCTTACTGCAGTATGGTTCATCGAAGACCACATGTACAAATTCTTCTAGCTACAACAAGTCTTTTCTTGTTAAAGATTCTAAAGGTTTTGCTTACAGACGAGTATCCTAGGAATACTCCTTCGTCTGATTTGAGATAAAACATCTTCATGTATTTCTTTCCATTGTTGAGCACGAAACACCTGCACCAAAAAAATATGAAAGTAAGTTACATTGGGTGAGTAACCATACCACAATTCATTAGGCGTTTTATTTAAATCCTTATTGATCAGACATCTATTATGTGCATGTTGTATTGGTTACTTCCGCCCAAAATCTCTTAGGTAGTTATGCTTTTGATAGCATCGTCCTGGTAGCTTCCTTCTGTGTCATGTTCTTTCTTTCAACAACTCCATTCTGTTGTGGCGTTCTTGCTGCAAAGTACTCATGTTTAATTCCATTATCTGAACAATAGGCTTCAATGAATTTTTTAGTGAATTATATTCCATTGTCCTAGGAACACTTCTTTGATGCAAGTTTTTCCTTTAATCAATTCTCCAGTGCCCTTTGTGCTTGCTTTTGAGTTATCTCCAAATATCACTTTAGCTCCTTTGGAAGTTTTGAAATTTATCAGGATCTTCTGGTTCCCTGTCATGTGCCTGGAGCAGCCACTGTCGATGTACCAAATGTCCTTACTGCTTCCTGCCACATGATCCTACAATCAAAGAAAGATTACTTCTTTTTAGGTACCCATACAAGTACGGGTCCTGTTTGGTTAGTCTTTTATTTCTTAGGAACCCATACTTGTCTCACAACAATTATCTTATTGTAAGGCTTGTTAATTTGTTCCTGTGTTTCTACCAGTATCCTTAGGATACTGCATCTGTAAAGTGTGTGCTCGTGGCTTCCTGTCGTGCCTACTAAGAACATAGGTTCCTTTAGATTTTGACATGTAGGTCTTTGACACATTAGGATTGAGAGATCTTTTACCCTTTTCATGTTGCTGCTTATAGCTTCAGCTACCAGCATACTGAGGTTGCTAAAGCCAGCTTCTAGTAGGCTTATAACCATGGGCCTCTACAAGTGTTCTCTTTCTCTTTCCTGCTAAGCTTTGATACACGTTGTGTATGCATGCATTTAGGTCATCTTTTAGGTGCTTATTTATACACATTTGCATGTATATATGGTCGAGAAGTGTTCATATTACTCATAGTAGACCATTTAACATGTTTTGCAAAGTTTTGATGAATTTCAGGCCAAAATGAAGAGTATATGGTGAATTCAAGTTGAACCGGGCCGAGGAAGGAGTGCAACGGGCCACATTTAGCCTAAAATCGGAAATTGGCATTTCTGGGCAAGATTTGGCGTGGCTGTGTTGAAAAAATTCAAGGGCGCACCAAGATCACAGCAGAAGAGATTTTCGAGTTTTGGAATGATTATTTCTTCCTTATTTAGAGAGGATTAGAAAAGCACTATATATAGGCCCTCATAATTGAAAGAAAGGAAGGAGAGTTTTTTTTAGCCAATTGAGGATCTTCATATTTTCTACTTAGGAATAGAAGATTGGAAGAACAAGAAAATCAACACTGTCGATTCATCGGGTTTTGTTATTTTCTTTAGCCTTGATCCAATACAATGTTTAGCTTGGGTTTTGAAATTGAATTTCTGCAAAATATGCGTGGCTAAATTACTTGTATCCTAGGGTTAGAAAGTAGGGATTATTATAATGATGATTGCATGATATTTTGATTTAATAGACTCCAATTATTGTGTTTATCTCTATGTTTGTTTATACAACTGAATTTGGATTGGCCACTTGAGTTTAGTTATCTTGTGGATGATTTTACTTCGAGAGGAGGGAATTATCATTAGACTTACGATATAGAGCGCAATTGTCTATGATTGTGTAGGCTTTGGCTTTGGATCTGTTAGGAGTTGTTAAGATTAATTAACTTGAGAGAGTAATTGTCTTAATCAATTTATTGTTTAATCGTTTTGAGAGAAGGATTAGATCATAATAGTGCTGCCTAATAAACTATGCAATTTGGTCTAAAAGTCTATGAATTGAATACCCCTTTCATTTGAGTAAGTCCTGAAATCGAATCCCTAGGATACTTTCTTTGTTGATTGGATTTTTCTTCTGTCTGATATCTCATAGTTTAATTAGTTGATTTTTTTTTATTATTTAGCGTTTTCTTAATCATTTCTTTGGAAGTTGAGTTTCTAGTTAGTATAATCCTAGATAATCGGGGTATCAAACTACTTAATCTATTCCTTGAGGATCGACCTTGACTACTGCTATACACTTCTACACCCGTTCACTTGCGGTAATTAGAGGGTAAAAACTTAACCTGTCAAGTTTTTGGCGCCGTTGCCGGGGAATAGACTAGAGTCTTAGTTTTTATCTTGAGTAATAGGAGAAGCTAGACTAGATTTTTTTTTTTTTGATTATAAAGTTACTCGGTTGTCTTGGTTTTGTTGTTTTCAGGCTTTGCATGCATACGCGATCAAAAGGGAATAAGAATCTTGTTCATTTTGACCCGGAGATTGAAGCAACAGCCCGAGGATACAAAACAAGAAGAAATATCTCAGTTAACATGGCCGACGATAATCCACCACTTCAGCACGAAGTCCTCAACAGGATTTTGGCATCCTTGGCAAACATGGAAGGTAGGATGAACACTATTCAACAACAATTGCCTCAGCAGCAGATGAATCAAGTGCAACCTCATGGTGAACCTGAAGATGTGGATGAAGATAATACACCAATCAGTGACTGTTTAAGGCCAAGAGCAATTCAACAGCAGGGAGGAGTCGTTCCTCCTCCTTTGAACGCAAACAGCTTTGAATTGAAACCTGCGCTGATCAATATAGTTCAGCAGAATCAATTTGGAGGAAGTGCTTTGGAAGATCCGAATGCTCACTTGAATAAATTCCGAAGGTTGGCTGACACAATAAAGATCAATCATGTGCCCCATGAACAAGTCAAGATGAGGCTATTTCCATTTTCTTTGAAGGATAAAGCTTTACAGTGGTTCAATTCATTGGAAGACATCACTGATTGGGAAACTTTGAGCACTACATTCCTATTGAAATACTTTCCACCAAGTAAGATGTTGGATTTGCAGAACCAAATAAATCAGTTCAAACAGATGGATCAGGAGCCATTTGGAGAAGCTTGGGAGCGATTCCGGGATCTTATCCGAAGTTGCCCTCAACATGGTTTTTCAAAGAAGCAGCAAGTATGCAAATTCTACAATGGTTTACTTGCTTCAACAAGAAATCAGGTTGATGCAGCTGCAGGAGGAAGTCTGATGGAGAAGTCAGTGAGAGATGCATTTTCGATCTTGGATGCCATGGCTAGAACCAGTTATCAATGGCCAAATGAAAGAAATCATCCCAGAAGAGTCGCGAACGTGATGGAGGTTGAAGCAATCAGTAATGAACCAAATGAAAAACTTGTTTCCCAATTGACTGCTTTGACTAGTCAAGTGAATTTGTTAACCACTTGGGCATTGGCACAACACTCAGATAATCCACAGCAGCAAGTGGGAGGACAGGAAGAGGTTGAAGATGTGAATTTTTTAAATCAAAGGAACTTCAACAATTTCCAGAACCATCAACCGAGGTTCAATCAGTATTCTCAGAATCGAAACAATCAGAACCTCTCTTATGGTAACCAGAAGAACACACTTAACCCACCACCTGGGTTTGTTGTTACTAATGGTATGATTCACGATGGCAAGACACCAACCCAAGAGGAGATAGTTCAGTCGCAATTTATGAAGTATGATGAAAAATTGGTTCAATTGGAAAAGAGGATGGATGGAAGGATGATTGAGCTGAATAAGAATGTGACTGGGCAAGGGGCTGATATAAAGAGGCTTGAGAGTACAATGAATCAAACACAAGCAAGCATTGGAGAATTGTCAACAAACATGAGTCAATTAATCAAGATTGTTGGTGCTCAACATAAGCAAGGGCAATTTCCAAGTGATACTGTGGTGAATCCAAGAGAGCAGTGTCAAGCCATTCATCTAAGGAGTGGTACTAAATATGAAGGACCGAAACTTCCTATTGAAAATGAGAAGGTAGTCGAGAAAGAGCAGTTGGTAGAGAAAGCAAGAAAGCAGAAGGGAGTCGAGAAATCAAAGGAGGGGCAAGAGATTGTAGCAGATATACCACCTTATGTTCCTTCTATCCCATTTCCACAAGCCGTGAGAAAGAAGAAAATCGATGAACAGTTCGCAAAGTTTTTGGACGTGCTGAAGAAGATTCAAATTAATATTCCGTTTGTGGAAGCACTCCAACAGATGCCTAACTATGCGAAGTTTTTGAAAGAAGTGATTTCAAAGAAGAGAAAGTGGGAAGAGTACGAGACAGTGAATCTGACTGAAGAATGCAGTGCTGTTATCCAGAGGAAGTTGCCATTAAAGAGAAAAGATCCAGGTAGTTTCACTCTTGAATGCAAAATTGGCAATCTTACTTTTGATAAAGCATTGTGTGATTTAGGGGCTAGTATCAACTTAATGCCTTTGTCCATTTATGAAAGATTAGGAATAGGTGCTTTAAAACCTACTACAATTGCCCTTCAAATGGCTGATCGTTCCATGACTTGGCCGAAGGGAATTGTAGAGGATGTTTTATTGAAAGTTGGTAAATTCATAATTCCTGCTGATTTTGTGGTCCTTGACATGTTAGAGGATAAGGATGTTCTCTTAATCTTAGGTCGCCCGTTTCTAGCAACGGGTAAAGCGCTTATTGATGTTCAAAAAGGGGAATTAACTTTAAGGGTAGACAAAGAGCAAGTCACTTTTTCTATTTACAAAGCTCTTCAACATCATGACAGTGAGGAAGTTGTTCAAACTGAAACATGTAGTGTCATTGATTCGGTGGATGCTGCATTTAGTCGAAAACTAGTCTCACCAATTGATTGTGACTCTATTGAAACTTGTCTTGTACATCATATTTTTAGCATTAATTTCCATGACCCTACTGATCTTGATCTTTTGGAAAGTGTTAGTGCTTTAAATTCTTTGCAGGAAGCACCTAAGGAAAGCTCAACTCATGAAGACATCAACAAGAAAGTGGTGGAGGATGTACCAAAAAAAGGATATGGATGTCCGGAGCTGAAACCATTACCAAACCATTTGCGGTATGAATTTTTGGATGGTGAATGCAAATATCCAGTAATCATTTCTTCTTCTTTAACTGATGCTGAAACTGATAAATTGCTGAGGGTATTAAGAACTTATAAGTCTGCAATAGGTTGGTCAATTGCTGATTTGAAGGGAATTAGTCCCACCATTTGCATGCATAAGATATTGATGGAGGATGAGTATAGACCTTCAGTTCAAAATCAACGTAGGCTTAATCCGATAATGCAAGAAGTGGTTAGGAAAGAGGTTCTTAAATGGTTAGATGCAGGAATAATCTTTCCTATTTCTGATAGTAAGTGGGTGAGTCCTACCCAAGTAGTGCCTAAAAAAGGGGGAATGACTGTAGTCAAAGGTGATTTAGATGAGGTCATAGCCACAAGGGTGATTACGGGATGGCGTGTGTGTATTGATTATAGGAAATTGAATGCTGCTACCCGTAAAGACCATTTTCCTCTCCCATTCATGGATCAGATGCTTGATAGGTTAGCAGGTTACTCTTATTATTGTTTTCTTGATGGTTATTCGGGGTATAATCAAATTGTGATTGCTCCGGAAGATCAAGAGAAAACTGTATTTGTGTGTCCTTATGGAGTATTTGCATTTCGTAGGATGCCTTTTGGTCTTTGTAATGCTCCTGCTACCTTTCAGCGTTGTATGATGGCTATATTTGGGGGCTTGATTGAGAACATTATGGAGGTTTTCATGGATGATTTCTCTGTGTTTGGATCTTCGTTTGATCATTGTTTAGGTAACTTGGTTCAAGTCCTTAAGAGGTGTGAAGACACCAATCTAGTCCTCAATTGGGAAAAATGTCATTTTATGGTTAAAGATGGGATAGTTCTTGGCCATAAGATTTCATCTGTAGGATTAGAAGTGGATAGAGCTAAAGTAGTTGCCATAGAAAAATTACCACCTCCAAAGAATGAAAAAGGGGTTAGAAGCTTTTTAGGACATGCGGGATTCTATAGAAGGTTCATTAAGGATTTCTCAAAGATTTCTAAACCTTTGTCTCGTTTGCTCGAAAAAGATACTCCTTTTGTGTTTGATGATTTGTGTGTGCAGGCTTTTGAGACGCTTAAAAAAGCATTGATCACTGCTCCCGTACTGATCTCACTAGATTGGTCTCAACCGTTTGAGGTAATGTGTGATGCGAGTGATATAGCTGTAGGAGCTGCTTTAGGCCAAAAGAGGGACAAGTTTTTTCGAGTGATTTATTATGCCAGCAAAACTCTTGATTCGGCCCAAGTCAACTACACAACTACAGAAAAGGAATTACTTGCTGTTGTTTATGCTTGTGATAAATTTCGTTCTTACCTTGTTCAAGCTAAAACAATAATTTACACTGATCATGCTGCTTTGAGGTTTTTTGTTTGCTAAACAGGACTCCAAGCCAAGATTGATAAGATGGATTTTGTTGCTGCAAGAGTTTGACTTGGAGATCAAAGATAGGAAGGGGTGCGAGAATGTGGTGGCTGATCACCTATCCCGAATTGAGAATGAATCAGATGCTAAGGGGCAGCAGACTGCGATCAGTGATTTATTCCCAGATGAGCATGTGATGGTCGTGGACGAGAGTCCATGGTATAGTGATTTTGCGAATTACATTGTAAGTGGCATTGTACCTGACCCGTTTCTATCATCTCATAAGAAAAAGAAGTTTTTCCATGATGTGAAGTTCTACATTTGGGATGATCCATATCTGTATAGAAGATGCGCTGACACCATTATTCGAAGATGTGTTCCTCAGTCTGAAGTTAGGGACATAATAACTCAGTGTCATTCATCTGCAACTGGAGGGCATTTTGCATCCATGAAAACGGCAGCCAAGATACTTCAAAGTGGTTTTTATTGGCCAACCATTCATAAAGACTGTCATGACTTCATTCTTCAATGTGACCAATGTCAAAGGACGGGAGGAATAACACGAAAACATGAGATGCCTCTCACCACAGTTCTTGAAGTTGACTTGTTTGATGTTTGGGGAATTGATTTCATGTGGCCCTTCCCATCTTCAAATGGATTTCAATACATCTTGGTGGCTGTGGAGTATGTTTCTAGATGGGTGGAGGCTGTTCCGACCCAAACAAATGATGCTAAGGTGGTGCTGAAATTTCTCCAAAAGAACATATTGACAAGGTATGGAACTCCAAGAGCGTTGATTAGTGATGGGGGGTCACACTTTCGCAATAAGTGGTTGGAGGCGTTGTTGGCTAAGTATGGAGTGAAGCATCAAGTCACCACACCATATCATCCGCAAGCCAATGGCCAAGTAGAGCTTGCAAATCGAGAGATCAAGCAGATTCTAGAGAAGTCTGTGAATGGCAATCGAAAAGATTGGGCGATGAAGTTGGATGATGCACTTTGGGCATATAGAACTGCATATAAGACTCCGTTGGGACTTTCACCGTATCAACTAGTCTTTGGAAAAGCTTGTCATTTACCAGTGGAATTGGAGCATCGAGCCTATTGGGCAGTTAAGAAATTGAATTTCGATTTCAAGGCTGCTGGACAAGAACGACTTCTAAAGCTCAATGAACTTGAGGAATTTCGAAATCAAGCCTATGAGAATTCCAGTTTGTATAAGGAGAGGGTTAAACGATTTCACGATCGTATGATCAAGGATCGTGCTTTTCAAGTAGGAGATCAAGTTCTATTGTTTAACTCTCGTATTCGACTTTTTCCAGGAAAGCTCAAATCAAGGTGGTCGGGACCATTCACTATCAAAGTGGTTCGAGCATCCGGAGTGGTGGAACTTTTGAACAAGGATGGGAGCTCATTCCTTGTTAATGGACAAAGGATCAAGAAGTATTATAAGATGGATCAAATTTCGATTGTACATGATGTGCAATTGCATGAGCTCAACTGAAACTTCGAAACAGGTCGTCCAGCTTGGGACTTTAAAATAAGCGCTTATCGGGAGGCAACCCGATTTATTTATTTGTTTGTTTTTCTTTGTTTATTCTGTTTTAGTGTGTCTTGTTTGCTCAGTTTTCATTGCATCTTGAACGCAGCCGCGTCGTGTTTCAGCACGGCCGTGTTAGATCTGCCCGTTTCAGGTAAAGTTTCTTGCACATGAATGCGGCCGCGTCGAGATTAATTCAAGAGTGGAAAAACACTTAGGTTTTTCTCCCATTCTCTCATTCTTCTAATTTTTCCCTTTGAACACTCAAGTTAACACTCAAATTCACACTCACACACAATCATCCTTCAAGCTTTCACACCAAGGGTGAATTTCACCATTAGATAAGCTTCTTCGGTACGTTTTCCTATCTCTAATGCTATTGATTTCGATTCTTATGTTATGCATTGAGTGGGGTACCCATATCTTTGAGTGAATGTGTGTTCTTGTTTTGAAATTTTGAATTGCATGTTGATTCAAGGGTTGAGGTGATAATGTACTTACTTGCCATTGAGATTGGGTGGATTATGATGATTTTGTGGAGAATTAGGGGGTGTTTTACGTTTGGGGGTTGAAAATCAAAAATCAAAATGAGTAAAACATGGTAGCTTCATTGAGACATTATATCGAACATGTTATGTGCACTCTTGAAAATGCTTTTAATTAAACTCAATTATTGATTGTCTTAGACCTTTGGGAACATGAGGCAACATCATTGATAGGGTACATCCTTTTGGTCTTGATTTGAGCACGAATCGATCGGTATTGGCTTATTTCTTGATTACTTCTTCATACTTTGCACAAGATGAAGTTCACAGCCAGTCTGCTCATTTTTTTTTTTCCCACAAACTTTGGCCTTCGACCAAGTTTGGGGGAGGGGGTGTTAGTGAGTAGACTTGGCTGTTGGTTTTACTTGGTGGTTTTTAGCTTGTTTTTGAATTTGTTGATCCCTGGTAGCTTTTAGGTGTTTTATTTTCATAGTGTTAGTTTGCTTCTAACTGTTTTGTTTAGGGATCTGAGTATTAATTGATGAAATATTTGGGGATGATGGATGACAATGTGTTAATGTTGAGATGATTTTGGTATTATTGTAAAAGTTGACACATAGTAGAGCATGATAGGCGAATTTGAGACAAAATTGAGCTGAGCTTAAAATGTTTGATCACAATGACCCTGGGAGAATTGAGCCTAATGCGACTCCTATCTTTGGAGCAAATTTTTTTCCTTTCAGTATGCTTTGATTGAATATGTGTATATGTTTCTAGAACTTGCCTTGAGTCTTTGCTATGACATGTAGTGCTTTGTGTGATTGAGAAAGTGATATAGGCAGTTTTTGATTTACAACATGTCTCATGCGTAAAAAGTATCCTTGTCCAAAGATCAGAGAAATTTTATCCCTTGCAAACCCACTTGAACCTTTAGCTTATTGATTCATAGCCATGCACTACAAGCCAATTCCTTTTGATTTTAAGCCTTTGGCCTGAACATTTGGACTAATTGAGTATGAGAGAGGTGGATTGGAAGGTAGTGTGGTCGGAAATATGGGGAGGATTGAATGGAAAGGAAGTCAAAGAGATAGATGCAAAAGTCAAATCAAGCATAACTTCCTCTGGTGTGGAAATTACAATCAAAAGAAAGAAATTTTTGCAAATATGTGTCATCTATTGCTTTGTAACTATTGAGGAGAGGCTAGCAAGTATAAAAAAATGTTTGCGTGAATTAGAAAGATGGGCAGTCCCAATGTGGTACCTGAAATGGTTATAAAAACAAGCACGCAGTAGTTGAACGCTTTTGAGAAGGTGAAGAGATTACTTTGAGAATTGATTTGCTGAGAATTGGGTGAGTGAGATTGAGTGAATGTGCTGAGGGGTAGTGAGGCTAGTAATAGCTTGATTAGTCCAAAAGTTAGTCATTTCTAGCGAAAAATAAAAATAAAAAATCCCACCTTACCTTAAGCCTAACATTATAACCAAATGAAGACCTATTGATTCTCTTTCACACGTGGCAAGTACTAGTCTAGCTTAGACAATTAGCAAGCATATGGAAAACAGTGCATGTAGTTCAATATGAGTGTAATGTTTTAGCCTAACACATGAGAGATGAGTGAAACACTTACCTAGTGAGGATCAAATTATTCAAAAGCTCATGTCTCGAGAGTAGTTGATATTTGTTTTATCTGTACAGAGCTCGTTTGTCTATGTGGTCTATGTTTTTGGAAAATCTTTCTGAAACTAATTTGTCATCCGATCGCTCTAAATGCATGTGTTTTGTGCCGGTTTGTGTTGCTCGGGACGAGCAACAGCTAAGTTTGGGGGATTTTGATACACGTTGTGTATGCATGCATTTAGGTCATCTTTTAGGTGCTTATTTATACACATTTGCATGTATATATGGTCGAGAAGTGTTCATATTACTCATAGTAGACCATTTAACATGTTTTGCAAAGTTTTGATGAATTTCAGGCCAAAATGAAGAGTATACGGTGAATTCAAGTTGAACCGGGCCGAGGAAGGAGTGCAACGGGCCACATTTAGCCTAAAATCGGAAATTGGCATTTCTGGGCAAGATTTGGCGTGGCTGTGTTGAAAAAATTCAAGGGCGCACCAAGATCACAGCAGAAGAGATTTTCGAGTTTTGGAATGATTATTTCTTCCTTATTTAGAGAGGATTAGAAAAGCACTATATATAGGCCCTCATAATTGAAAGAAAGGAAGGAGAGTTTTTTTTAGCCAATTGAGGATCTTCATATTTTCTACTTAGGAATAGAAGATTGGAAGAACAAGAAAATCAACACTGTCGATTCATCGGGTTTTGTTATTTTCTTTAGCCTTGATCCAATACAATGTTTAGCTTGGGTTTTGAAATTGAATTTCTGCAAAATATGCGTGGCTAAATTACTTGTATCCTAGGGTTAGAAAGTAGGGATTATTATAATGATGATTGCATGATATTTTGATTTAATAGACTCCAATTATTGTGTTTATCTCTATGTTTGTTTATACAACTGAATTTGGATTGGCCACCTGAGTTTAGTTATCTTGTGGATGATTTTACTTCGAGAGGAGGGAATTATCATTAGACTTACGATATAGAGCGCAATTGTCTATGATTGTGTAGGCTTTGGCTTTGGATCTGTTAGGAGTTGTTCAGATTAATTAACTTGAGAGAGTAATTGTCTTAATCAATTTATTGTTTAATCGTTTTGAGAGAAGGATTAGATCATAATAGTGCTGCCTAATAAACTATGCAATTTGGTCTAAAAGTCTATGAATTGAATACCCCTTTCATTTGAGTAAGTCCTGAAATCGAATCCCCAGGATACTTTCTTTGTTGATTGGATTTTTCTTCTGTCTGATATCTCATAGTTTAATTAGTTGATTTTTTTTATTATTTAGCGTTTTCTTAATCATTTCTTTGGAAGTTGAGTTTCTAGTTAGTATAATCCTAGATAATCGGGGTATCAAACTACTTAATCTATTCCTTGAGGATCGACCTTGACTACTGCTATACACTTCTACACCCGTTCACTTGCGGTAATTAGAGGGTAAAAACTTAACCTGTCAAGCTTTCTCCATTTCTGCCAATAGTTCCCCCTAAGTTAGGTATTTCATTTTTATGAGGGGCTACTGCAGGCACAAATGTAGGTGCATTAGAGGTGCTTGCTATAGAAGTATATGCCTCTCCACAATATCCTATTCCAACATGATCCTTGAGACTTCTTTGGATGTTTAACATAACATCTAAGTCTTTTTAAGATTTGTTGAATGTATTTACTGTGTCTGTTAGGCTCTTCATTTTGTTTTCAAGCTTAGTGACCGGTAGTCTTAGCTTACTTACTTCTGCTCTGAGGTCACTGCATGCTTGACTTCTCTATTTTTCGATGGCCAAGTAGATCTCAAGAGAAACATCCTCACTCTTGAGCTTTTGGTTTTCTAATTTTAGCTCCTCATGGGTTAAGGTAATCTGCTCGAAGTCACTCATGATTTGCCTAAAGACAATGATCATGTTCAGCCTTTTAGCATCCTTAACGAGTGGGTTTAGATAGATTACCTCCTCTTCTATTTCTTCGGTTTTGGCCATTAGACAAATGAGATCTTCATCTTCAGAGGATGAGCTTTCTGAATCACTGTCGGAGGTTGATTCACTATTTTGTGCAACTTTCTCCAGGGTAGCTTCGGTTTCTCTGATCATTGCCCTAAGTTTTTGTCGTTCTTGTCTCTTCCTCTCTTGCCTCTTCTACCTCTCATCTTCAGGATATTTGTGCACTTCTGGATATGGGCAATCTCTAGCATAATGCCCTGGATTTCAGTAGTTGTAACACAGATCACTGGCCTTCGCGTTAGACTGAGGTGCCTGGTTGCTGGTTCCTACACCAGTCTGTTTCTTATTGAAATTATCAGTCCTTGTATTCCTTTTGATGAACTTTTGGAATTTCTTAAGCAAAAGAGTCATGTCATCTTCCGTAGTAGCCTCGAAGGTAGTTGTTTGATCTTTGGCCTCTTAGTCTCCTGTGGTGACCTCTTTGGAGCTTCCTTCTTCATTTTCATTCTTTATTCGATTTATATCGAATTCGAATGCTTTAAGGTCTGAGAATAGATCGAATGTGCTCATGGATTACAAATCCATAGATACTCTCATGGCGACATTCTTGCTATCCCATTTGGCTGGAAGGGCTCTCACCACTTTCATGTTTTTCTCTTTCTGAGTACAGAGCTTGTCCAGTGACTCCAGCTCATTCACTATGGCTGTGAACCTTAAATCCATCTGCTCCAGGCTCTCTCCAGGTAGCATTTCAAAGAGCTCAAACTTTTGAGTGACCGTGGAGACTTTGTTCTCCTTAGTAAGCTCAGTGCCCTCGCATATCAGTTCGAGTTTTTCACATATCTCCTTTGCTGTCCTGCAGGTCTTGACCTAACTGAAGCTTTCTTTATCTAGTGTTAAGAACAGAGCGTTCTTAGCAACATTATCCAAATTGGCTCGCCTTCTTTCGTCTATTGTCCATTCCTCATTTGTTTTCTCTACCACGGCAGGGTGTGGAATAGCTCCTGCATCTACCTGTCCTTCGGCTGTAGCATCTATTGCTCGGATGAACAAAGGATTGACCTTGGTGATCTTTGGTGGTCCATCAGTAATGACAAGCCACATCTCATCGTGCGTAGCAGAAAAATGTGCCTTCATACGTATTTTCCACTCATCATATTCTTCAATAGAGAACATAGGTACCTTGTGAGAATCCATGCTGTGTGTGAAGGAAAATATATGCATTATGCTGGTTTTCAGAAAACAGGGATCAATGAATGACCAGATAGATTGTGTTTTTAATCTAACCTACTCTGATACCACTTGTTGGTCCCAAGTGACAGTAGGCTTAGAGGTGGGGGGGGGGGGTGAATAAACCTACTCAAATTTTGCAAATTTTTACTCCAAATTTAAGTCTCAAGAACACAGATAGCTATCGAGCTTACTGTATCAGAGAGGATCTTGCTAAGGAGTAGTGACCTAGAGACCTATAAATCAGAGTTTTGTATGCACATCGTAAATACTTAAAACGAATGTGTTTTCTGAAAAGTGAGCTTTGTACAGTATGCTATGACAGATAGATAAAGAGGACAGTAAGCAGAAGATATAATAGACAGTAAGCTTAAAGAACATAGAAAGCAAGAACAACGATATATAGAGGTTCGAGAGTGGAGTAATCCCTCTACATCCACTCTATTCCTTCTCAATGAAGAACTTTGTTAAGTGTTGTTTGAATTACAAAGACACAACTTAAACAAACCAACTCAACAAGAACTGTCAGCTTTCTTCCCACATAGGGTAGCTGCACAGTGACCAAACTCTAGCTGTCCACACAGTGCACTTGCTCTTCTACTAAGAGCGAAAACACTTGATCAGGAACAGTCTCTGATGAAGTGACTCTTAACAGTCTAATAAGAGATAGAATAAAATTCTTCAACAAAGGAGCAACAAGCTTTTGAGCAGTTAGCTTTTGAAATAGAGTATGCTGGCTGCGATTAGATTGGACTTGAAACTTCGAAAGAAAGTGATTAATTATATTGAAAGCTTAAGTGCTTGATTGCGCGAGTTTCAGGTAAGTTTCCAGTCCATGTATTCTTCTATTTATAGGCCTTGAGAAATCCGCCCGTTGAAGTGAGCGTCCTCCTCAGCAGTGCGCTCGTGGTGCGGTGTCCTCGCCTGATTGGATCGTACGTGGTTTCTGTTACAATCGTACACCACTGCTACTGTGGCCACCATTCCAGTCTGCAACTCGTCCTCTTGTCCTTTTGATTCCTCTAGATGACACTCTTTGATTGGGTCGTACGTGAATGTTCCTAACGGCAACTAGGAGTGCTTGATCCGAGGTAACTACTTCCTGGAGTCTGGTTACTACTGGATTTTGTCGTATTTAGCTAGCTTCCTGGTGTGTAGCTTCCTTCTGTAGGTTTCTACAACTTTCTATACTTAGCCATTTTTTCAAATAGTTCAAGCAGCGTCCTTCGAAGTAACCTTTCAGGGTCCTTCCAGTAGCCTGCTGCAGTCACTTATACTTCGTCAATTTTTTATCTTCAAAGCAGTAAGGTCTTCATCCTTCTTCAAGTTTTGATCTTAAGTCTTCAAGCTTCCTGGGCCTAATCTAAGCTTTTACAATTCAAACTAAATACAAATGATCCTAGGCTCTATCTATTACATGTTTTGTACTCATCAAAATCTATACAAGGTTTCTTACAATTTCCCCCTTTTTGATGATGACAAAACTCCTTTAAGAGGATCAACAACTTGAAATTTTATTAAGGACATAAGCAGTAACTTAAAAAGAAAGGTAACAAGACAAGAACAAGTTCACGAGCAGTGAGCTTTGATAAAGCGTATTGAAATTTTATTGAGATAATAAGCAGAGATTCAAAAGGATAAAGAGAGATAAGAAGTTAAGAAACTCTGTTAGTTTAGTGACCATTCTAAAAAAAAGGTCATCAAATAGAAAATTGCTAAAACTTTTATCAAAAAAAAAAGACGGATTTTTAAATTTTAGTGACAAATTTAATGACATTTTTTAATATGTTATTAAAAATAAGTGTTAAATGAAACTCTTTTAAAAGTGCATTTAATTTATGAGAATTTAAGACATTTCTTAAATAATCGTAAGTATATTAAAAGAAAACCAGTCTTTTTAGTTAAATCTCATAAAGTTTTAAAATCTTGTAGTTTTGGTGCTTCTAAATTGGTAATTTTGCTGAATTTTGCACAACCGAGCTCCAAAAATCAGTTTCCAACTTAAATTTTGTGATGTCACGTTTGGTGTGGCTCGGAATTTCCCAATATACACTCACACAAGAAACGATGAGCCAAATCAACAAACGTATATACAAATAAAAATTATGGCAGAAATATCAATTTAGTATTAAACTTGCAATATTTAAAGAGTTACGAGACATAATTGGGAAAACCGATTCATATGTGATTGAATTTTTTAGAACCCCATATCTCTTCATTGATTCTCTTAAGTGAAATTCTTCAAACACCTTCTAAACACAAAGAAACAACTGTGAGATTGATGCAAAACTAAGCCAATTCTAATGGAAAACAAACCAAACAATCAATCAAAACCAAGATGTACATGGTTCGGCTTAAAATGCCTCCATCCATGAGGAAATAAGGGAGGGATTTCTATTAATCGATGAAGAACAATTATAAAACAAATCTGCATAAAAACTGCAGATCAAAACAATGAACACACAACTCTCTTTGTCTCTTGAGTACTCAGGGAATTATCTTTGCAAGGGTAGGGCAAATAGAGATTTGATTTTCAGCAGCTGCGTTAGAGCTTCTTTTATTTTTATCCTATCACTTGCTGATTCTGCACAACACTTCAGAGCCAACTCCAAAATGGTCGATACACATTGCATGATTTTATCACAGTTTTGTTGATCGAGATTGATGAATAAGTCGGCATCTATAACCTCATGGGTTGATTGTGGAATTGAGTTTCGAACCCAATTCTTTAAGTTCAAGTCTCCAACGAACATGTCATCACTTGGTCTTTTCCTTGTAAATGTCTCCATCAACATCACACCATAACTGTAAACATCACATCTTTTTGAAACTTGCCCTTCCAAACCATATTCTGGATAAATTAAACAAAAATCATAATGCAAGAGGATACCATTAAGTTAGAGATGAATTTAATGAAATCTATACTAAAATTTAAAAGAACCTGGAGCCATGTAACCGAATGTGGCTAAGGTGTTGGTCAGCACAATGCTCTCCTCATTGCCAAAAAGTTTTGCTATTCCGAAATCACATACATGGCCAATCATCTCTTTGTCTAACAACACATTACTGGGCTTCAAGTCGCAATGAACAATGGGTGTTGAATAGCCATTATGAAGATATTCTAATGCAAATGCAACATCAATCATTATGTTTAACCTTTGCACCATATCCAAGTAATAGTTATGTGAATATAACCATTGTTCAAGGCTTCCATTCGGCATGTATTCAAGAACTAATGCTTTTAAATCTTCATTAGAGCAACTACTTATGACTTTGGTGAGATTTCTATGACGAATGTTTCGTAGTATTTCACACTCGATTTCAAAACTTTTGAAACCTGCTTCATTTTGCATATTAAACACCTTCACTGCAATGACCTTCCCATCTCTGAGAATCCCTTTATAAACAGAACCAAAACTCCCAGAACCTAATAAATTGCTTTCGTTGAATTGTTCTGTTGCTTGCAAGATTTCATAATAGGATATTCTTTCCGACACAACAGCTACTTGCTCATCAGTTCTTCGGCTTAACTTATCTCTTCTTTTGTATCTTATGAAGAAAAAGCCCAATGAGATAACCGTGATTAGTGCGATAACACCAGCAAGAATAAACAGAGCAAATTTCAATTTTTTTTTCCTTGATGTACGATCGGAAACCGTTTGACAAAGAGGGACATGAAACCTCTGGATTCCACATAATGCTTTATTGGCCATAAAAGATTCCATAGCGAAGTTTCTAAAGGGGCCATCTGTAGGAATTTCTCCACTTAAAGCATTGAAAGAGACATTTAAATAACCAAGGTGTTGAAGGTTTTCAATTGACTTTGGAATTGAACCAGAAAGGTTATTGTAAGAAAAGTCAAGCGTTTCCAAACTAAGCATGCTCCCCACGGACATAGGAATGGTTCCTTCAAGCCTATTATGTGCCAAAGATAGATCAATCAAAGTCTTTAAATTCCCAATGGTGGTTGGGATAGACTGTGACAACTGGTTCATTGATAGATCGATTCTAATTGTTGCCAATAAATTACCTATCTCCGGAGGTAGAATTCCACTAAAGGAATTGATTGACAGGTTTAACTCCAACAAATTTTTGAGGCGCCACAAGCTTGATGGTATGCTGGAATTTAGCATGTTGGAAGAGAGATATAGATCTCTTAAAGAAGAGACATTACCTAGACATTCCGGAATTGGACCTGATAATTGATTTTCACTTAAACCTAGGTAAGACAAGGCACGTAAATCACATAGAACTTTTGGAATTGGACCTCCCAGATTGTTGTACTCCAGAGATAATGCTTGAAGCTCATACAAACGTTTAACAGTATGAGGAATGATACCAGACAACTCATTATCATATAAGGAAAGCGTGATCAAGTTACTTAAGTTGCCAATATTAGTAGGAATGCTACCCTTAATGTTGCAACTGTAAGCAAAGAATTGTTCAAGATGGGAGGATAAATTCCCAATGGAAACTGGAATGACACCATGGAGAGGATTATCAGCAATCGCAAATTTTTTTAACAATGGGCAATTTGCTAATGATGTAATGAAGCTTAATTCTGACGAAGATGATTCCATCCTTAGATGGTTTTGAAACAACTGAGCATCTTCGAGGAGCCTTAGGTTTCCAAGAAAGTGAGGTACAAAACCAATAAAATTGTTAGAAGCTAGTCCAAGTCCTCTAAGTTTCGAACAATTTGAAATGGATTCGGGTATTGATCCACTCAGGTAATTGATAGACAGAAACATTTGTTCAAGAATGGGTAATCTGTAGCACAAATTGGTTGGAAGACTACCGGATAGACTATTCTTAACAAGTGAAAGACGTACAAGAGTTGAGATGTTAAAGATCTCAGATGGAATCGAACCAATCAAGCTGTTATCATGTAATGCTAAAACCTCCAGTTGGTCAAGTTGGCCAATTTCTTTAGGCAAAACACCTGCCAGAATCAAAACTGTGTATTTCAAATATAAGATCAAACTAGTCATGTTGTGAATCTATCATTTACCTGTGAAGTTGTTGTTGCTGAGATACAAGAATTTTATCTTTGTAAGATTCCCAATTTCTTCAGGTAGAACACCTATTAATAATGCAGAGTGAGCATTACACTACAAAGAAACTTTTTGCATCATGAATAAAAATGTTAAACGAGCAACCCAGCAGTTTCGGGCAACTGGATTCGGGATTTAAAATGTGACCAAAACATCTCTATATATTCTCAAGAGGAGAAATATCAATTTTAGTTAGATTTGTTCAATTTTGGTACATTGATTTTGCCATTTTTCAAATTTTTGTCAAATTTTTCAAATTTCAATCATTTTCGGATGCAAAATCTGATGTCATTGGAAATTTTGACGTGGCAGCCGGAAAATTTGAGTGCAATTTGGTTATTCCAACAAAAAAAGATTTAAATTGGAAAAAATCGACAATTAAGGAACCTAAATATGGGAAAGACAAAGTTTGTGCACCAAAATTGAATAAAATTTAAGTTACCGAACTAAAATTGATATTTCATCTTCTTAAAACACTACCAACTTTTTTTTTTTTTTGCTACAGGTGATTTATGTACAATAAGCACTTTTTTTTCAAAAGTAAGATTAATTGCAAACACCCACCT
Organism: Scutellaria baicalensis; assembly: GCA_005771605.1. Taxonomy (NCBI): domain Eukaryota; kingdom Viridiplantae; phylum Streptophyta; class Magnoliopsida; order Lamiales; family Lamiaceae; genus Scutellaria; species Scutellaria baicalensis. Next base: position 25,751,342 of record CM016724.1, read on the forward strand.
CTTAAGTTGTTATTGGAGAGATCCAAAAGTTTTATCATTGTAAGATTCCTTATACCTCCTGGCAGGATCCTCGTTAACTGGTTTCTTCCAGCACCGAAAATTAATAGGCTATGAAGATTGCCAATCTCTCGTGGTATAACACCTGTCAAATTAAGAAACATAATGTAAAATACTCGTTCGAAGCAGTTTTATGTTCTTTCAAAGTACAATTTATTCTGTACCATTTAGATTGTTGAACCCAAGATATAAAGTGTGAAGTGAAACTAAGTTTCCGATTCCTGCTGGTATCTGCCCACTGAAGGAGTTGAGAGACAATGATAGAATTCGAAGTCGTGAACATGCTGATATATTTAATGGAATTTGGCCGCTCAGCTGATTTTCAGAAAGATGTAACCTTTCAAGAAGTGGAAGATTGCTGCAAATGTCACTGGGTAAACTGCCACTCAATTGATTTGTTGTTAAACCGATGATTTTCAGTGTGGATATGTTAAATATGGCAGACGGTATAACACCCGACAGATGACTGTTTTCGATAACCAGAGACTGCAGCCTACGAAGTTCTCCAAGCTCTTCTGGAATTTTTCCTTGCAGATTATTGTTAGAAAGTCCAAGGAATTGTAGATTTGATAAATTAGAGAGGGATGTTGGGATGAAGCCTGAAAAGGTGTTATTATGTAGAGATAAGTACTCAAGTTTGGATAAAAGGCCAAATGGCAATTCAATCTCTCCCATAAAGTTGTTAACTTTGAGAGAAATGAACTTCAAACGATGGAGAAGAGACAACTCATGAGGCACAGTGCCATTGAAATGATTGTACGAAAGGTCAAGCGAAACGAGGAAAGAGAGGTTTGCCAGATGTGGTGGAATGGTGCCGGAGAGCCCCATGTTTGAAATATTTAGTGCACTCACTCTGTGGTGGCGCAAGCTGCAAGTGACGCCAATCCAACTGCAAACAGAGCTTGAATTGGTCCAATTTCTTGCAAGAACGTGACGAGGGTCCAACACGATGTTTGCTTTCAAGGCAAGAAGGGCAGATTGATCTGTGGCAAAGTTTGTAGTTGCTTCAGCTGTGTAGACCATTTGGCTGCAGGTCACTATTAGGACAATATAGGTAAAAATGCAGATCTCCATTGTATACATTTACTTCACTTCTAAAGCTTATCTTCACAGCAAGATGGGATATCACCAGGTATCAAAGCTGCGCTTGAGTTTGCAATAGAAAGTGGGAATTAAAGATAAATCATCTAAAAGTCTTGTAATGAACATTAGTTATAATTTATATTACCTCCGTCCCCCTTATCTTTGCCACCCTTGACCGGCACGAATTCTAAGAAAAAACTGTTGACTTTGATGTGATGTGTTATTTTAATGTTTTTGAGTGGCAGTTTTGTAATTAATGTGTGCTTTTTGAGTGTAAAGTAAGTAAAATGAAAGGAATTGAGGGGTAAGGTCGTAATTTTTTTGTTGCCATTTTTGGGTTGGCAAAGTTAGCTGTGACAACAAAAAACGGAAAGTAGGCAAAGATAGCAGGGACGGAGGGAGTACTTAAATATTATATTACTAATTACTTTTCATAAATATTGTTGATCACATGAAGAAGAACATCATTACCTGAGACAATTTGCAAGATTTGCAGATAAATTAGCCATTTCTTTCTGGCAAAAACTTGTATACACCTGTTACACGAATCAGATAAATTAGCCATTTCTTTCTGGGCAAAAACTTGTATGCACTTGTTGCACGGATCTGGGATCCGTGCAACTGGGTCGACCGCTCACGTGCCCCAAAACACACTCCCAATCGCGTCCCACGTGCCTGCACACTTTCCCACGCGCCTGAGACTCACGCTGAAACTCATTCAAAATTCGCTCCAATAGACCTACATTTATGTATAGTTAGACATATCTTTGTGATATGTTAAACATACCTTATGTAGGTATGTCTAACATATACAAAGGTATGTCTAACATCTATAAAGGTATGTCTAACACAATGAAGGTATGTCTAACACAATGAAGGTATGCCTAACATAACATAGTGGTAGGTATCAAAATTCAAAACTCAAGGGCAAAAAAGATAAAGTATAAAATCTGGGTTGAATGATATGTTTAACATAGTTGAATGGTATGTCTAACATAACGTAAAGGTATGTCTAACATAACCTATTGGTATGTGAACATTTTCAAAAATCATGTGTGGAAAAAAAAAAAGGAGCAATCCCCCTGACCCGGATGCATGGATTTGAAATTCATAGACTTCATTCATAATTGATTGACTCACTCTTCTTTATGACCTTTTTCCAACTTTGGTAGTTGCAATAGAAAGTTGTTAGAGTAATAAACGATGCTATTAAGCAGCCACGCCAACTTTGTTTGACCGTTCCACATATTCGACAATTTCACATGATTTTTAAAGAGAAATAGAGTAGTAGTTACAGATTTGTACTCTTTCACCAATATACAAAAGACACCATTGTCATTATTACCACGACAATGTTGGATCAATGTACTGTGAGGGACATACTAACAGCTGTTCCTCAGTCTCATCTCACGGAAATGCATTCTAGGATGATGATAAGTGGTTCTTTCTATTATTATTATTTTATTATTTATTATTATTATTCCATAAATTAGGGTGTTTGGCACGAACTTAATCTAAGTTTTTGAGTTGGCAATTCAAGACAATATATTTCCAGGCTTCGTGAATTTAGTCAAATTTTAATATGAATCTTTAAAATAGGTTGAAATTACATGTGAATTGCACGTTGTTATGGCCAATTTTGACCAATATTGTCTGTGTGAGTATCCATGGTAACATTAAATCTTTATACATCATCACACCATATATGATTCAAAACAGAAAAAAAATTCTACAAATTAGATATAACAAAAGATGTTAAGAAATCGCAGCAACAATAATAGACAACACTCAATCCACCACAGTTTCGAAAGAAACCCTAAAACTATGAACTTTGATCTTGAAATGCGAACTGAAAATTGAACCAACACGCAAGATTTTAAGGTGGTTCGGCTCGCCACATCGGCCTACATCCACCATGAAAGGATTGAACGGATTTCACTAAGAGAATAGCATGAATTGTGCGTTACAATCAAAATCCCCAAAATGTAGGGTTTATATCACTCAAGAACCCTAGAAAATCTAATCTCACTCAACACGTAAAATTGCGAAGTGAAATTACAACTGGTTATACACCTACATATACTGATCAATAGCCCTCTACCAATTTACTGGAATTCTTAACCGAATTGGACGAATCTTGATTTGAAAAATCAAGTTTGCGTCGGAAACCCTAGCAGTTGAAACCGCTCAACTAACTTGGACCGGCCGTTAGGCTTCAACTTCAGACGTCCGGTTCGACCGCTTCCAGACCGGTTCTTGACCCGATTCTTCCGGTTCTTGATTCCTTGATTTATTTCCAAGTTGATACATCACAATTCTCCACCTCAGCTTGTGAAATCAATCTGAATCCTTCCATAAGTTTGACACTTATTCATTCTTGCTTTGCTGCCCAGGTTTTCACCTGAATTTGATCCCTGCAAAACTCAAATTTCGATCTTGTAAGTATTTTAATTAGCATATCAGAAGGGTTTTCCTCAGTTGCTATTTTCTTAGCTTCTACTTCCCCTTTATCTATCAAATTCCTTACAAAATGCAATTTGATATCAATGTGTTTGCATTTACTATGAAACATTTGATGTTTAGCTAAATGCAATGCACTTTGGTTATCACAATAGATAGGAACTCTTCCCTGTTTTACCCTTAGTTCCTTCAAGATTCCCTTGAGCCACATGGATTCTTTCACAGCTTCGGCCATAGCAACAAATTCAGCTTATGTGGTAGACAAAGCCACCATGGATTGTTGTATCGCCTTCCAGCTTATAGTTGTTCCAAATAGCCTGAATACATAGCCTGTGGTTGACCTTCTTGTGTCTGGATTTCCTGCAAAATCAGAGTGTACAAAACCTTCCAAAGGATAAGAATGGTAATGGTTAGTATGCTGATAAAACATTAATCCCAGATTTGAAGTTCCTTGCAAGTATCTTAGCATCCATTTGATTGCTTCCCAGTGAGGTTTACCTGGATCTGCCATAAATCTACTTACTATACTCATAGCATAGGCTATATCAGGTCTACTACAAACCATGTCATACATCATGCTTCCTACTGCATTTGCATAAGGAATACCAGCCATGTGTTTTCTTTCAGCTTCAGTTTGAGGCTTCTCCTCTGCTGTCAGTTTAAACTGAGTTCCCAAAGGAGTGACCACTGACTTGGATTCATGCATAAAGAACCTCTTAAGCACCCTCTTGATGTAATCAGTTTGGTACAAAAATATTAGCCCCTTTTCTCTATCTCTTCTGATGTTCATGCCTAACATCCTTCTAGCATCACCAAGGTCCTTCATCTCAAACTGATCCTTGAGTTTATCCTTAATGATTTGTATTCTCCTCATACTTTTGCTAGCAATTAGCATATCATCAACATAGATTAGAAGGTATACTTGCACTCCATTGTTCTCTTTCTGCAGATAAACACAACTATATATCATGGTTACATCTTTCCAAGCCAATGCTCATCATTACACTGTCAAATTTCTTGTACCACTGCCTTGGGTTTTGCTTCAGTCCATATAGTGATCTTTTCAATAAGCAAACCTTGTTCTCTTCTTCTGACTTCTTATATCCTTCTGGTTAAGCCATGTACAATGTTTCATTTAAATTTCCATGCAAGAAGGCTGTCTTAACATCTAGCTGCTGCAGCTCCATGTCTTCTTGCACTACCAAAGCTAGTAGAATCCTTATTGATACATGCTTCACTACTGGAGAAAAGATCTCATGGTAATCGATTCCTTCCCTCTGAGTATAGCCCTTTGCTACCAGCCTTGCTTTAAACCTTATTTGTTCTTTCCCAGCAACTTCAATCTTCCTTTTGAAGATCCATTTGCAGCCTATTAGTTTCTACCCTGCTGGTCTTTCCACAAGAGTCCAAGTCTGATTCTTTTCTAAAGACATGATCTCTTCATTCATAGCTTGAGCCCATTTCTCACTATCTTTGGACCTTATTGCAGCTTGGTATGAGCTTGGTTCCTCATACTCTATGTCCTCAGCAACACACAAAGCATAATTGGCTATATCTGCGTTACCATATCTTGATGGTGGGTTTATAGTTTTTCTTTGTCTGTCTTTGGCCAAATGATAGGTAGAGAGGTCCTCAGGCTCATCCAGCTGCTCATTTTGATTTCCAGTAGCTTGATCATCATCTGATTCAGTGGAGCTTGATCCATCTCTCTAATTCTCAGGTTGATGTTCTTCTTGCAACTCCACCTGAATTTCTGATTCCTTATTCCCTAAGTCTGAGTTTAGTGATCCTTCAGTTTCAGAGATTTGGTGCTTCTCTTTGTACCCCATCACTCCTTATTTAAACACTACATCTCTACTAATGAAGCACTTTGGAGTCCCATTTTCTAAGCTCCACATCTTATATCCTTTTACTCCATTTGGATAGCCAATAAAGATACACTTTATAGCTCTTGATTCCAGCTTATCTTGCTTAGTGTGAGCATAAGCTAAACATCCAAAAACTTTGAGAAAAGAATAATTAGGAGTCTTAGAACACCATACCTCATTAGGAGATTTGAATTGAACTGAAGATGATGGACTTCTATTGACAAGAAAGGCTGTTGTTGAAACTGCTTCCCCCCAAAATGATTTGGGCAATCCAGCATCTAGTAGTAAGCATCTCACCCTCTCCAGCAGGGTTCTATTCATGCGTTCAGCTACTCCATTTTGTTGTGGGTTGCAACAACAGTCTTATGCCTTGAAATGCCTTTCTCCCTGCAAAAACTTAGAAATTCTTCTGACAAAAACTCTAATCCATTATCTGTCCTAAGATGTTTAAGCTTCTTACCAATGAGATTCTCTTGCTGTGTTAACCATTCTTTGAATTTAGAGAAGGCCTCAGACTTATGTTTAAGGATATACACCCACACCTTCCTACTGTAATCATCTATAAAGGTTATGAAATACTTTCCTGCCCCATGTGTTTCTACTCTAGATGGACCCCAAACATCTGAGTGACCATAGTCTAAGATACTTACAGTGGTGTGTTTACCTTTTGGAAATTTTGTTTTGGTGAGTTTCCCTTGAATGCATTGCTCACACTCTTGTGTTCTTCCAGGATTTGTTATAGGTATTAGCTCTTGCCTCGAGAGTTCAGCTAAGCCTTTATTACCTATGTGACCTAACCTCTTATGCCAAAGATTAGTTTGATCTTCACTTGCAGCAGGTGATGCCCCTCCTATCACGGTGGTTCCTTTGAGAATGTAAAGGTCATTTGACTTCACTCCTGTCATCACCACCACACCAGCTTTGGTGACTTGGATTTCCCTACTTTGAGTTTTGAACTCACAGCCTGTAGCATTAAGAACACCAAAAGATATTAGATTTCTTTTGAGTTTAGGAATGTACCTTACATTTGTCAAGTTTCTGATCCTCCCATCATGCAGTTTGAGTTTGATGGTCCCTACTCCCATCACCTGGCATAAGTGATCATCTCCCAGTAGTACTGAGCCTCCTTGATGTAATTTTAATTCACTAAACCAGTTCTTAATCGGGCACATGTGAAAGGAACATCCTGAATCAAGCACCCACTCATCTTTCATATCAAAATTCACAATGCATAGCATATCAGCACTGTCATATTGTTCTTGTGCAATGGCAGCTTGTTGATTTGAGTTATTTCCACCTTGCTTCTTCTTCCTCTCGGGGCAGTTCCTCTTGAAATGCCCTGGCTTGTGGCAATTAAAACACTTCCTCACTTCATTTCCTTCAGTGTGGGATCGGGCTCCACCTTGCTCAGTTCTTTGTAAGTTTTTGTTTGAATTCCCTTTCTTGAATTTTTTTTCCTTTCACAGCCAATCCTTCTCCAAGATTTTGTTGCTTCCTTTCAGAGTCAGAGCCTAGAAATCTAGAACGTATAGCCACTTGAACTTCCTCCAAAGTCAGTGGAATCACCCTTCCATATACAAGTGCATCTCTGAAAAATTGGTACGATTTTGGGAGTGCATTCAGCAGAAGAAAAGCCTTGTCCTTATCTTTCTGTTTCTCTTCAATGTTCTCCAAATCATCTACCAGCTTGTTGAACTCATCAAGCTTCTCCAATATCTTCTTATCATCCAAAATCTTGAAAGAAATCAACCTTTGTTTGAGGAATAACCGATTTGCTAGTGACTTCGTTTGGTACAGCGATTCAAGCTTTCTCCAAACCTCCAATGCCGTTCGTTCTTGGTATACTTCTCTCAGTGCCTTCTCTCCTAAACATAGGATGATGGAGCTGCGATCCTTCCTATCGATCTTGTTTCGTTCCATAGGCGACAAAGATGATGATTCATCCGAATCATCAGCTGGTTCTTCGGAGATCGCATCCTCCCAACCTTGCTAGATCAAGATCGCCTCCATCTTTACCTTCCATAGAGTGAAATCTCCGACCCCCGTGAACTTCTCCACGTCGAGCTTCATCCCCGACATCTGCAATGGCCTGTGTTATTGGACAATTCCCACAGACGGCGCCAATTGTTAAGAAATCGCAGCAACAATAATAGATAACACTCAATCCACCACAGTTTCGAAAGAAACCCTAAAACTATGAACTTTGATCTTCAAATGCGAACTGAAAATTGAACCAACACGCAAGATTTTAAGGTGGTTCAGCTCGCCACATCGGCCTACATCCACATAGAAAGGATTGAACGGATTTCACTAAGAGAATAGGACGAATTGTGCGTTACAATCAAAATCCCCAAAATTTAGGGTTTATATCACTCAAGAACCCTAGAAAATCTAATCTCACTCAAAAGTAAAATTACGAAGTGCAATTACAACTGGTTATACGCCTATATATACTGATCAATAGCCCTCTACCGATTTACTGGAATTCTTAACCAAATTGGACGAATCTTGATTTGAAAAATCAAGTCTGCGCCGAAAACCCTAGTAGTTGAAACCACTCAACTAACTTGGACCAGCCGTTAGGCTTCAACTTCAGACATCCGATTCGACTGCTTCCAGACCGGTTCTTGACCCGATTCTTCCGGTTCTTGATTCCTTGATTTATTTCCAAGTTGATACATCACAAAAGATAAAATAAAATTAAATTCATCCCTAATAACCCTATGTTATCTTCTTCCTCCCAGTGTGCCGCCACGCCACGCCACCCACCAGCTCCTACAGCACCTCTAACCACCGGCCACTATGGTAGGAAATGAAGATATGTTTAGGGAAGATTAAAACTTTGATTATGTTTCTCACTCTAGATATTTGCCATATTATAGACTCCTATTACTATTTGAGTACACAAAATCAACAAGAAAATAAGCGGACAACAAAAAATACTAGATAACTTTTTGGCTTAGAATTTGGAACAAAGAAAAACTTAAATAACATATATACATTTGACTCAATTATTCAAAGAGAGATTCATGAATTTGATTTAGGGAAAATTTCAATTTTGGTCTTGCTCCAAAGGTGTCGTCCGATTTTAGTCTTCTTAAAATTCCAATATCAATTTTCATCCTCCTATCGAAAATATTGTCCAATTTTGGTCCATTTTAGTCGGAATTCTCAACCAATTTTCGGCGAGTGTTCCGCATCTACCCCCAATTTTCATTTTATTTGCTGTCATGTCATTAACTTACAAAAATTTAGAAAAAGAAAATTCAAAAATGAAAAACATTAAAAAAATAAAATATTATTAGAAAATGATCCCAAAATCAACTAAGAATTAAAAAAAAAAGTGAAAAGAAAGAAAATTATCCAATCCTCAATTCAACCAAGAACCCTAAATCCCCAACCACCTAATCAATCCAAGATTCTCAAAAAAATTCACCAATTTTTTATGTTTCTCAAGCTTCAACACTGGGTGCTCTACAAAAAATCTGATATTAATCTGAGAAGATTGTGCAGGATACCAAGCGGATTTCCTCCACCCACCACCGTCATCACCTCTCTCCACCCACCACTACCGTTGCCACCTCTCTTCACCTCTTCTTCCATGACTGAAGATTGTGTAGGACACCACCACCAACAAGCAGATTTCCTCCCCCACCACTTCACCGCTACCTCTCTCCACCCATTGCCGCCTCTGCATCTCTTCGCTTCTTCTTCCATGAGGGTTTCATTGGCAGCTGCAAATAGGGAAATATTCGTTGTTTACTCCCAATTTTGTTTGAGTGAGTCTCTTGTGCCAATCGGGCCACGCGCGGGCCAGCCCAACCCGCGCCTCTTTACTTTTTCGCGTGTTTTGGTCGTGACTTTTATGTTATATTAGTGTTACCTTCATGTTATGTTAGTGTTACCTTCGTGTTATATTAGTGTCATGACCTCATTTCCAGATTTCATACCCTTAGTTTAAAACCATTGAACTAAAATAACACAAAGGTAAGACTAATATAACATGAAGGTAACACTAACATAACATGAAGGTAAAAAAAAAAACAATGTTAATCATACCTTCATGTTATGGTAGACTGACCTTCATGTTATGTTAGACTGACCTTCATGAAGGTAACACTAACATAACATGAAGGTATGATTGCCTGGAGCGAATCTTGGTGGGTTTGAGCGCACCCACCAGGCGCGTGGGAGTGCGTGGAAGAGCGTTGGGGAGCCTGAAAACGCACGTGAGAGGCGCGTGGAGCGGGTCGACCCTAGATCTATGCACCAGTTGCACAAAATATTTTGTCATTTTGTTTTATTGTTTATGGTAATTTTATTTATGTTAATTTCATTCCTCAAATTCCTTTAAATTCCTATTTTTGTACATTATTTTTTAAGTGAATTAATGATGTGGTGGATGATTTGGCATTTTAAGTTAGAAAATAATACAAAAATGATTGTCACATCAGAAAAAACTGAGATTGGGGGCGAGTGCGTCACTCCCGGAAATTGATCAGAAAATTTGAAATTCCGGCAAAATTGGATCATAATTAGACAATTTTTTCGATAGGAGGACGAAAATTGAAATCGGAATTTTAAGAGGACTAAAATCGGACGACACCTCTGGGGCAGGACCAAAATTGAAAATTTTCCATTTGATTTAGTCCAACAACTGCGCTATACAATACCACCAGCACCACCTCTGAATGCCGGCCACCGTGCAACCCTCGACCTTCTCCTTCTAATTACAACCTTAAATCCCCAATTGACAAATTCTTAAATTCTAACAATATTCCAATTTCCAAACATATACACCCAAATTTGTCTTGTATGTATTACACAAAATGTTAGGAATTATTTTATAGATTTTGATGAAGACGAAACATGTAATAGATGGGATGTAGTACCTTTGTACTTAGGATTTTCAATGTAAAAGTTTTAGCTAAGTATAGGATGCTGCATTAAGAACAGAGGTCACTGCAGGAAGCTAAGCATATTGCAAACAGATTTCCAGCTAGCTGAGGAAGGTCAATACAGGAAGCTAGCCGAGCATACTGCATAAAACAAGCTAGTTCGACTAAAAGACAAAGAAGGTTTTATCGTCCTGAAAACGGTTATCTTTCATTCAGCACCCTGATATACTAGAGGAACAATCAAGAAGGAGCCAATCAGAAGATAACACTTGGAGAATATTAAGGACAAAAGGACGATCACGCACAGAATGAAAGGCACATCATAACGGTGTACAAAATGCACAGAAGATTCTGTACGATCCAATCACAGCTGGACACCTCAATGAACAAGGAGCTGCGCGCCTTCTTTAACGGGTAGATTTCCCTGATGCCTATAAATAGATGAAGGGTGCACTTGAAACGACTACTGAAACTCACGAGCTCTCAAGCAATTCCAAAGTTCTCAAGCATTCAAATCCTACAAGTTCAGTCACTCAATCTATACTAGCAGCAAGCAATCCAACTACTTGAGCTAACTCTTCTGAAGCTTGGTGCACCTCATAGTTGAAGAAAAACATCTTTCTATTCTTTATATAGATTGTTTGGGAGTCTCTTAGCGGAGGGTAATACCTGCTAAGTGTAGTTCACTCTTTTTAGAAGAGTAAGGGTCTTGTGTGGGTTGTTGTGTTTTGGTCTGCAGTAATCTCTGTGGGAGGCTACTTATCTTGTTAGGGTATGATTGTCTTAGTCGAGTCTTTGTAAATGAATCAACCTTTAACAAAGTTCCTCCTGTGTGAAAGGAGTGGAGTGGACATAGAAGAATTACTCCATCCTAGAACCACTATAAATCCTGTTGTGCTCTGTTTTCTGTCTTAAGCTTACTGCATTTCTATATCTGCCATATTGCATTCTTATTAATTTTTTCAGGAAAACTCATATTTTCTAAGTAATTTCCACTATGCATAAAACTATTTAAGTACTTAAGGCTACTACTAAAAAACAGTAACCTCTGTTTTGAAGCAGCAAGCTCTGTAGTAAGCTCACTATAGAAACTTACATCATTCGGAGTTAAAGTTTGAAAATTTTGAGAAGGTTTATTCACCCCCCCAACCTTCTACCACTTGGGACCAACACAAGAGCTTACCATTTGCAACAAACTTCCAGTTTGAACACCCAAAATGAAGGCCTATTACATTGCTTTACATTTTGCTGCTATATTTAAACTCTTTTACATACTATTTTTAAATTATTTAGGGAAATAATACACCGGAAGAAAATTGTTGTGATGTAGTAAGTAATTCATTTACAATTGTAAAATTTGTAACTTTCCATATCTAACTTAGGTCTTGTTCGTTGTGAGAAGGGATTGTGATTGGTAATGTTCTATTACACAGTATCAAGTGTAATAGAACATCTCACTCCTACCAATAATGGTGTGATTTGAGACTTCCACAATAAATAATTGAAGCTACAACAGGTTTATAAGGAAAGTAAATATGTACATTCTGAAAAGATATATAAAAAGAAAGATCAAGAAATATGTACAAGATACAAAATAATTTAGTCTAAACCCAGAATTTATCTACATATGCAAGTGCTCGACTGCATATGCAAACATTTAATAGGAAGCCCTATTAATGGCTACAAATCAAAAGACCAAGGATAATAATTGTGAGTTGCTATTCTATATGGTGAAATTGCCTTCATCTTTAGAGACGGCTATGTATTCAAAATCAAATGATTCACCTAAACTAGTCCAAGTCTTCACGAGATCAGTCAGGAGTCAATATTGGAGTCTTAATTAAAATGACTTTTGTCCTGAAGTGAACAAGTCTTTTGAGAGTTGGTGAAATTTCATTTTTCTTGGGATATTTGGACTGGGATTGTCCACTCGGATTTGGAATGAACAAAATATCTATGATGTTTGTCATTAGAGAGCCTTGATTAAAATGACAAGGTTCTTACATCTGAGGTGGACTTAAACCAATAGAGTTAGTCTCTTGTGCAACTGGTGCATATACAATTCGGGTCGAGTCGACCCGGATCCGCACACTTTTTTTTTTATCACTTAAAAATGTTACTTTTATGTTGTATGAGTGTGACCTTTATGTTATATAAGTGTGACCTTTATATATAAATGTAATAACCTTTATATACTCTAACTTAGAAAAAAAAAGGAAGAATTTTACACTCTGAAGATCATAATATTTGTACATAAAGGTCACAAGAATTGTACATAAAGGTCACAACAATACAGCATAAATGTCTCAATCTGAAGCGAAAATAACCTGAAAATTTTCATGTTTTCCTAAGTAACTGAACTTAAAGGTCATAACATTTATATATAAAGGTTACACTTATATAACATAAAGGTCACATCCTTACAACATAAAGGTAACAGGCTGAAGCGGAAAAAAAAAAAAAAACCAGGTGACCCAAGTGTGCGGATCCGGGTCAGGTCGTCCTAGTTGCACCAATCCAGATTTGTGCACCTGGTGCGCAGGAGCATTTGTGAAACCAATATGGGTGCACTTAAGGAATGACAAAGGTTTTAGCATTACTCATATTGACAACTCACAAGTCAAAGCATCACACGCAAATATTAAAGGAGAGTTAGTACTTCAAAATACCACTTTGGATATAACAACATAAAATTTTGCCATTGAAGATAAAACATTATCACAATATACCATCAAATATAACTTAATATAACATTCTACCACATTTTTCAAATAAAATTACCTCATTACCCTTGTTGACTTTCCAAAACCAATTTTCCAAACCTTTTCATTTTTATTTTAATTTTCTAATCCATATAATTAAATCTTGATCCAAACAAAATATATATTTTTATCAGGCCCAACATGCTTCCGTAAAATAAATTAATCCGTTGGAGATCATACCTTTCTTCGACCAGAACAGCACCGGGTGAGGTGGCTCGCAACACCACCAGCTGGAAAATCACTGCCCCTAAACGTTTTACGAACAGCTCCTCACTGTTCAACTTCACTCTCTGGGAAGTTGGTCTACAAGTTATCCAGCTCCTTCAGCAACTGCCCAGCACAACCTTGGTTCGTTTCCTACACCAGGTGTACAAGGTGATCCTTCCAACAGATAAACAAATCGAACGAAGACACGTTGAAGCAAAAGCCTCTCTTTTATTAAGAACTAATAAATATTTATTACATCATCTATAAACTCCTTTTGGGAGGAGAATATAGGATCAGCCTCTCATTGAGATGGCTGTAACTCGTTTGTACATAAACTAAAACTGAAACTTAGAAAAATTTAAACTACTACAGAGAAGATATTGTTTTGAAGAAAACTATGGAGAATGGTTGATGCCCTTAGCTTCCTTCTGCTCGATCTATTTATAGATGGAAATCCGGACTTGAAACTCGGATTCCAAACCTGTTTAAGCCAGCTGTCCACCTTTTTCTGAGTGGATCCTCCACTGAGTGCGTGATTGCCAGCTTTTGTCTTCTCGTGACTCATCCCATGTGAAATTGTCGGGGAATCTGCTTTTTCCTCCCGTGACTTTTTCGCATGTGATGTTGGTGGGGCGTGACTCAGCCCATCTTATCTCTGTCGGGGAATCTTAGAAATTTGGCCTTCGTGGTCCCCGCGGATAAGTCTTCTTTTGGGCAGGCCCTTTGTCCTTTTCTGCCCCTCTTTCTCGTCGGTCGGGTTTGAGTCGAAACCCTTTCCCGAACTCGGGTTCCTTCTGCTCCGGACATGCTTGGCAGATATGATCTGTCCATCGGCCAACATGTGCCATGTTGCAGAATTTCCGGTAAGTCTCTTTGCTTGCCGGAATCTTGTTTTCCCAAAGGACCCTTCTTTTTGTTTCAAAAAGATCCTCTGCAAAGCTCGTTGTCGTTCCTGTCATGGAATTCAGTAGGAAAGATCCATTTGCTGAATTCTGAAAGAACTTGAATGGGTACTTGACTTTGTCCATTTCAGTTAGACAAACCTATAATCCCCATGCTCGTCGGGTAGAAGCTTCATCCTCTGAAAATGCTCCTACAAGAATTGGAGTATCCTCCGGAGCCGCCGTCTTGATGTTCTTCAAGGCGTTTCCGTCAGGTCTCCTCAGCTTGATGATATGAAAGGCTTCATGGAAACCTTTCTTGGCTGGTTCTGGAGCTGCACTTAGAAAATACAATTCCAGAATATCCCCTCTGGCCAAATGTGGGTTATTGGCCCAAGTCTCGTGCACTGCCGTCCCAATCCATTTCGGAAGTTTCGAAATTTCTGGGAAACTTGGTGAGACGGCATAGATTGAAGCAAGAGCTCCAAAGTTATACCATTCTTGTACTTCGTTTGGATGACTTCCGGGCTTCATCCAAACTCTTGGGTACTTTCCAGAGATGTCAATGATTATTCTCTCTGGATGGATACCCCTCCTGGTGATCAGCTTCTCCCACTGCCTCTGGTAAACCTGCATTGGGGAAACTAAATTCTCGTCAGTTTGAATCTTAGTCTTGCCTGTCTGTGGCCTAAGATTCAACTCTCCCTCCTTAACCCCAGAGGTGCTGGGTTGACTTGAAGACTCGGGTTTTGACACCGGAGCTTCAACTTTTGTCCCAGTTGGTGCATCCTCAAGGAATGCATCATCTGCAGAACTCTCGGTTATGGTATTTGAATCCATAACAATCGGGTTAGAGGCCCGCTCTCTTGTTTCCTTCTTTTGCACTGTTGGAGATGCAGCCTGAAGGATAGGTACTTGTAGCACATTGAACAATTGTTCATGTGCATACTGGCATGCTCGTATATGATTAGAGACGGATCTCTGATCAGCTTGATGAAGTCGTCCAGCAACTTCTGCCTTGATACATAAAGTATCAAAACCTCGTTGTAGGCTCTCCAGGTTGTCCCTGAGATGCCTGACTCGTTTGAGGACCTCGTCAGCGACGTGTCCTTCCATCTCGTGTTAAGAAATCTGCAAGAACATTTTCATGAGATTTCACAATGACAATATCGTAATCATAATATTGACATTCAGCTTGCCATCTTTGTATCCTAGCCTTTTCTGGTTTAGATTCAATTTTATTTTTCAGAAAAGCTTTGACACTAGAATTATCGATCTTTAGGATGAACTTCTTGGCAAGTAAGAATAAAGGCCATATCTTGAATGCCTTTCTGACTGCGAATAACTCCTTCTTGTTGATATGCCATTTGGCTTCACTGTCTGTGAATAACCCACTGCAGTATCTACATGGCATTTCTCCATCTGGTGTAGCCTTCATTAGAACAGCTGCCCACCAATAGTCACTGGCGTCTGTGTAAAGAACCAGTTCATCCTCGTCTTGGGGTATAGCAAGTTTTGGAAGTCGTTGACAAACCTCCTTAAGTTGCTTTATCCCTTCTTGGTGTTTATTTTCCCAGATGAATGTTGCATCCTTCTTTAATAATGGGCTAAACACCTTCCTGTAATTTGCCAGATTGTTTATAAACATCCCAGCAAAGTTAACAACTCCAAGAAAACTTTGAAGTTGTTTTTTGTCTTTGAGGACATCTGGAAATCCTTGAATCTTTTCCACAATATGATTTTGTAGGATGATTCCAGATTCATCGATCTCAATTCTAAGGAATTCTATCTGTCTTGTAGCGATCACTGCCTTCTTCTCAGAAAGCACTAATCCTTCCTTGTGACAAACATCTGAAAAGATTTCCAAATGCTTGAGATGTTCTTTCATGTTCTTAGAGGCGATGAGTATATCATCGATATATACGAACATGAAGCTAAAATAATCTTTGAAAAGATTATCCATCTTTCTCTGATATATCTGAGGAGCGTTTGCCAATCCCATGGGCATCACGTTCCAGATATAATGTCCTTGTGGTGTGGAGAAAGCTGTAAACTTCTTGCTTCCTTCCTCCATCATAATCTGGTAGAATCCAGACTTACAATCGAACTTAGAGAATACCTTAGCACCTTTGATGTTGTTGACTAGGTGTTCTCTACTCGGGGTGTAGTATCCATCGAACTCCAAGATGTCATTAATTCCTTTGTAATTAATAACAAGTCTTGGCTTTCCTCGCTTGATTTCTCCATGATTCCTAACAAGGAATCCCGGGCTGCTGTATGGAGAAACTCCTGGTGAGATAAGCTTAAGGTCCAGATGTTCCTTAAGTATCTTCTGCATATCCTCACGATCCGCTTGGTTCATAAGGATGGGCTTGAATCTTACGAACTCGTGTTCCTTTCCGGCTTTAACCTTTAGGGATGCTTTGAGCTCATTCTTGTTCCACCATGCCAAAGGATCTTCATTGTAATTCCTTTGGATCTTCTTCTTGATATCTTCGAGTGAAATCTGTTCATCTATAGAAATCTCACTCGACTGATTCTCCAATTGGCTCAGCAATTCTGCAATAACAATTGGAGGAACTTCTTCTTCATGTTGTATCCTAAAAGAATACAAATGATTATCCCACGCTTTAGTCCCTGGTCTGGTATGACCAAATTGTCGGTAGGATAAAAATGCATCGCCAAATCTCCTTCTATCCACCATTTTTGGATGTCGAAGTTTGGCTTCATCACCACGCTTGCTGCGAAACGTGATAGGCATTTTTCTGTAGAATGCCTCGCGTAATCTTTGGACAATAATCTTATGATCACATAGGGTTGTGAAAATAAGCCTTCTCGTCTCGTTTTCCTGTGTAAAGCGCTTGAATGTTTGTAGGAAATTGTTACCTAGCGATACATCTGCGCCTGTATCATGGAAATAGATTGGTGGCATCTTGACTTTGTACCATGGGGTACCTCCTGCTCCACCGATCATGATTTCCGCTTGCTTGATTCCTCGGTTAAGGATAAGAATCCTTTTAGAGAAATCTTTCCCTGCGATAGCTGGTAGATCTTCTCCGATTTCCTTAGGGAAAACCTCCTGCTTTGCAGTACATATCCCGGTGCCTGAATCGATATAGGCGGCGAAATACTCGGCCTTGTACTCCTCATATATCATTCCGATTGAAATGTATATGGAGAATGGGCTAGTGGTCATCTGATTCTATATCGTTTATTGGCCACTGTGAACTCCATTCCATCTTGTAATCTCTCCCAAGGTTTGTGTTCCTCGAGAAATTCAATTCCCAGTATCAACTGATCTGAGATTCTTCCTGGAACTCCTCCGATAGTCAATTCCATTTCACCCATTTTTAGGGTTCCTTGAAATCTTCCGACTATAGGTTGTTGGAGGTAATATAGGGCATTACAGGGAAGTGTATTTTCCCTTTGAGTAATGTCAAATATTACTTCAACTCCTCTCCATCCTTCCGGGCACTTCAGCTCTCCTTGTGTTTTGAAAACATCTGGGACATGCTGAATTGTACTCGGTCTCTTTTCTTCCCAACGGCTGCTACTCATTAGCCTGTCTTGTTGGAAAGACATTCGCCTAGGCTCAATTCTGAGACTCTGGCTCTTGTTGAAGACGGGTTGATCTTGGATCCTCATGTCGATCTCCTTTATGGTTGGAGATTGTATGAGTTCTGGTAGAACCACCCTTGCGAAATCCTCAAAGATTCTTGGGACTTCAATAAATTCCTTTCTTAAGAATACATCTGAGTGATGTGTATTCGAAAGAGCGTAGGAAATCTTGTATGTGATCGAGTAGGGCCTGTTCCCTTCTTTCATCAAATCGTTTCTTTTGAAATCTTGATGAAGGGTTAAGACTCGGTTGAAATCTCGATCTCCCAGATTGTATGCAATCCTTGGATAGACATCAAATGCTAATTTCCCTGCACACAAATTTCCTGTAACAGCCCCAAGGTATGAATCCTTGAGATTTGAGATTCGCTTGTCGCATATTGCCAGGTTGAGTGGCGAATCTACTCCTTCTTTGAAGGTTGCTTTAATAACAACTCTTATGGCTCCGATGTGAATCCATGAGAGTGTATTTGCAACTTCTCTTTTAACTCTGCTTTTGATCTCCTGTATTTCTTGGTAAGGGATCAATTGCATCTCGATCTAATTACCAGTGAGTTCCATTGGGATGGCGAACTCTCCGGTAGTCACTCTGTGGATAATTTGGTGTTTTCTGCTGCGAAAACCAATCTTATCCAAAGCCTTTTCCATAGCTCCAATGGTGAAACCATCGTACATCTGGAGCTTGGAGTCTTCCTTCATAATCCTCATTAGAGTCTTATGGGACACCGTAGTGTGGGAGAGGTATCCTGACATATCCTCTCTCACCGTTGTTTGAAGAATTTCTTCTTCACTCTGATTCTGAGCCGGATTCACTTCCATCCTCAGAATAGATCTCTTCTTCGTAGATGCTTTCATCTGAGGGTAGATCCTCAAATTGATACACCTGTATGAGATCCTGATAATAGACAGCCTCCTCAATTTCGGGTGTTACCTCGAACTGTCTAATACCTCGCTTCTCATTTTCTGGGCAGTCTGTTGAGATATGCCCTCTTGCTCCGCACGTCCAGCAATTACAGTCTTTAAAACTTTCATTGGCTCTAGTGTGAGCTCGTCTGAAAGTTCTTCTTCCTGGAGTTCTGCTGGTACTTCCTTGATCAGAACTTGTAAAAGTCCTTCTCCTGTTTGGCGTTGGTCTTTGCCCAGATTTATAACTTCGGGCCTTTTGTTTTGACCAAACTCTTCTTGGTCTCCATGAAGACCGTCGGTTGCCTCTTGTGTTGTTGCTTCCACGGTGGTATGGATGGATTCGTTGTTTCCGCCTCTTGTGCCTCCGTGGTTGACCTCCAACAACTGTTGGAATGTCATTTTCTTCGCAACATAAGGGAACCATCTTATTGATTCCTCTTAATCTCTTGTAGTTCTTGTAGAGGGTCGCTTGATGACACCATGCGGATAACTTAGCTTTCAGGAAAGACATCCTTCTAGCTACTGTATCCAGGTCATCTGCCTGCTTGTATTCCTTGATCAACATTTCTCTCCAGGGACTTGGTATCTTCGCAAAGAACAATTGCGAAGCTTCTTTTTCATCCACCTTGGACTTCCATCGGTACTCGGTGAACAACTTGATGTATTCATCAATATGACAAATATCATGCAACTCGAGGCTGTAGAGGGCTTGATTATGTCTTTTTCTTTTTTCTTCCTCAATCCCCTCAAAGTAGCCTATGCCGATAAAATGGATTTTGAATAATTTGGCCATATTATCGACAATCTCTTTCAATGACTCACCAGCAGTGACGGTGTTTTTCATCTCTGGTGCCGTCATATCCCACGCGATCTTTACAGATCCTTCCAGACACATCTCGAGTAGTAAGATGAATCATTCTTTCATAAGATCGAGGGTTCCTGCTGCAATCCTCATAGCCGATGCCCAATCATCGATAAGGATTTCACGATTCTTGAAATCTGGAATATCCAGATTCAACATCAACCCATACGGATGTATCGGGTCTAGCTGTGACTTTCCATAAGGCGTATTGATAACATCCGGCCTTTTGGAACGTGGTCGGGTTCCTATAACTCTTATAGGATATCCTCCTGTGGTGAAATCCCCTCTGTGTGGCATCTGCTCATCCACATGATGTGATCCGGAGCTTTCTGCTACATTAGGATTGACTGGTGGTCTCTGCTGTTGATCACGAGTAACCAAGGCAGATTCATCTCCTGTGTTGATCTTTAGATCTATAAGACTTAATCCCGCAAAGGATTCTTTTAAGTCATCTAGATCTTGCAGATTTATCCTTTCAAAGTCCATTACTTCTTTGTAATGGATTTTCCTTTGATGATTGCAATGAGCTTCTCATCATCGGTCATTGGTCGTACAACTTCAGTTGGTTTCCCATCTAGATGTAGATAGGGAACTGTCCCGAAATTTATACGTCTCCTTTCTCTGGAAGAACTTGGTCGATTCTCCAGATTCTTGACTCTTTTTTGAATATCATGAACGATTTCAAGAGTCTCTTGTTGAATCTTCATCATCGTCTCCAGTTGGCCTTGGATCTGATGAACTTGTGTCGGTATATGTTTATGGCGGTCACCATAACTTTGCACCGTCTTCTGGATTTCTCTAAGATCTGAAGAAATCTTAGAGGTATCGGGGAGTATCTCCTTCCACTTCTGGTCTTCCATCAGAAATTATGGAACCGATGGTCATCCGTCTGGTGGTTGGTTATATCCTCCTGTAACCTATGGTTTATGTTAAGGAGGTACATCTGATACTCTGCTCGTTTGGTGCAAAGCCTCAGTTCTACTGTAGTGGCACCTTCTCTTTGTTTTTGGGCGTATTGGTGGTTCCAATACATTACCCCTTGTACATGCTCTTGCGCTTTTATCGTCAACATTTGACGATATTCCCTAAAAGATCTACATCTTGGACAGACGTCTAGATTAGATACTCCATCAGACATGGGTTTGATGGGCTGCTTCCTGATGATTCATCAGATCGTAATATAAAATCTCGTTTACTGTGAGGTAGCCCATATGATATGAGGCTCGCCTGTCACACTGCCTCAAAGTTTCCTCATCGGCACCTGCTTCTTCTTTTTCGGCATATTGGTTATGCCAATATATCACCTGATCTCGATGCTCTTGAGCATACATCGTCAAAATTTGACGATATCTCCTGTAGAATATACATCTTGGACATTCGCCTAGATCCATTCTTTTCTCGAATGATTCTCCTCACCAAAGTTAATTATAGATAAAACATAATAAATATAAACTTAGTTCTTAATAAAACCTAGGCTCTGATACCAATTTGGACGGATCTTTTTCCGAGGCGATACGTGGCGTTGTTACACCTATCAAGTCTGTCTGGAACAAATAAACAGATCAAGATCAAGACTGTCTTGTATCTGTAAAAAGTTCCAGCATACGACTAGCAAGGTTTCCAGCCCATATACCATCTTCGGGTTCGGATCGGGTCAAAAATCATATGGATATAGAGAATTAATGAATTAATTTGGAATAAGCACACTTGATTTTGGAAAAGCATATATCAATTAAACACAAAAGGACATTTTGGTCATTTTTTCAAAAAGTGGTAGTTTTTGATATTAAGTTATGTTGGGTGGTATTTTGTGTATAAGTTATAAGAAAAGTCGTATTTTGAGGGGTTATCTCTATTAAAGGATGGGGTTATGTCTGTTAGCTCAATCCAATCTTCCTTTATCTTTCTAGGATGATGCCTTCCTCACTTTTGTTTATATCATCAGTAGACTTCCTACCAAATCACTTGGTTACAAAAGCCCTTATGAACTGCTATATAAAATAATTGCTTAATTTGCCATTAATACTTGAGGAATGCTACACTTAATGTTGCAATTGTAAGCAAGGTGTTAGTTTTGGATTTTCCAACATTGATTTATTTTTCATTTTTCAATCTTATCCTAAATCATTAATTTGAATTGATTTGATTTGATTTCTTGATGAAATTAAATTTATCTCTTAAGATTTGATTTCTAATCTCATGTATTTAATTTTCTTTTCAAGAATCAAATAACTCTTAACAAACTTTCCTACAGCGTGCACAACGAGAGCTTTAAAATCCCGAATTCGGCAATCTTCTGGTGTCCTGCCTGGTGTTGGTCACATCATCGATAACATTCCTATTTTTATTTTCATAAAGTTATAGAGGTTGCATACTATTAACTCTTTAGTGAAGATATGAATCTTTAAGTGATCAACTGAGAGTTGTGTATACGTTCATAGGTTTCCTTGTTATTCACAAAGGGCGTATTGAGTTCTTGTAAAGAGAATCGTATCTTGAGATTACTCTATCTCCTTGTACTGGAACGAATCATCTAATAAAGGAGTTTTCGTCCTTAAGACAGTCCACGAGTATTTGCATACTCGTGGATAAATCTCTATCTCCTGTTCTTTTGTTTTTAGTTTTCAATTCTGCTGCGTGTTATACAGGATGTTGTCAACATCGAAGACAACATCGTGTACTCTGATTTTGTTACTTGTGTTTTTATTGTGTTCTCTTGCTGATTACAGACCCATGAAAACTTTCAATTGGTATCAGAGCTATATCAATTGGTACCAGAAAATTTTCACAAGGAATTGTTGGGGAGAGAAGGATAAATTCCCAATGGAAACTGGAATAACACCGTGGAGAGAGGATTAACAACAATCACAAAATATTCTACATCTGGGCAATTTGTATATGTAGTAATGAAGCTTAGTTTTGAAGAATGTGATTTGCGAAATTGTTGAACAGTTTTCGGGAATCTTAGGGAGTAAGTCTCATGTGAGACCATCTCACAGATCTTTTTTTTTGTGAGACGAGTTAACCCACAACCCACATTCACAATTCATATATATGAAATTTATGGAAATGAGTTAGTTTAGTGAGTAAAAATGATCCGTCTCACAGAAACTATCTGTGAGACACACGCAAGTTTTTGCGATCTTAGGTTTCCAGAAAAGTGAGGTACAAAACCAGTAAAATTGTTTTCATATAGTCAGAGATTCTAAAGTTTGGAACAATTTGTATAGTCCGAGATTCCAAAGTTTGGAACAATTTTAAATGAAGTCGGGTATTGTTCCACTCAGAGAGGAGCAGTTCTTTAAGGGGTAACTGCTGGAGAATAGATCTATACATTTGGTGGAGACTTAGATTGACTTATTGATATCTTTATATTGATTTTATTTATATTTACCTTTTAGGATTCTTAGGTATATTAGTATAAGAGTAACACTTGTGTGCCCGGGGCACGGTACCCCCAAATTAAATATCATATGATGTTAAATATATACTCTACAGGTATCATGTATGTACTCTTCAAGTATCACATATATACTCTTTTATATATATATATACATATATATATATATGATTCTTGTAGAGTATATTTATAACACCAAGAAACATAACACTTATAGAGTATATTTATAACACCTGAAGAGCATGTATATAACACCTAGATCTATGCCCCAATGTGCACCAGGGGTATATAAGTTTTTGTGTTAGTATAAATAATAGTTGTTTTTATTATTTTAGATAGTTGATTGATTTATGAAATAGCAGAGTTTTCTCTAGTAATGTATGCACCAGTATTTCTTACATGAAATCAATGGAGTTCACATCAACGGATTGTAATCTTTTTGGGTTGTAATCTTTTTGGGATTTTATCGATTCAGACCCCAAAAGATAACTTATCTATCAACACGAAAACTATCAATTTAACTTATCTATCAACGTGAAAACTATCAATTTAAGATATCAGAATGAAACGTCGTTAACGTATTCTATGATGGCGTTATCTTATTTTTCTCTCTCAACTGATGTGGCTCTCTCTCAACTCAATTCTATCACGGCGTTATCTTATTTTTCTCTCTAAGCTGATGTGTGAGATTCTATCACGACATTTCTCTCTCAGCTGATGTGTGGCTCTGTCTCAATTGATGTGGCTCTCAAATCAGATTTGCTCTCAAATCACGCTTACCTGGATATCAGGTCACAAGTAAATTAAAAAAAAACAAATATAATTTTCTTTAGCTAGTTATTATATTCGTTAAAATATTCAATTAAATACAAAATTTACTGATTTTTATATAATTTTAATACACATTCAATTTAATTATTATTATATATATTTAAATAATATCAATCAACAAAATATATTATCATACAAATATTTTTTCAATATATATTTTTAGCAAAAATAAATATCGTCAAGTTATCGATATTATATAAGATACAATATTGCAAAATATTGATATTAATTATAGACTATCAATATATGTATTATTGTGCATAAATTAATATAAAAAAATGTAAATATATCAATATTATCATGTTGTTATTTGTCAATATATACTATTGAACGAAAATGAATATAAAAAAGTATCGGTATTAATTGCGGATAATTGATAGATATTATCATGCTGTTATTTGTCGATATATATTATTGAACAAAAATTAATACCACATATTATCATCACGTTATTTGTCGATATATATTATTGGATAAAAATTAATATCACAAAAATGTCGATATTATATAAATTGAATGTGTATTTAAATATATATAATAGTAATTTTATTGAATGTGTATAGAAATTATATAAAAATCAGTAAATTTTGTATTTAATTGAATATTTTATCGAATATATAACTAGTAAAAGATTTATGATATTTTTTTTTTTTTTTAATTTACATGTGACCTGATATCCAGGTAAGCCTGATTTGAGAGCCACGTTAGTTGAACGAGAGCCACATCAGCTGAAAGAGAAAAATAATATAACGCCGTGATAGAATTGAGTTGAGAGAGCCACATCAGCTGAGAGAGAAAAATAAGATAACGCCGTGTAGAATACGTTAACGACGTTTCATTCTGATGTCTTAAATTGATAGTTTTCAATCTACGTTAACGGCGTTTCATTCTGATATCTTAAATGAGTTAGTCTCCTGTGCAACTGGTGCACATACAATTCGGGTCCGGTCCGGATCGACCCGGATCCGCACACTTTTATTTATTTTTATTTTTTTGAATTTTATTTTTTCACTTCAGGTTGTTACCTCTTTATGTTATATGCATGTGACCTTTATGTTATATAAGTGTGACCTTTATGTATAAATGTCATGACCTTTATATACTCTAACTTAGAAAAAAATGAAGAATTTTAGCAAAATTTATACATATTTACGTTTATATAATATTAGCTACACATATATTCATCCTTAAAATGCATTGAATTTTGAAAATTTCAAATTTTTTTCAAAGTTATTGATTATAAAGGTCATAATATTTGTACATAAAGGTCACAAGAATTGTACATAAAGGTTACAACAATACAACATAAAGGTCTTAATCTGAAGCGAAAAAACCTGAAAATCTTCATTTTTTCTTAAGTTACTGAACATAAAGGTCATAACATTTATATATAAAGATCACATCCTTACAACATAAAGGTAACAGCTTGAAGTGAAAAAAAAAAAGAAAAAGGAAAATCCAGGTGTGCAGATCCAGGTCGGGTCGCCCCAGTTGCACCAATCAAGATCCGTGCACCTGGTGCACAACAGCATTTGCCATCTTAAATTGATAGTTTTCAATCTTTCGGTTCCCGTATTGATAAGATTTATCTTTCATAACTCGCGTTTTTTTTATCATGCTTCTGCCTGCTTCACTGAAGCAACTACAAACCTTGCCAAAGATCAATCGACCCTTCTTGTCCTCAAAGTAAACATCGCCTTAGAGTCTTAGACCATCGTCACATTCTTGTAATGATGAAGATGTTGGAAAGAAGGACGGGGCCACATGAGGAAGAGCAAATAGGATCTCCATTTTATATTGGTGTTTTATCTATTTATTTAAAATATTAACCATACATCAAGTATAAATGATGATATCACTAATATACACATGACATAAATTAAAATCAATGGAATACAAGATAAAATACCAATTAAAGTAGAGGATAGAGCTTGGGAAAGAAGGCTGGCAAAATATTTATATATCATTAAAATTCTTCAATTTTTTTGAAAGGTCTATTTTCCTTACATTTTATTGAATAGTTCTAAGTAAATCAGATACACACTCTTTTCTCTTTAGCTTTTTATCTTCATGGATCAGTAAAGACCCCTTTTTATGCATCTTACACATTTGGTGTTGTCAAACGTCTTTCTTGAAAAAATCAACTCGTATTTTTTCCATAATAGTGCATATATATCAACACAAATACTCCTGTGCACCAGGTGCACGGATCTGAATTAGTGCAACTGGGGCAACCCGATCCAGATCCGCACACCTGGTCATCTGGGTTTTTTTTTTCGCTTCAACCTGTTACCTTTATGTTGTAAGGATGTGACCTTTATGTTATATAAGTGTGACCTTTATATATAAATGTTATGACATTTATGTTCAGTAACTTAGAAAAAAATGAAGATTTTCAGGTTTTTTCGCTTCAGATTGAGACCTTTATGCTGTATTGTTATGACCTTTATGTACAAATATTATGACCTTCAGAGTGTAAAATTCTTCCTTTTTTTCTAAGTTAGAGTATATAAAGGTCATTACATTTATTCATAAAGGTCACACTTATATAATATAAAGGTCACACTCATACAACATAAAGGTACAGTTTGAAGCAAAAAAATAAAATTAAAAAAAAAATTTTAAAAAAAGTGTGTGGATCCGGGTCGACCCGGACCCGACCCGAATTGTATGTGCACCAGTTGCACAAGAGGCTAACTCATATATCAAAAGAAAAAAGAAATCTATAAATTTCTTTTTTCGTTCGCCAAACTTAGCAAGCCCATCATACAAATTTAATTCATGAGACAATGTCTCAACATCAATTACTTAAACTCATTTTCACTTGTTAAACTCTATTTTGTGTTTTATCAATTGTAGATTTATCTGTTTCATGAAATTAAGTTCGTTAAACTCTAGATCTTATGAAACTTTTGATGATGATTAATCATATGAAATGACCTCTTGAGCTATGTGATCCAACTCAATTTCTTTGAAACATATAATCTCTTTTTTCATCAATATCCAAGCAATTGACAAATAAGAGTCCTAGCGCCAAAAAAGACAAAAAAAAAAAAAAAGTACAACATCATTACAAGATGTCACAAATAACACAAAACATGTAACATTCCTAAAAGGGTCTTCACCGATGGTTCGCAGAACTGCCTAGTAGAACCGAAACTGAACTTTGATATTCAAGGTTAGTTTCTATTTATGAACCAAAAATTTCATATATATCTATATACAAACATATATTTATAAATGTTTAAATTTTACAATTAATAAGAATTTTTATAACAAAATGACGACGGTTCCAGGACAATAACTTATAAAAGAACTACTGCCATAGTGGAATGAATCATTGTTGTAGAAAATTGTTGTCTTTTTCGGGAAAATTGCAAATTTAGAATATAATAAACTTTAGCCCTTCCATCATTTAGGGACATTATCTTTTCGAACTTTAAAATTGAGACCATATCTTTCAAGAATGGGTGAATTTAGGACAAATCAGCCTGTATCGATGAATCTCGGGCTAATTGGCATGAGGAAGTCACGTGTCTAACCCAGTTAACACAAAATTCATCGATTCGGGTTGATTTATCCTAAATTCACCAATTTTTTAAAGATATGGTTTCAATCTCAAAACCGAAAAAGTTAATGTACCTAAATGATGAATGGGCCAGAGTTATTGCTCTAAATTTGCAAATTTTCCACTCTTTTGCACAAATGCAGCAACTGAATATCAACTGATTCTCCGGAATTTAAGACAATGGACTTCAACGGAATGACCAATCTATATTTATACTAAAGGAATAACCAAGAGTGACACATGTCACTCTCTGGTTAATCCTATTTAATTATAATTTAATTTAAATCAATTCATTTAATATTTATAATTTATTGTAATAATGCATTTAATGAGATAATAACAATTAAATAGCAAAATGCTAATAATTATGATTGATTGTAAATTATGAAATTTTAGGCAAACATAATAAGTAAAGTTGATATTTGTAATTACATTAAATAATAATTAAAATTTTCATACAATTAAATTTAAATTACATACTAAGTAAATTAAAAATTAATGAAAAATAATAATAATTAAATTTATTTTAAAACAACAATTTGTTAACTTTTTAATTAATATTTAAATACCCGTGTGATATACGGGACTTACGCTAGTATGAGATAATTAAGATAAGTGGAGCTCGTGACCACCCACCTTCCCTCAAATTATTTTCCACTACACAAGAGATACTTTCAATAAATTATTATGAAGACAATTAAATTACTAGGCACCGACTGAAGTTAAATTAAATAAAACTCATGTGAGACCGTCTCATGGATCATTTCCGTGAGACGAGTCAACCCATGACCTATACTTCACAATTCACACACACACACACACATATATATATATATTTTATATATATATATATGTATTTACATATATATATTTATGAGTTAATTACTTTTTCTACCCAATAATTTTTTGGTTCTGACAATTTTATCCATTATCTTTTCGGACTGACGATTTTACCTAATCTTCTGAAAATGCGGAAATTTGACCCAAATTCAGCCAAAACTACACAATCAAGCTAAATTCGCACGTGACTAGCAAGTGCATCCTGTGCTTTATAAATTGTTGCGGCACAAAATAATATTATTATTGTATGAATTGAATTATTGAATACATGAATTTATCCTGAAGTGGCTATATATGCAATATCATCTTATTTGAAATGTTATAGTTAAATTATTATTATTATGAACTGGAGTTTATTACGATATTGAATTAATTAAAGCATTGTAACCCCTTGGTTGTTTACTTGTTTTTTCTAAGGATTAAGTCAAACATGAAGGTTACTTTCGTCCGCACGCTCATTATTATCTAAAACAAAATTAACACTTTTATAAATATATAATATAGTATAAAATAATATATAATATAAATAAATATAGGTAGATAGATATATAGATAGATTGATAGAAAATAGGTTGTCATTGTCAAATAAATTTCAGTTTATTTAACAAAATAGGTTGTTATGGGATTATAGCAGTAAAAGTGATTAACTTCAAATTTGCTTTTGACTAAAAATATTAAAAGAAGTGATTTTGATCTTCTTGTTTTGATTGTACACACCTCCAAGTAAATAAATAAGTTATGATATAAACAACTAGCTTGCTCCTTTATATATAGTTTTTTTAATTTATGAATAACTAGTAGTGTACCCGTGCGTTGCACAATGTGTTATATATAATTATTAAAAAAATATAATAACATATAAAATGTAATGATTATTATTTTAACAAAAATATATTGATACTTTTTTAATTTGTATTAGTATAAAGCTAGATATTTTAACTTTAAATTTGTGCCATTATAAATTATTATATTCGAAAATATTAGAAATTTAAAATATATAAAGTAATATATAATATATGGATTAAACAAACAAATAAAAAAACTTGTGTCAGAACATTACATGGGTAGTGAAATTTTAAAAAAT
This sequence comes from Scutellaria baicalensis, assembly GCA_005771605.1. Lineage (NCBI taxonomy): Eukaryota > Viridiplantae > Streptophyta > Magnoliopsida > Lamiales > Lamiaceae > Scutellaria > Scutellaria baicalensis. The sequence goes on from CM016724.1 coordinate 25,780,667, forward strand.
AAATTTAATATCTAAAAATAAGTTATATGTATTAGAAACTTTATGATTTAAGTATTGAGATAAATAAATGTATATTTTATTGGCATTTATAACTATAAACACACATATTTAATAATTTCTTTTGGTTCAACACCACATATAGCTCATTTAGTCTAAATCAAATAAAAAATTATATCAGGTTATCAAATAGATGAAATCTCTCTTGCTATCTATTTAAATGAAACAATTCAAAATTGGACTTAATCTACACATTTTGAATGAAAAAATTATGAATAATAATTATAAGATTGATAAGTCAATATATCAAGGACTAAGAATGATGAAATTTTAATTTGTGAAAAACCAGAAAAATTACCTCTATCCAATCCCTTATGCCACCTCAATTAATCAGAATATAAATACAAATAAAATTTGACAACAAATAAATATAAAATAAAATATGTGTATATTTCAAATGAATAAGTTCGTTAACTTGCAATAATAATTTTAATCTATTTTTTTCTATTTGATATGTTTTATATGTGTAATCTATTAGGTACACCTATAATATTTTTTTATTTCTACATTTTAATATCAATTTACAATAAATTAATATTATATATCATAAAAACGTTTAAAAATGAAAAATCATTGAAGCCACACACATACATTTCCATATTTCAGTTTGATAAATTTTATATGAATATTAAATTTAAGATCATTAAATAATGATTGATTTTATATATTATATATTTAAACTAGGGTAAATTACAAAAAACAACCCCAACTATCGACTTTTTTAAAATTGCAACCTAATATGTTTTTTTTTAAGATTGCCACCCAGTCTTTCTGTGGTTTTGCAGATTGCAAAATTTCCGGTCATTTTTCCGGCAAATGAATTAATTTTTTTCAATTTGCAACCCAAACTTTAATTTTTTTGTCCAATCGCAAATCATGATTTTTTTTTGCTTCACACTAATACCATTATATTATATATATGAGTGTGACATTTATCTTATATAAGTGTGATCGATATTCATAAAATAAATATCGAGAAAATATCGGAATATATTGGTAAATATAGGAAAAATAACAATAAATATATGTACCCATATTTCCATCGATATCGATATTTTCACGATATTTCCGTGAATTTAAGTTACCTATATTTCCACCGAAATCGAAATTTTCATTATTGGTTGCAATTAGATAAAAACACAAAGTTCAGGTTGCAATTAGATAAAAAAAACAAAGTTTAGGTTGCAAAGTGAACAAATTAATCTCCATTTCGTCGGAAAATTTACAATCGACAAAACGACAGAAAGACTGAGTGGCAATGTGAAAAAAAAAAAAAAGATTAGGTTACAATTTGAAAAAGGTCGATAGGTGGAGTTGTTTTTTTGTAATTTACCCTTTAAAATAAGTACTTAAAAATAAGATGAGAGATAATGAATATATAATCCCATATTTCATCTTATTTATCTTTTTTTTATTTGAAATTTCTATACAATAAATACTAAATTGAGTATCATAACAGATTTCTTAAATTAAATATTTATTTATTTCTATTGAATTTCTTAAAATACAAAAAATAGGTTTATTTATTTTTATTTTTATTGAGTTTCTTAAAATACAATAAATAGGTATATTTGTATTTATTTATTTATTTGTATTGAGTTTCTTACAATAAATACAATATGAAAGCAATTAATAGGTATCTTAAAATAGTAATTATTTAATAGGTAGATAATTTATTGCAGTTATTTTTGGCTGGATATCCTGCTTTTATATATATATATATAGACTACTTATTATTAGCAGGTGTTCTACCAAAAGAAATTGGAAATCTTACAAATATTAAAGTATTATTTCTCAGTGACAACAACTTCACAGGTATCCATGATAGATTCTGAGTAGACATGCGTGCAAAGATTTGCAGTGCTCACCTTTCATTTTGTATATATGGCAAGTGTTTTACCTAAAGAAATTGGCAACGTTTACCAAGTACTGCAGGTTTTAGTGTCATTCCAGTTTCCATTGGGAATTTATCATCCTCTTTCCAACAATTCTTTGCTTACAATTGCAACATTAAGGGTCGCATTCCTGCTAGTATTCACAATTTAAGCAGCTTGGTCATAAGGAAAAGGAATGTATTTGCTCTATTTATTCTTGCTGGAGTGATTGCACCATTCACTATTGTCTCACTGGCCTTTATCATTATAAGATACAGAAGAAAAGATAAGGATGGTATAAGAACCCATGAACAAGTGCCTATTGTGTTGGAAAGAATTTTCTATTACGAAATTATGCAAGTAACTGAAGAGTTCAACGAAAGCAATCGAATAGGTTCTGGGAGTTTTGGTTCTGTTTATAGAAGGACTCTTAGAGATGGAAAGATTATCGCAGTGAAGGTGTTTAATATGTTAAATGAAGCTAGTTTCGAGAGTTTTGACGTGGAGTTTGAAGTACTACGTAACATTCATCATAGAAATCTTACCAAAGTCATAAGCTGTTGTTCCAATGAAGATTTCCGTGCATTAATACTTTAAGAGTAAGTCTTGTGTAAGACCGTCTCATGGATCCCATTCCGTGAGACGGGTCAATCCGACCCGGTCAAAGGTCAACAGTTAAAGTCAAAAGTCAATGGTCAACGGTCAACGTTGTTGACAAAATTCATAATGTAATACTGTTATTCTACTCGCATAATACTTCTATTTGTATCATGTGATACTTTTAATTAGTATTACATACTACATATAAAAGTATTGTTGATTTCAATAATATTACATTTTGCACACAAAAGCATTACATTATGAGAGTATTACTTGTTGACTTCAATAGTATTATTGTTGTACATAAAAGTATTACATTTGTGTATTAGACAATATTTTTCTATATATCATCTAATACTTCATAGTATTACATGATACACATAAAAGTATTACTTGTTGATTTCAATAGTATTACATGTTACACATAAAAGTATTAATACATGATGTATATAAATGTATTACTTGTTGATTTCAATAGTATTTCATGTTGCACATAAAAGTATAATGTGATGTTATGTTCTTATAATGTGATAATATTTTTGTGTGTATTAGGTAATACTTATATATATATATATATATATCATTCAATACTTTATAATGTAATACTTTCATGTATATTAGGTGATACATTTCTATAGATCGTATAATACTTTTGTATTATATATATAATGTACAATATATTACAAAAGTATTATATGATATATAGGAAAATATTACCTACTACACATAAAAATATTACATATTTTCATACACTCTAACCAAATACAAAATTATACTATTTTACAAAAGTATTACATAATATATTGAAAAGTAATACCTAAAACAGACAAAAATATTACACAATTTCTCAAAACTTTGTCACAAATGATACACATAAACGTATTACTTTATAAAAGTAAAAGTAATACATTCATAATATAATACTTTTATGTATGTCGTATACTACTTTTACATATAATATGTAATACTTTTGGTCAACAGTGTTGACCGCCCGTCGACCGGTGTTGACCAACCTTTGACTGTTGACTTTAACTTTGACCGTTGACTTTTGACTGGGTCAGGGTTGACCCATCTCACGGAATGAGATCGGTAAGACGGTCTCATACAAATATTTGTCATACTTAAATATATGTCCAATGGAAACCTTGAAAAATGGTTGTATTCCCACAACTATTTCTTGGATATGGTGCAAAGATTGAATATAATGATTGACGTTGCATCTGCATTAGAGTATCTTCATCATGGCTATTCAACACCTATTGTTCATTGTGACTTGAAGCCTAGTAAGGTTTTGTTGGATGAAGAGATGATTTGCCATGTATATGATTTCGGGATATCAAGACTTCTAAGCAATGAGGATAGCGTTGTGCTAACCAACACCCTAGCAACATTCGGTTACATTGCTCCAGGTTCATATTTTTTATTCTACATATAAATTACCTTTTCATGATCTTTAATTTAGTCATATCTTCTTGCATCATGATATTTGTTATATCTAAAGTATGGTTTGGAAGGGCAAGTTTTGAAAATATGTGATGTTTATAGTTATGGTATGATGTTGATGGAGACGTTTACAAGAAAAAGACCAAGTGATGAGATGTGTGTTGGAGATTTGAGCTTAAAGAGTTGGGTTCAAAACTAACTTCCAAAATCCTTGCATGAGGTCATAGATGCCAACTTATTCATCAATCTTGATCAACAACATGGTGGCAACATGGTGCCATGTGTATCGTCCATCTTGGAGTTGGCTTTAATTTGAAGTGTTGTTCAAAATCACCAAGTGATAGGATAAATATTATAGAAGCTCTAATGCAGCTGCTGAAAATCAAATCTTGACTTTCCGAGGTAGACCTAAAATACTAAGGCTAACGTGTGAATATAACCATTTTATAGAACCAAGCTATGTAAGTCACACAAGCCCCTCTTGAATGGAGCCTTAATTCGCCATTGTTGTTTTTATAGAAATACAGTGTAGAAAAGATAATCTCTTAGCTTTCAGTTTGCACTTTTTTTTGGTTGCTTATGTTTTCTCTCAACTGTGTTGAAGGCTATTGAGTAAGCATGGATTCCACGTCAGCATATAAATATCTCCATATCAGTTAGGATTTGTTAGCAAATTAGCAGAGTTAGTTACAGAGCTTCTCGTAGCTTCTTTCTTACTTTGATGAATTGTATAAATAGGCTACCTTGTATCAATTAATGCAATCAAGATATTCTCTCTCTATCTTCTTTGATGTTACCGTATAGCAAACACCTTAAGGACAAAATGAATGAAATGCTTAACTCTCTAGAGAAGAAGTGAAAGTATTTTTTCTTGATTAAAAACTAAAAAGCCCCTTTACAATACATAATTTTTCCTATTTATACTATTTCTTCATACGAAGGAGGGTATTTTCGTCTTCTCCTCTTTTGACTTCCTTGTTGCTTAAGTCATCCAAAATATTCCTTTTATCAAAGTACTCTTTTGGCTACCTTAGGTACACCTTTCCTCTTCTAGACTCTTCCATTTTCTGTTATGCAGGGAAATATCTCTTTTGTCTTTTTCGGTTACGTCAGCAATGCCCTGATTCATGCTTATCATCCTTCCACTACAAAAAAAAAAAAAAAAACGCTGAAAGACAACGCACATAGTGCGTTGTCTTTCCCAGAAAAAAAGCGTTGTCGTATCCAGCGTTGTAAAAGACAGGCGCTGAAAGACAACGCACAAAGTGCGTTGTCTTTCGGGGATACGACAACGCTTTTCATGCGTTGCAGATTGCGTTGTTAATAAATTCTGCAACATATATTGCAACGCTTTTAAAGCGTTGTCTTTTACTCAAATTTTCATTTTATGCAACGCTTTTAAAGCGTTGTCTTTTATGTGTTAGTGTATTTCGTGCAACGCTTTTAAAGTGTTGTCTTATAAGTTTTTGTTTTTTGTGCAACGCTTTGCGTTGGAAAAGCGTTGTCTTTCTCAACAATTTTGCAACGCTTTAATAGCGTTGTCTTTCTGAATAATTTTATTTTCAATTATTTTTTATATTTTGTATCCTGTATAATAATAATATTCAATAATTAAATAAACAAAAAAATTCATTAAACATATTTCAACATTTAATCGATGTCAAACATACATTAACAAATCATACATCTAAATCATACATCGATGTCCCAACATTCATCTAGTCATACGATAGTAAAATATTATAGAATCATACATTTATAATTCGAGAGTGGAACTTCACAAAACCAATATCAAGACCTTCGTTTTCTTCATAAACTTCATAGTTACTCCTCAGTTTCCAAGAATCTGTCAAATTTACATCAAAAAAGTTAGCTTATTTAAACTTAGATACATTTTAAATTTGTATATAAATTAACTAACAAAATTAACATGATTATAAGAATCCCCCACATTGATTCATAGCAAGAGATCCTTATACGAAATAGCATTCGAACATAGCAAACACTAAATAAAATTAAAAAAAAATTGCAATGTAGAAGCTAATCATCACCTTGTTCTACCCTTTTATATGATCTTGAATGCATTCGGCCCATTCGACACACACTTCATCTATATCAGCTCTGGTGCACTTAAGATGCTCGAACTTTGCAAAATAAAATATTCAAGAACCATTAACCATGTTATTTTGATGAAGTATAAAATATGCAAACTAAATACATAAAATGTAGTTTACTCACAATCGAACGCAATGAATCCATGTTTGCAGTTACATCCCCATCAAGAAGTTGTCTCATGTATCGCAACACGAAAAAGCCACATTGCTTACTATCAGGTTGCAATGGGGCCTACATTGCGGAAATATATAAGTTTTTATTAAAATAAATCCAACAAATATTATGAGTCCAAAAAAAAAAATCAAATCTTTTTTCCTAAAGTAAAGACTTCAGAGCTAAATATATATACGTAAATATATACACATATTTAAATGTACATCTCAAACTTTCGTACCTTGACTACCTCCCATGTAGGTTGTTTTCTCTTACCAACCTTCTGTAGAGATGCCTATTATTTTTAAAATGAAGAAAAATAAAACACAGTGTCAAATTTTATATGGTCCATTGGTAGAATAATAAAAATTGTAACTAAGAAACTTACCACATGTATACAACCACACAAACGTATGAGATATGCTCCAATTGACAAAATGGAACCATATCTTCAATGTTCACAAAGGTTTTGAAACACCATCATTGCAACCAAAAATTGTCGAGCAAGAACAAAGAAGGAGGTCTGCTGCTCTTGAGCAAGATCACTGTCACTTCCGGTTATCTACATAACATAGTTCATTACAACTTAATAAACAAAATATTGATAACATAGTAGATTCAAAGCTTAGTACATAATTGTATACAAGGTTGTTATAGTAAAACCAAGCTAACCAAAATGTTAGGTATGAGTATGACATAGCAATATCAGCACGAAAATATCCTAAAAGAAAGATGGAGACGTTGTCCCACATCATATTATCATACAGCAATAACTGAAGCCACAACCAATACAGTAAAAACTAATGACACGAATTAAACTTCAAAATGTATCATATATTATAAACCAAAAAACTTTCAATATGCCCGAGCTAATCCATGCATACTTGGTCCTAAAACTTCTAAAGAATCCACTACATGGTACCAAAATCAATTTCCGAAAGCATAGTTTTGTAATGTCACCAAAAGCATACAATAAAGTGCAATTAGCAACCCTAGTATGGAAAATGAAGTGAAACTATTGGAAGGAGTCTTAAGCATCTTCAATGACTTTCAAGAAACTATATAATTATAACATTGAAAATAAAAGACGCTCAAATTGCCTCAGCCAGATTAGATCCCCTTATAATTGAGATAATAAATGATTAGATGTACTGGCATATCTCAATCCACTAATACACATTACCTAAGAAATATTAACCAAAAGAGCTGCCTACAAACTTAAATTTAAATCACAACCATGAAGCATGCCCTTATAGATCCAGGAGTTGAAGATACAATCTCTGGAAAATACTAATTCTCTACTGAAAGCCTGAATTTATCATTTTTCCCCCTCAAGAGTATGTATTTATCAACCACAATTCTTTCAATCAATTTACACAATGCCACATTTATGGTTATGTGAATCCCGATACCTATTCGAATAAAAGACTTCATCATTAGACTAAAAGTGAGTTAAAAAGATTAGAGCAATGTCCACATTTTAAGGAAAGCGGCAACAAGAATGGACTTACCATTACTTTTGACTTTCTATGACAGAAAGTAGAGGAAACCAAAATCTCAATGCGACAGTTGAAAACATTTGTACCATATGGTAAGCAGAAGTAAATCAGGGAATTATACTACAGCCATACATTTGACATCTGTAAAGTTTTCAGTAGGAACCAACCAATAGGAATCATCTTAAGGATTGAGAGGAAAAAGAATTTAGAACTTCTATAATGGAATAAATAGGTTAAACACATTTGGAAATAGCAACCCAATCATTTAATGCCCAAAAATAGTAAAAATTTTCAGGTAACACTAACTGCCAAAAGTTCAATGAATCATTGACTATCATATGATGAATGAAGAAAACACTTCGTAATTCAATTATTTTGACGTTTGACATATTTATAACTCAACAATTGGCTGCAATATAGGTTAACAGCATTTATAACTTCAACGGACCATGCACTACGAAAAAAGTTGGCAACATGCGATGGATCCTAATCGGCTAGCCCGACAACAGATATCAGATAATCTCCTACTCCGGAAAACGCAAGACACACATACAGAGGCTGAAGAAATATTCCAAATATCTGAGATATCTTCAGACCCAGATTTAAGCATATTAATTCACCAGTCAGTATAGCTATCAGGCATGATTAAATTCCCCATACCAATTCAATAAAACACTGATAACCTGATAAAAAGGGGAAAAGCCACAAAATCACGCGTCTTTTCCAAGGAGCCACATCTCCTCAATCAATTACAACCACAAGATATCGTGCAAATAACAAACTGATAAATAAGCTTCCAGCAAGTGAACACAAACACACCAACAACAAACAAACAAAAAAGACAAGACTAAATTCTAAATCCATAGCTGAGCAGCTGCACAAAAATGAGACTCATCCGCGCATATAGAAAAATTTCACACATATAATTTCCAGATCATAGAACAAAGACGGTAATGCATAGTAAAATCGATTAACACACAGAAAGGACTTACAGCGAAGAGGATGGTGGCGACGACAGCCTGAACAGCCTGTTGAAGGAGCACCCCTTTGACCACAGCTTTCTTCGACACCAAATTCTTCTCATCTTCATCCTTCCTGGAATGGAGCCTGTAATTATCCAGTGACCCTAACATCACATATATCCCAGAATATATCCATATCACCACTTCCGTTGCCCGCCGATCTGTTCGCGCAGCCCTTGAAATCTTCCTGGTGGTGTTCGTCGTCTGCCCGCACTTCCGTCGCCCGCCGCACTTCCGTCGCCCGCCGCACTTCAGCTATACACCACTTCCGTCGCCCGCCGCACTTCAGCACTCCACTCGCTGGTCTGCCGCCGATCTCCGTCGTGCCCTTCGTTTTAATTTTGACCTAGTAGATGTAAATTATGACTTGGGTAAGATTCCCTCAAATTTACTAAGGCTAAAAAATTTGGGGAAATTACAACACACATATAAAGCGTTGTAAAAAGCGTTGTATATCAGAGAAAAAAAGTGCTGAAAGACAACGCCCAAACAAAGCGTTGCAAAAAGCGTTGTCTATCAGAGCAAAAAATGCGCTGAAAGACAACGCACCTCGAAAGCGTTGCAGAAAAGCGTTGTCTATCTGCACAAAAGTGCGCTGAAAGATAACACCTTATCAAAAGCGTTGTCTTTCTGCGAAATTGCGTTGTCTTTTAGCGCAACCAATGCAGAAAGACAACGCTTTTGGTAAAAACCGTTGTAAATTTCATAAAGACAACAGAAAGCGTTGTCTTTACTGTGTTGTCTTTCTGCATATTTCTTGTAGTGTTTTCGTGGGTTATCATCCTCTACTTCGAGTGCATAAAGCTTCACATCTGTCGTCCAGTGCTTTCTTATCACTTCTGTGACTACTTCAGCTCTGCGAGCGGTAAGTTTCATCAACACGTCTGCCACTTCTGCTTTGCTCGAAAGTTCATCCCTTGTAGGTATTAGGAGAGCAGTTCTGCCACTCATAGGTGCAGCTCTAGACTTCTGCAAAATTATAAACTTTATCTATTAAAGATATAGTATCCTAGAGTAATGACGTATCTCAAGGACTTCCTATCTCATCCTTCCCACATCAGCTACTCCCCCTGGTGCAGTCGAGCAGATCTGGTTTGGCAGAGCTGGTCGGCTGCAGCACTCTTTGTTCCTTCTAATTTCTCGAACAGAGAGCTAATTTCCCCTTAGCTACTCCCCCTGGTGCAGTCGAGCAGATCTGGTTTGGCAGAGCTGGTCGGCCGCAACACTTCGCGTATTTTTCTCCCGAGCAGTTTCTCTATTATATAGATATGTTCCCCACGCACTATAACTTTTTTCTCCACAGGAAAGCAATTCTGTGATTTTGACAGCAAGTGTCCTTTCATTTTACCTTTTTGAAACGTCCTACTTGATGCGCGTAATCTTGATCTTACACGTGGCGATCATCCTGCGGTGGACTATGAAAAGCCGCGCCCCTTCCCAATGTTATATTCAAACTTGCCCTAATTTCTACCTTCTCTCTCCTCATTCTTACTCTTCGCTTTTTCCCTCCTGCAACTCCTTCTTCTTCTTCTCCGGCGATCCTTGTGTTGGAAACTACTGGAGCTTTTTCCGGTGACTATTCTTCTTCCTATTCTTCCTTTGCTTCATTTGGTTTTCCATGGCGAGAGGAGGTAATCTCTAACCTTTACCTGTTTTGTTGTTTTTGGTTTATGTGCAGTGCTTGTATACTAGGTGATTTTAGTGGCTTATAAACTGAGGGATCTTGTTACCATACTTGTTTGGTTCTGGTTTGTTGGTGGTGTTGAAAAAACTTGGTTTTTTTAGCATAATATCTCTTCCTTCCATCTTCATATTTTTTCATGGCTTATTCTGATCACGAGACTAATTCCTCTAATGTTCAAGCGCCTGAGGATACCCCCTCTTCCCATCTTCCTCTACCTAGCGACCAAACTACCTTTACTTCGTCCGAAGACCACTCACTTCCAGAAGAGGAATTGTCTGCCTCAAGTGTAGACCCTCTAAGTTACATCGCATCTGACCCAAATTTTAATTATCTCAGCCATCGCTCTTCCTTTTCTCCCGACCGCGTCGACACTCTCCGCCTAGCATTTACTATTCCTCAAGATTTTTGCATATACTGCCCTGCTGGACATCACATGCCTAACTTCCTTTCTGGGCGCAAGCTAGCTTTCTGGACTGCCCAATTGAAAGCTAGTGTCCGATTCCCTGTAAATTCCTATCTTTGTAGGTTATCCTTTTTTTAATCAAGTTCCCCTGAATCAGTTCACTCCCTCCGCTATTCGACTCATGCTTGGCTTCTTCATAATTTTAAAGGGCAATGGTGGCAATCCTACTGCCGAGCTCTTCTTTTCTAACTTTCCTCTTAAGTTTAAGCCCCCCCTTTTTTTATGTCACTACTGATCCCCATGGTTTAATTCATTTCTTGGGCAAACCCCAGAGCCGAGATAAACAATGGAAAGAGGATTATTTTTTTTATTTCTGGTGCTGATACGTGGGATTTCCCAACGGGCTCATGGGTATACACCAAGCCCTTAATGAAAAAAGAGTTTTATATCAGCTGCCCCCCTTCTGACTGAGCAATAATCGAAGAGCTAAATGCCTCTGTACATACAATAGGTTCTTTTGATATAGTTAGTTTAGTTGAACAGTCCTCTGTTTTGTCTTACTTTGGCCTCTGTCCTGGAGAGACTTCTTACCTCTCCGATTTTGGTACTCTTCTTCTTCTGTCATTCTTTTCTTTGTGCTTGTTCATCTCTTTCTATTATTCTTGCTTATACACTGCACGACTTTGACCATACAGAGCATGCATGGAAAAGGACCATTCCTCGACGAGAGTCCAGCCCTCCTGCACGTTCTCATCCAGACGACGTCTCTGCTCCTGATGTTCCCAGAGGTGACAGGGGGAAACACCCCTTGAGCTCTACAGAGCCATCTTCAGAGGCACGCCGGTCACGCCTCCAATCTCCTGGCAGAGGTGGGCCTGAGCCTACAAGGGAACATTCTCGGTCGAGCCGAGTAAGGACTTCTTCTAACAATGTCTTTACTCTTGAGCTCCCGAAATCCCTTCTGGAGCTTTCTGCAGAGGAGTCCCGCCAGTTCCTTCAACTTTGCCTAACCCCAGCCGACACCTACACATTCAGTCGGCTTCCTCAAGAAAATGAGCTTGCCATGGGGGCTCACCATGTCTTGAAGGTACTTTACAGCCCTTCTGTTCTTGATCTTTTGAACTTTTGCAAGAATTCCTTTTCACCCTTTTGCTTCAATCCCGCAGGGTTTAATCCATTTCAGCAGACTTCAAGCAAAGGCAGCATCATCTGTTGATCCAGCTCCTGCTCTTTTAGAGAAGGACAATGAGATATCTGCATTGAAGTTCAAACTGGCGGAGCAAGAAAAAATGATTAAAAAGCAGCAGCGTGACGTGGAGTTCTGGAAGAAAAAGGCGTCTGAGGAAAAGAGCCGTTGCAAAGAGTATGGGGTTCAGAAGTTTTCCAAAGGAATAGAGGCTTGTAAGAGAAACCTGCATATGATGGCGGCGGGGCAGAGCTTCCTGGAAGAGGTGATAACTGGCCTAAAGGATGCTTACCTCAAGAGTACCAGCTCTCTAGCTGATTTCGACCCACATATAGGCCACTATTATGGCTTCGGGTTTGATGCAGCTCAGAAGCAGGCTCAAGACCAAGTTTTTACCGGCACCTTTGACTTTAATGGACCTCTGGACGACATGCCCGCCTCCCCTTATTTTGAGGGTGACCCCTCGGAAGATCCAGATTCTCCTTGGTGACTGCCGGCACTCCAAAAGGCATATGCCAAGTTATGCTCCGCGCTGAATGAAGCCTTTACTCCCGTTGATTCCGTCTCTTGCAAATTCCCTCTCCTGCCGGCACCACCTCTGCCTATGCCTCCTGCTGCGAGCTCTGTCCCTAATGTAGTGGATCTAATAGTTCTGAGTGGGGACTCCTCCGAGATCATACCTCTTCCAAAGATGCCATCAGAACTACCAAGTGCCGATCCTCCCGTTTCTTCTGATCCTCCTGGCGAGGTCCCCTCTTCTGAAGATCTGCCCACCTCTACCTGAACAGTCTTTTAACTTATGCTTAACAAAACAATACTATTTTATGATACTTTGAACATTTTATTTCTTCTATCATGCTAAAACAATCCATTTAATTTCGTTCTCTGTTTATTTTAGACTGTACTTATTCCAGGATTTTTTAGAATGCTCCCCCTATTATAAGTACAAAGTGTTAGCTCCATATCTTATATATGGCTATCCTTATCATGTTTGTTATTTTGCTGGCTTGTGCTACTATATGTTTTAAGCCTACAAATTTTTCCAACTGTCTACCTAAAAAAGTGTGAGTCACATACATAAATGAACTTATAAAAGAGGCGAAAAATAAGAGTTAGGGACCATAATCGAACAAGAAGAAAGAAATTAGTCATAGATAAAAAAGTTTCACAAAACATTTCACATTCGTTTTCTTGTGTGCCCAACTTATAAATCTAAAAAACTCCTCCTCATCCCTTCACTGCAGCCCTTGCTGATGCTTCCATCCCTTATCCTCCTGTAAAGATAAGGAAGACCGTGATGAGTTAGCATCATAATTTTATTTTGCGTGTTCTGATTACTCTTTGGCCCCACTGACCCTAACTAGAGGTGTTGCCGGACCTTGAGGTCTGCCTCGGCTAGGGTGGCTGCTTTCTAGGGTGAATTATTCTTTGGCCCCACCGACCCTAACCAGAGGTGTTTCAAGACTCGGAGATCTGCCTCGGCTAGGGTGGCTGCTTTCTAGGGTGAATTATTCTTTGGCCCTACCGACCCTAACCAGAGGTGTTGCCAGACCCGGAAGTCTGTCTCGGCTAGGGTGGCTGCTTTCTAAGGTGAATTATTCTCTGGCCCCACCGACCCTAAGCAGAGGTGTTTCCAGACCTGGAGGTCTGTCTCGGCTAGGGTCGCTGCTTTTTAGGACGAATTATTCTTTGGCCCCACCGACCCTAACCAGAGGTGTTTCCAAACCCGGAGGTCTACCTCTGCCAGGGTGGCTGCTTTCTAGGGAAGATTCGTAGAGGTCAAGAAGTATTTCTTACTTGTTTTTTCAAGCATAGTATTTCTTGAGGTTGCAGATATTCCAGGGCCTGGCCACTTTCTTTTCCCTCTTCCGTTATCAGTCGATATGCTCCCCCCTTCAGCACTTCTGACACTATGTAAGGCCCTTCTCAATTTGGCTCTAATTTCCCCTTAGGTTTCAAGGCATCATATCTTCTTAAAACTAAGTCCCCCTTGTCCAGACGTCACAGCCGTACCTTTTTATCATAAACTGCTTTGACTCTACTTTTGAATTTCTCAATTCTCAATTGCGCCATCTCTCTTTCTTCTTCTAATAAGTCCAGGTTTTCCCTCATCAACTTTTCATTTTGCTACTCCTCGAATGTCATCACTCTGTGAGTCTCCATTCCCACCTCTGCCGGGATTACAACATTGGCACCATATACGAGATTAAACGGTGACATGTCAGTGGCTACCTTGGGTGTTGTCCTGTATGCCCATAGAACCGAATCTAACTCTTCTGCCCAGCTATTTTTAAGTGTTTCTACCCTTGTTTTTAGCCCATTAATTATTGTCCAGTTGGTTACCTCTGTCTGACCATTAGCCTGTGGATGGGCCACCGCTGCAAATCTTTGGGTAATTTTCATTTCCTCACACCACGCTTTTATCTTTTTTCCGCAGAATTGTGTGCCATTATCCGAGACAAGAATTTGCGGTACCCCATACCTGCAACAGATTTGCCTCCATAAAAACTTAATAATGTTCTGCTCATCAATCTTTCCCAGCGGCTCGGCTTCCACCCATTTTGTGAAATAATCTACAGCAACCACCAAAAACTTCTTCTGCCCTTTGGATAATAGCAGTGGGCCTACTAAGTCGATTCCCCATTGGGCAAAAGGACAAGGGGAGTTCATTCTTCCTAACTCCTCCGCGGGGCTGTGAATTAATGGCCTGTGTATTTAGCAGCTGTGACATCTTTGTACCATTTCTTTCGCGTCTGTACCCATCGTGGGCCAAAAGTACCCCGCTCGTAGTACCTTTCGCACCAAGGTCCTTGAACCCACATAATCACCACCGCAGCCTTCATGTACTTCTCGCAACACATATATCCCCTCTTCTCTATTTAAACATCGCAAGTATGCTTGCGTGGAGGAGCGTCGGAAAAGTTGTTTCCCAATAAGGTAATATTTTAATGTCTCCTTCTTCCAGCCCTGGCTTTCCGATGTCCTAGCTTTCTTTAGCTCATTAATGATTGAGGTCCTCCAATCCCCAATTTCTTCCAGTTCTGCAACCTCTGCTTCCATGTTTATCCTTTTTGTTACTAACAGGGTTATTTTCCTTGGCTGCAGAAGGGGATATGAGCTGGCAATTTTTGCCAAGTAATCGGCCAGGGCATTTTCCGCCCTAGGGATCAGCCTTAGCTCAAACTTTTCAAAGGAAGGCTTTATCCTAGCAATTTCTTTCAAATATTTGGATAGCGATTCTTTCTTCACCTCATACGACCCCCCATGTTGCTGGAATACTAATTGTGAATCAGTATGAACAACAAGGTCACTTCCACCAGCCTCGTTTACGATGTTCATACGTCGTACCAACGCTTTATACTCTGCCTCATTGTTGGATACCAAATAATTCAGCTTGATGGCATATTGCATGCTTTGTCCATCTGGACATTCCACCAACTCTCCTACCCCACAACCATCTTTAGTTGCAGAACCGTCCACGAAGATTTTCCAGCTTCTTTCCTCCTCCGGCAGAGCTCTGGATTCTTGTAAAAAATCCACCAGAGCTTGCGCTTTAATCGTTTTACGTAGTTTGAATTCTATGTCATACGCCCCTAGTTCAACCGTCCACTTCACCATTCTTCCAGAGGTATCAGCTCTTCCCATGGTCTGGGCTAACGGGTAGTTGGTGCGCGCAATAACTTTGTGTGATAGAAAGTAGGGCCGAAGTTTCCTAGCTGTGATGATAACAGCTAAACCGGCCTTCTCGATCTCTGTGTACCTAACTTCTGGACCTTGTAACATGTGGCTCACGTAGTACACAGGCATCTGCTGCTGCCCTTCTTCCTTTATCAAGACAGTGCTGACGGCTACTTCTCCTACAAAGATATACATGAACAGCGTTTCATTTTTCTCTAGTTTGAAAAGCTAAGATAGGCCGGCCAGATATTCTTTCAGATCCTCAAAAGCTTGGTCACACTCCCCCGTCCACTGGAACTTGCATCCTTTCCTTAGGATTTTGAAGAATGGATAGCTCTTATCTGCAAACTTGGAAACAAATCTGCTCAGCGCTGTTATTCTACCCAACAACCTCTGCACCTCTTTTATACTTCTGGGCGGTGTCATGTTCATCATGGCTTTCACCTTTTCTGGGTTGACTTTTATCCCTTCTTTTGTAACCATAAATCCGAGGAACTTTCCCGACGCTACTCCAAAGCTGCATTTTTTCGGATTTAATTTCATTCTACTGCCCCGTATGATTGTAAAAGCTTCTTCCAGATCTGCAATGTATTGCACTGCCCTTCTGCTCTTAACAAGCATATCATCCATATATACCTCCATGTTTCGGCCTATCATGGGTTTAAAAAGTTTGTCGACCATGCGTTGATAGGTGGCGCCAGCGTTTTTCAACCCAAAAGGCATCCTGACATACCCGTACGTGCCTCCTGCAGTGATGAAACAAATTCTCTTCACATCTGTCGGGTCCAGTTGGATTTGATGGTATCCTTGATAGGCGTCCATCAGGGTCAGATGTTCACACCCGGATGTGGAGTTCACGAGCTGATTAATACACGGCAAGGGATAGTAGTCCTTGGGACATGCTTTGTTGATGTCTCTAAAGTCGATGCACATGCGCCACTTCTTATTGACTTTGGGTACTAGCACAACATTAGATAGTCATTCCGAGAATTGCACCAATACTACGTGGCTTGAGTCCAGTAACTTCTGCACTTCTGCCTGTATGATCTTATCCTTATCTGCCCCAAAGTTACGCAACCTCTGCTTGATGGGCCGAATATTTGGGCAGATGTTCAAACGATGTACCGTCACTTCTGGATCAATCCCAATCATGTCAACAGCTTGAAAAGTGAACAGGTCAACATTTTTCCTAAGGCATTCTACGAGCTCTACCCTTTCTGCTTCCGGAATCTTTGCGCCTACTCTTGTGCAGAATCCTTCTTTTCCTGGACATAATTCCAACAATGAGAGCTCCTCTTCCACCATCATTTTCCCATGCTCCTCCTCATTTTTCTCAATCCTCTGTCTTTTCATCCCCAGATCTCCTTCCATCATTCTGTCTGCCACAGGCAGAGCCCACTTGTGCGCCACTCTGATGGACTCAACATAACACTTCCTGGAATGTATCTGATTCACCTTTAACTCTCCGACACCGGCAGAGGTGGAGAATTTTACCTTCATATAATAGATGGAGACTACCGTCTTAAGCTCATTCAGTATCGGCCACCCAAATATCACATTATATGCGGATGGTGCGTCTACTATCAAGAAATCCATCATTAACCGTTTCTGTCGCGGCCACTCCCCGACCAATACATGTAAGGTTACGACTCCCAGAGGGTGAACTGCTCCCCCGATGAATCCATATAGAGCAGTGTTCACTTGTCTGATCTGAGTTTTGATATCCATCCTCTCAAAACACTCTTTGTATATGATGTCAGCAGAGCTGCCTGTATCCACAAACACCCTGGCTACATCATACCCGGCTATTTCTGCTGTCACCACTAAAGAGTCATTGTGAGGTTTTAACATGGGGACTTCATCTGCGGTCCCAAACACAATATCCGGCAAAGGCTGAACATCAGACACCTCCATATGCTGGCTATGCCAACCTTGCGCATACCTCAAGGCAGATTTCCTAGCTCTGTTTGAGTCTCCTCCCTGAGGACCCCCAGCGATCATGTTGATGAAGCCCTTTTTTGGTGGTGGAGGCAAATCTCATTCTTCTTATCTCCTCTCCTTATTCAGTGGGGCTTCACTCTCCTCTGGCCTTTCAGCCATTTTGCCATTACTTCTGGTATAACCCCTGCCTCTATCTTCAAATCCTTTTAGTATCCCTGCCCGAACAAGCCGCTCTATCTCATTCTTCAAATGCCGACACTCATTAGTGTCGTGTCCATACTCATTGTGGAATAAACAGAAGTACCGTCCCTTGGGTCGTGTCAGAGCATGGGCTCTGTTAGATGAGAATCTGAATGGAGCTGTCTTCTCCGAAAGTTGAAATACCCTAGCCAAAGGGGCCTTAAGTGGAGTTTATTTACTGTAGTCTCCTCTGCCCATATCCTCTTCTCATCTTCCACCTTCTGCTCGGGGTTCTATTGGTCTCCGCACGTTTGTGTCTCTAGGAACTGGCCTTTTTACCCTCTTAGCTCGGCTTACGTCTTCTAGGTTGATAAATTTATCCACCCAGACGAGGACTTCTTCAAATGTGGTGGCTGGCCTCTTTGCCAAAGAGCGGAACAGATCCCCTTCTTTCAGCCCTTGGACTAGTGCACTGATTTTGACTTCTGCTGTTGCTGACGGGACTTCGAGAGCTGCCGTGCTGAAACACTTGCCAAACGCTCGCAGAGACTCCTCCATTCCATGCTTCAAAGTGAATAAGGATTGGAAAGTTTTCCTCTGGCGACGTGTGCTAGCAAATTGGTGTAGAAAAGCTGAACTAAAATCATGAAAAGAGCGGATGCTGTCTTCTGTCAATTGCCTGAACCATCTCTGCGCTGACTGCGTAAGAGTTGTTAAAAACACTCGGCACTTGACCCCATCTGTGTATTGATGGAGGAGTGCTATGTTCTCGAAGCGCAGAAGGTGGTAGTACGGATCGGAGGTTCCATCATATTCAAAGGATAATGGCTTGAAGTTTCTCGGCAGCTCATCCATCCTCACGGCTGCGGTAAAGGGGCTCCCCATTGGCACTTGAATTTGACTTGTACCGCCCACTCTTTGCCGCAGTTGTTGGATCTCTCGTTGTATCTCTTCCATCTGCCTCAGCATCTTACGATCATGTGCATGTTGTGCTGAAATACCCACAGATGAGGCCCTTGGAACGTCTGACTTCCATTGTACTGGGTGGCTTTCTGCGCTGTACTCGAGAGTATTCTCCCGCCGGAGCAGATGTGACCCAGGAGTTGGGATCCTTGGATTCCCCCTCTCTGCCGGTCTTTGTCTCTCCCTTATGCCTTCCTCATTGTCTTTTTCCGTCGCAGCTTTGCTCAAAGCTTTTTGTACAGCTGAATGGATGAGGCTATCTAATTGCTCTGGAGTGAAGGTCCACATTCCCTGAGCAACGGGCCTCCTCTGACCTCCCAGCTTCTTCATTATCTCCCCTTCTCCCCCTTCTCGCATTCCCCCTATATCTCCTCCTATTAATTCTCTCTCCAACCCTACCCCTACGACCTCCGGCTCTACCGCCTCCTGGAAATCCCTCCCCAAATCTCGGATCAACCGCTCAGCCATTAAACACCCTTTCTCACACACCTCACTAAACTACCCAACAAGACGAAAGAAGAAAACAAAAGAACACTTCCACAAGACCCAATAAAAGAAAAGCAGAGGGAACAAGAAGTAAGAGAAGGAAACTCACTTCTCCCACCTAGTTTCCCACAGACGGTGCTATTGATGTTACCGTATAGCAAACACCTCAAGGACAAAATGAATGAAAAACTTAACTCTTTAGAGAAGAAGAAGTGAAAGTATTCTTTCTTGATTAAAAACTAAAAGCCCCTTTACAATACATAATTTCTCCTATTTATACTATTTCTTCATACAAAGGAGGGTATTTTCGTCTTCTCCTCTTTTGACTTCCTTGTTGCTTAAGCCATCCAAAATATTCCTTTTATCAAAGTACTCCTTTGGCTACCTTAGGTACACCTTTCCACTTCTAGACTCTTCCATTTTCTGTTATGCAGGGAAATATCTCTTTTATCTTTTTCGGCTACGTCAGCAATGCCCTGATTCATGCTTATCATCCTTCTCGTGGGTTATCATCCTCTACTTCGAGTGCATAAAGCTTCACGTCTGTTGTCCAGTGTTTTCTTATCACTTTTGTGACTACTTCAGCTCTGCAAGCGGTAAGTTTCATCAACACGTCTGCCATTTCTGCTTTGCTCGAAAGTTCATCCCTTGTAGGTATTAGGAGAGCAGTTTTGCCACTCATAGGTGCAGCTCTGGACTTCTGCAAAATTATGAACTTTATCTATTAAAGTTATAATATCCTAGAGTAATGACGTATCTCAAGGACTTCCTATCTCATCCTTCCCACATCATTCTTCATTAAGTTTCTATATGTTCAAGTTTAACATGGTATCTAAGAGCTAATTGTGAGTCATTCATGGCGCAAGCTACTCTTCCTACATTTACTACCCTTTCGATTCGATTACATCGGGTGAATTATGCTTATTGGCGATCTCAGGTTGTCTGTACTGTGACTGCACATGGTTTTGAAGAATTTTTGTATAGAGGAGAAGATGCAATTCCTTCCGAGTTTGTTACTGGTGATGGTCGTGTTCGCAATCCTGATTATGTTGCTTGGATTCACAGAGATCAATTCATAAAGAGCTGGCTTCTTAGCTCCATTTCTAAGTCTATGCTTGGTTTCGTGAGTCGATACACTCATTCATTTCTGATTTGGTAAGTTCTAGAGCAGCTTTTTCATTCTCAATCGAAGGCACATGTTATGAGTCTTCGCTATCAACTTCAATCTCTTCGTGATTTGTCCATTCTTGAGTATTTCATGCAGATGCAAAATGTTACCGATCAAATTCGTGCTGCTGGACATTCTCCTAGTGATGATGATCTGATCTTATACATTTTAGGAGGTTTAGGTGTAGAGTATGAAAGTGTGCTTGTCAATTTAACCACACGAAGTGATGATCTATCATTGCCAAAAGTACAATTTGCTCTTCAAACTCATGAAGTTCGTCTAAATCAGCAAAGTTCCACATCTATTGTTCTGTATTCAGCTCAATATGCTAGCACAGATCTTCTTCTGCTTCTTGTGCGCCTAGAGGAAGTTTTTCCCAAGGCCGTGGTCGTGGCAGATTTCCAGGTCGTGGTCGAATGATATGTTAGATTTGTGGCAAAACTAATCACACGGCTGCGAAGTGTTTCAAGCATTTTGATGCTTCTTTTCACGGCCTGGAAATTGCTGGTTTCTCTTCACAAGGATCTTACTCTAGATCCTATTCTGCTGCCAACACTCAGGCCAATTATGTTAGTACTACTTCTAGTCCTCAGGCTTTTCAATCCAACACCTCACTTATGGATCATGGCAGTGCTTCTCCTCTTCTTATTGCCTTGTTAAGGACCTGAAAACACATCAAGTTCTATTGAGAGGAACACTCAATGATGGCTTGTACCAGCTTGATTTGTCTCACTTTCAGAGGCCTTCTCCTCTCAACTTTGGTTCTGTTTTGCTTAGTAAATCTGTTCCATGTAAGATTGACTCTTGTAGCTCTAGCACTAATAATAATGTTGCTCTATGGCACAACCGTTTAGGCCACCCCTGTACCAAAACTTTGACTCATGGTTTGCAAAATTTGAAGGTTAAAAGTCCTATTTCTACTCAGTTTTGTTGTGATGCTTGTAAAGTCAGTAAAATACATCAAATGAATTTCTCTTCCATTGTTCATCATACAACTAAACCTCTTCAGATTGTCCATAGTGATGTGTTGGGACCTGCTGCTACTTGTTCTATACATGACTATAAATATTACTTGTTATTTGTTGATGATTTTACAAGATACACTTTGATTTATCCTTTAAATTTGAAGTCTGAAGTTGCCACTGTGTTTCCTAAGTTCTTAGCTTTAGTAGAAAGACAGTTTTCCACAAAACTTTAGTCCATTCATTGTGATATGGGAGGTGAATATAGAGCTCTTTCTTCTGTTTTTCAAACTTTTGGTATAAATGTAAGACATTCTTGTCCTTATACTCACCAACAAAATGGGCTTGTTGAAAGGAAACACCAACATATTTTTGAACTTGGTTTAGCTTTACTATCTCAAGCTTCTCTTCCTTATAAATTTTGGTGGGATTCTTTTGCAACTGCTATTTACTTGATAAATAGATTACCTACTCCTGTGTTGAATCACATTTCTCCTTTTCAAAAGTTATTTTCTCAGCCTCCTGATTATCAATTTCTTAGGGTGTTTGGTTGTGCTTGTTTTCCTTTTCTTAGGCCTTATAATACTTCTAAGCTTCAATTTAGAAGTCAAAAATGTGTTTTCTTAGGCTATAGTTTAAATCACAAAGGCTACAGGTGTCTATCTTCTAGTTGAAGGATTTATATTGTAAGAACGGTCCAATTCAATGAATGTGAGTTTACATATTCATCTATCTTTCCATCCTCTGCCCCTGATCATTCTGAATCTTCTCAGCCTCTTCTTGCTTTACCTATTATTCCTTCAGTGGATCCTATTCCTTCTCCTTCTCTTACTACCTCATCTCCTTCTTTTGATCCACCATCTGCTCATTCTCTACAACACCAAAGCTCTCTTTCATCACCTTCCACAGCCTCTCCAACACATTCTTTAGCTTCTTCACCACACTCTGTCAATTCTTTTACCTCTCATGATCATCCTTCTACTTCTTTTCATCCTATGATCACCAGATCCAAGAATGGTGTTGATGATCACAGCTCACCTAATCAGACTACAATTGATAGACAACAGTTTTCCAGCAAACCCTAAAATTGCTAAGCTTGAATCGAAAAATCGAACGAGAAAAACGATCAACACTCAAAGATTTTAAGGGGGTTCGGCTCGTCACATCGGCCTACATCCACCGTCGAAGAATTAAACACAATGCACTATGAATTGGTTGTTGAAATCAGCTTACAAGAGTAAAACCTAATTTCTAGGGTTCTTAACCACTCTTTAAACCCTAATTCTCTCAGCTCACAAATTACAATGAATTACTGTAATTAGCTACAACCAGATATATATATATATATATATATATATATATGGGTAGAAGAACCCCTCAATCAATTGCTATAACCGATCAACCATGTGCAACAAATTTCTGTTATGAAAAAATGATTCTGCGCAGATAAGCCCTAGCCATAACTGCCATGGACCGGCAATTATGTTTATCCTTCCAGAGCCCGGTTCACCCCGATTCTGACCAGTTCTTCACAATCTGATTCTGGTTCTGAGCTTCCTGAATTATTTCTGAGTTGTTATGCTTCAATTCTTCACCTCAACACGTGAAATCATTTGATCTTCCGAACCTGTTCTTGAATTTAAACTTCATGCACTTTGGCCCAGCTTTTAACCTGAACCAAATCCCTGCAAAACACAAATTTTGGTCCTGGAAGAACCTTAGTTAACATATCTGCTGGATTATCAGCAGTTCCTATCTTAGTAGCTTCAATAATGCCCTTTTCAATTAAGTCTCTAACAAAATGCAACTTAACATCTACATGCTTACACCTATCATGGAACATTTGATGCTTAGCTAAGTGTAATGCGCTTTGATTATCACAGTGAATTGCTACCCTCTTTTGCTTGACAAACAGCTCATGAAGAATTCCCTTTAACCACACAGCTTCCTTCACAGCCTCTGCCATGGCCACAAACTCAGCTTTAGTGGTGGATAGAGCCACAATGGATTGCTGTATAGTCTTCCAACTCATTGATGTCCCATGTAGCTTGAAGATATAGCCTGTAGTTGATTTTCTTGTGTCTGGATTCCCTACAAAGTCTGTATCAACATAGCCTTCAAGTGGATTAGAAGTGTTAGTTTGTTGTTTGAAAACCAAACCTAAATCTGAAGTGCCTTGAAGGTATCTTAGCATCCACTTCACAGCTTCCCAATGCAATCTTCCTGGATTAGCCATAAACCTACTAATCCTACTCATGGCATATGATATGTCAGGTCTACTGCAGACCATAGAGTACATCATACTCCCCACAACATTAGAATAGAGAACATTCAACATATACTTCTTTTCTGCTTCATCTCTTGGCTTCTCTTCTACTGTGAGTTTGAATTGAGTTCCCAAAGGTGTAGTTACTGCCTTTGATTCATGCATGAGAAATCTCTTTAGAACCTTTTTAATGTAATCTGTTTGGTATAAGAATATCCATCCTCTAACTCTGTCCCTTTTAATATCCATCCCCAGCATTCTTCTTGCATCTCCAAGATCTTTCATCTCAAGCTGAGATCTTAACTTCTCCTTTAGTGCTCTGATCCTTTCCATGCTTTTGCTAGCTATAAGCAAGGATGAAAATATCGATATCGCATGTCGTATCGCAACTTTAATTTTACGGATATATCGATGTCGATATCAATATCGCATATCGATATCGCAAAAAATTTGAAAAAACAACGGAAATCTTATTAAAATTTTGGAAATTTAATATGAAATTTTAGGGATTATTTTTACACTTCATTACACATATATTCCACTCAAAATCACATTAAAATAATATATTTAAAACTAACATATAGATAATAAGCATTATAAATACTGTTTTTCGAATGAAAAATGATAATATATTACATAATACAAGACAAAATTACTAAAATTACATCATACAATACACTAGTACCAAAAGGATGACCTATGAGGTTCAAACATAGTAGATGGAATGTCATCTTGATCCAAGCAGTACTGATACCAACATATACATAATTAGCACTATTAAAATTTTACTAAAACTAATTATAACAATTAATTGTAAATACACAATTACAACATTACATTTTACGTGCTAGCTCCACTATAAAATAATTAATTGTAAAATTATGATTTTATAATAAAGTTCTATAAGTTAACTAAATACTTCACCTAACATATACATAATTAGCACAATTAAACATACCAATTTACAATATACCAACAATTAAACATAGCAATTTACAATATACCAACATATACATAATTAAAATTTTACTAAAACTAATTATAACAATTAATTGTAAATACACAATTACAACATTACATTTTACGTGCTAGCTTCACTATAAAATAATTAATTGTAAAATTATGATTTTATAATAAAGTTCTATAAGTTAACTAAATGCTTCACCTAACATATACATAATTAGCACAATTAAACATAGCAATTTACAATATACCAATAAAATGCTAGTTTTATCAACTAAAATTAAAAAAAAAAGATTAAATTTATATACCAATTCGTAGTTCTTCAAAATGACAATTGAGTGATATATATAGTGGTGCAAGTATTTCCTCTCCAATGGCAATGCCCTATATCCAAAAAAATAAATAAATTAGATACATTAAAATAGTCATAATCTATAAAGTAAATAATTGAAATTAATTTAATCAAAAATGTTAGGAGAGAGTTATTGATATGAGAGAATATCATACCTTGAACCTTAAATTGTATGATAGAAAATGTTCACTTGCCTTCAACATATATATATATATATATATAGAGAAATATATCATGCAAAAAAATTAGAAAAAAAAAGAAGTAAATGAAGTAATAATTGGTTAAAGGAATGGAAATTTAAAAAAGCCACAAAATATGGCTATATCCGTGAATGAAAGATTGATGTGAGGAGAATATATTACTTTCAATATCAAACACAATACATAATACAAAGTAAGGAAAAAAAATCACATAGTTCAATTTTGTGAATCAAAATCGCTTATTTTGATATACATGCGATATTTTGCGATATATCCGCGATATTTCCCAATTTCCATCCAATTTTATACTACACTGAACCGATATCGATATCGATGTCGATATTTTGTGATATTTTGTGAAATATCCGCGATACCCAGGAAAAAAAACATTAACACCCAATATCCGTATCGCAATATCCGTATCCGCGATATATCTGCGATATATCCGCGATATTTCGCGATATTTTCATCCTTGGCTATAAGCATATCATCAACATAGAGGAGAAGGTAAGTGTTAACCATCTTGTTCTCTTTCTGCAAATACACACAACTATCATAATTGCACCTTTCTAAACTAATACGCATCATGAAGCTGTCAAATTTCTTGTACCATTGTCTGGGGCTTTGCTTCAGACCATAGAGGGATCTCCTTAGTAAGCAAACCTTATTTTCTTCTCCTGGTTTAGTGAACCCTTCAGGCTGACTCATGTATAGAGTTTCATACAAGTTTCCATGGAGAAAAGTTGTCTTTACATCAAGTTGTTGTAGCTCCATATGTTCTCGAACCACCAAAGCCAAAAGTATTCTTATGGACACATGTTTTACAACTGGCGAGAATATCTCATTATAGTCTATTCCTTCCTTCTGAGTGTAGCCTTTTGCTACTAATCTAGCCTTATACCTGATTTGCTCCTTAGCTGCTACCTCAATTTTTCTTTTGAATATCTATTTGCATCCAATCAACTTCTTTCCTTCAGGTCTGTCCACTAGTTCTCAGGTGTTGTTCTTCTCTAAAGATAGAATCTCTTATTGCATCGCTTGTGCCCAATTTTCACAATCCTTTGATCTCATAGCAGCTTTATAAGTGGCAGGGTCTTCAAACTCAATATCCTGAGCAATACACAAAGCATAGTCCACAATGTCTGCTTGGCCATATCTGATAGGAGGATTTATTCTTCTCATTTGTTAGTAAGGTTATAGTTGGATAAGTCTGGAGCTTCTTCCTCCTGATCAGGTGGTTGATCATGACCATTTTCTTCTTCAGGAGCACTATATATCACTGGAATCTAAGTCTTTTTCCTCATTCCTATTCCTGCTATTTGATTGGAACTCCATCTGAATCTCAGTGTGCTGAGAGTCTGAGTGATCTTCAGAGTGATTTCTTAATCCTGGTGCTTGAGAATTCTGCTTATACCCCATAACCTCTTCCTTAAACACTACATCTCTGCTAATAAAACACTTTGGTGTTCCAGATTCTAAACTCCATAGCTTGTACCCTTTCACTCCACTTGGATATCCAATGAAGATACACCTAATTGCTCTTGCTTCTAGTTTATCATTTCTAGTATATGCAAAAGTTAGACATCCAAAAACTTTTAGAAATGAGTAATTTGGAATTTTAGAGTACCATACCTCATTAGGAGATTTGAATTGAATGGTAGATGAGGGGCTTCTATTCACCAGGAATGCTGCAGTTGACACTGTCTCTCCCCAAAAGGATTTTGGCAAGCCAGCATCCAGTAAGAGACACCTAACTCTTTCAAGCAAGGTCCTATTCATGCGCTCAGCCACACCATTTTGTTGGGGTGTTGCCACCACTGTCCTGTGCCTGGTGATTCCTCTATCCCTGCAGAAGCTTTGAAACTCCTCTGACAAGTACTCTAAGCCATTATCACTCCTTAAGTGCTTAAGTTTCTTTCCAGTTAGGTTTTCTTGTTGGATTAGCCATTCTTTGAACTTTTCATAAGCATCAAATTTTTGTTTCAAGACATAAACCCATACTTTTCTTGTATAATCATCAATGAAAGTGATGAAATACTTACCTCCATCATGAGTTTCAACCCTTGCAGGTCTCCAAATGTCAGAGTGAACATAATCAAGAGGACTTACAGTAGTATGTGTGGCTTTAGGAAACTGAGATCTTGTTGCTTTCCCCAAGATGCATTGCCAACACTTGGGAATCTTCAGTGTGCTTCCAGTTCCTATGAGTTTTTGTCTTGATAGTTCTAGGAGACCCTTCTCTCCTATATGTCCAAGTCTCTTGTGCCATAGATTTGCTTGATCTTCCTGAATTGCAGGAGCAGCACCTCCTATGACAGTGGATCCTTGCAGAATGAACAACCCGTTTGACTTGATTCCTTTCATCACTAGCACTCCAGCTTTTGTGACTTGAATCTCACCATTTTGAGTTCTATACTCACATCCTGCAGCATTCAATAATCCAAGAGAAATTAGATTTCTTTTTAGTTTAGGAATGTACCTGACATTTGTCAATTTTGTGATTTTGCCATCATGAAGTTTCAAACTGATAGTGCCAATTCCGTTAACCCTGTAGGAGTGATCATCCCCCCAATAACAATAGGCCTCATTCCTTCAGTTCTAAGTGATCAAACCATGATCTTATAGGGCACATGTGGAATGAGCATCCAGAATCTAACACCCACTCATCCTTTATCTCACAAGTTAGAACACAAAGCATGTCTGCACTATCATATTGCTCCTGAGCAACTGCTGCTTGCTGAGAGTTATTGTTGGCCATGTTCTTCTTCTTTCTTTCAGGGCAATTCCTCTTAATATGTCCAGGCTTGTGGCATGCAAAACATTTCCTCACTTCTGGACCTTCATTTCCTTGCCTAGTATTTGAGGTTTCAGATTTTGTTTGATTGTTGTTCTGATTTCCCTTCTTGAACTTCTTGGCCTTTACATTTAATCTTTCATCAACGTTTTGGTTCTTCCTATCAGCTTCAGTACCCAAGACCCTCGATCTTATTGCCATTTGTACTTCCTCAAGAGTAAGAGGTATTACTCTTCCATAAACTAGTGCATCCTTGAAAGATTGAAAAGATTTTGGAAGAGAGTTAAGAAGAAGTAGGGCCTTATCTTCATCTTTCTGCTTCTCTTCAATATTTTCAAGGTCATCAACGATCTTGTTGAATTCATCCAACTTTTCCAAGATTCTCTCTCATCCAATATCAGGAACAACCGGTTAGCAAGAGACTTGGTCTGATATAGAGCCTCCAACCTCCTCCATATCTCAAGTGCAGTCTTCTCTTGATAAACTTGACGTAATGCCTTCTCTCCCAAACAAAGTATGATTGAGCTTCTTGCTTTTCTGCAGATCTTGGATCGTTCTTCAGCCGATGGTGATGAAGACTCAGCTGGTTCATCACTGATCGCTTCCTCCCATCCTTGCTGTATCAACACTGCCTCTATCTTTGCCTTCCACAACGTGAAATCGCTGCTTCCGGTGAACTTCTCCACGTCGAGCTTCATGCCTGACATTCTGATGATCGGTGATCGATCGGAGTTCCCATAGACGGCGCCACTTGTTGATGATCACAGCTCACCTAATCAGACTACAGTTGATAGACAACAGTTTTCCAGCAAACGCTAAAATTGCTAAGCTTGAATCGAAAAATCGAACGAGAAAAACGATCAACACTCAAAGATTTTAAGGTGGTTCGACTCGCCACATCGACCTACATCCATCATCGAAGAATCAAACACAATGCACTACGAATTGGTTGCTGAAATCAGCTTACAAGAGTAAAACAATTTCTAGGGTTCTTAACCACTCTCTAAACCTTAATTCTCTCAGCTCACAAATTACAATGAATTACTGTAATTAGCTACAACCAGATATACATATATACATATATATATATATATATAGGTAGAAGAACCCCTCAATCAATTGCTATAATCGATCAACCATGTGCAACAAATTTCTATTATGAAAAAATGATTCTGTGTAGATAAGCCCTAGCCATAACTGCCATGGACCGGCAGTTATGTTTATCCTTCCAGAGCCCGATTCAACCCGATTCCGACCGGTTCTTCACAATCCGATTCCGATTCTGAGCTTCCTGAATTATTTCTGAGTTGTTGTGCTTCAAATGGTATATCCAAACCAAAAGCTTACTTGTTAGACTTATCCTCTCAAGAACCTGTTACAGTTACTCAAGCTCTCTCTTCACCTCATTGGAAGTTTGCTATGAAGGATGAATACAAGGCTTTAATAAGTAATCATACATGAAGACTTGTACCATATCACACTGATATGAATCTGATTACAAATAAGTGGGTGTTTAGGATTAAAACGAACTTTGATGACACTCTTAACAAGTACAAATCACGGTTGGTTGCTCGAGGTTTTCAGCAGAATGCAAGCATAGATTACTTTGACACCTATAGTCCTGTTGTGAAACCATTTACCATCAGACTTATGTTCACTCTTGCAGTCACTTGGGGTTGGCAAATTTAGCAGGTGGACATTAACAATGCTTTTCTTCATGGTCAGCTTAATGAGACTGTTTATATGTAACAACAGGAGGGATTTGTGGATTCTCAGTTTCCATCTTATGTTTGCAAATTGGACAAGGCATTATACAGTTTAAAACAAGCTCCAAATTCTAAGTATGACATGTTGAAGAGATTTCTCAGTCAGCTTGGATTAACACACTCTGTGTTTGATTCTTCTCTTTTCTTTTCTAACAAGAATGGTCAGTTACTTCTTGTATTGATATATGTCGATGATATTTTGATTACAAGTGATGATCCATCCTTGATCCATCATATTATCAAGGTCTTAAATGCTCAATTTGCTCTTAAACACTTGGGTGAAGTTAGTTATTTTCTTGGAATGGAGCCTTGTAGAACACATCTGTTAGGATGTATACTATAAGTCTAGCTTTTGTATGAACATCTTTATGATATGAGATTCATTGTGATCAAATGTTTGCATTTTATATTTGTTATATATATTATTGTTATTGTCCAGATTAGTCTATACTGTAGATAACATGGTGTGTGGTGTCACACAGAAGATCATGCTATCAGTTCCTTATAGATTATAAATAATAGCTCACAACCAAGATGGATTTGGACAAACCATTGGAACGGTTGTAGTGTAATTTGGTATTAGTCTATCTTGACTATAAAGTTACACTAGTACATTTTGTATGTATTGAGCAGGACCATATGAGGTTGTTCGATTTGTGCTGACTATATATAAAAGAACAAGACCTCTGTTATTATGGATGTACGTCTTCTTAATCCCTATATAATAACGGGCACGTGTACTCAGTGTTTGTTTCTTTAATTTGCCAATGGGTGAGATTTATTAATAAATCAATAGGCTCGGTGAATTGGGAGATAGCACTGTGTATATGGTGTGCTGTTGATTATAGAAGGAATCCGTGTCCTAATTATTTAGGATGATGATGTCCCCTTGAGGAGCTCATAAGGATTATCATGTAAACCCTGCAGGTGGATTTAATCTGACATGATAATAAAGATGAGTGGTACTACTCTTGGAATTAGATGTAAATTAATTAAGTTGTCAGTAACTTATTTAATTTATGGACATTCGATATCTTAAATGCAGGGAAATAAATGTACACATAATAAAGGAGCCCATATTGTAATATGGGATTAGGACGGTAGTTCAATTATAACTCTTTAGTGTACCCAGTTATAATTGATGGACTTAAGCGAGATGTTCGGGCTGAACACGGGACACCTAAGCCCATCAGGAGGCCCAACCTAATTCCTCCTCAGGGTCCCTGTTGTAGCCTATAAGTAACCCTAATATCAGCGCCTCCTAGATCATGTTTTTCTCAATCTCACGCAAATAAAAAAAACAGATTCGCTAGAGAGAACTGAGGAGGTGAGATTTCTGAATCTTTGGAAGATCGTCGCCCACACGACGTCCAAAGAAAGGGATAGGAATACGACAGAAGATCGTGAGGTTCAAGGTCCGTCGTTCGTTCGGTAGTTCTGACCTTAGAACTGGTTCATCT
This sequence comes from Scutellaria baicalensis, assembly GCA_005771605.1. Lineage (NCBI taxonomy): Eukaryota > Viridiplantae > Streptophyta > Magnoliopsida > Lamiales > Lamiaceae > Scutellaria > Scutellaria baicalensis. Next base: position 25,811,882 of record CM016724.1, read on the forward strand.
TCACCTATTACGGTGAACAAAGGTATATTTTTTTTTCGCTGTATGTTAATTATGTTTTCGATCCCGAATTAGATAATTACATAGAGTCGGCGATCCCGGTCAGGTCGATCCCCGTATGACGGCAAACATTCAAGAACTCGGTGATTTAACGAGGCCATAATAATTGGAATTTATGTTTTCCATATTTATTGCTTTTATATGTGTTATTCTTTTAAGCATGCTTTTATGTGTTTCATATGTTATGCATGTTAAAATCCCTTATGATAAATAACTAAGTGGGAGAGGGATCAACTTCAATAAGTCTCATAGCCTCCATTGCTGGTTTGTTAGTGATGCATTCAAACTTATATGTTGGCTTTAAGTGCCTTCTTCCATATCGGATGAGTTTGTTTGCGGATCACTAGATCAAACTTCCTTATGGATAATTATAGGAAATTATTTAGGAGCGTGTATCTTCCCCATCTGAAGAGGCACAAACCTAGTGTCAGGAACTAGCCTCACTTAGATTACCAATCAAGCTCAGCTCAATAGCTCAATAATCCACCAAATCAAGAAATTGCTACTCAACACAAACTTTAAGAATCGAATCAAGAAATCAAAGAAATCAACACACAATCAATTACGTGGTTCGGCTTAACAATGCCTACATCCACGGGAAACAGGCGAGGGAATTCTTATTGATAACTCGATCAACGTGTGATACAAAACACTCTAAAACACAACTCACTAAACAAAGAAACCTTAAATTGTGCAGCTCTCTTTTCTTATCAACTCTCTGAGTTAAACTCTACTATACAAGACAAAATGTAAACCTATATATAGACCTATCAAAAAACTAACTGCAGCAACAAGAAGCAATCAAATCCGTTAAGAATTGAGCTCTGAATCCTTTCTGAAAGATCAACTCGTTCTTGGATAATATCTTCAGCTTGAATCCTCCTAAGCCGTTGATCAGATGGACGGCCCAGATTAACTCTAATACCAACGGCTATCAACTGCTCCCCAACGACTTGAAAACGCATTCTCAGAAACGCGCTTCTTTAAGTAAAGAAGCGCTTTCTTTTTACTCTTTAAGGCTGGAAATAATCACAGCCCTTGGATCTGATCGACGGCCGAGATCTCCTCCTGCCTAACTAACAAAACAGATACAAAGACAGCAAACTACACACGCGATTTTATTAGTGAAAGAACGATTCTTTCAATACTTAGCAAATGGAAGCAAACTCGAGCTGAAACAATGAAAAAACACTTTCAAACCTCCACCTTCAGCTCTAGTTTCTCTTCTTTTGCTAAAACACTTACACTTTCTGATTTAAGTTCCTTTAGTAGAAGGTTCCCAACAAGACCCATTAAATCCATACACAGCCTAAACTCCTTTACTGGTAAGGCTTTGGTTAAAGCATCTGCAGGGTTAATTTCAGTGGGAATTTTACATACTTTGACTTCTTCTCTTTCAACTTTATCTCTTATGAATTGGAGCTTTACATCTATGTGTTTAGTACGTTCATGGAAGCCTTGATGCTTAGCTAGATGAATGGCACTTTGACTATCACAAAACACAGAGACACATGCTTAATTTATGCCAAACTCATGCAGTATGCCTTTCAACCAAAGTGACTCTTTTACAGCTTCAGTTAAGGCTATGTACTCAGCTTCAGTTGTACTTAATGCAACTACAGATTGTTGGCTAGTCTTCCAACTTATAGCAGTACCATATAGAGTAAAAACATAACCAGTTAAAGACTTTCTATTGTCTATATTAGCAGCAAAATCAGAGTCTACATAGCCAATGATAGGTTCATGTTCATCTGCCTTAGTTTTAAACTTTAAGCCAGTTTCAGTAGTTCCATTAATGTACCTTAAAACATGCTTGACAGTCTTCCAATGTTCTAAGCCTGGATCAGCCATGTACCTACTTATTACACTCATAGGATGAGCTAAATCTGGCCTACAGCATACCATTCCATACATGATGCTTCCAACTGCTCTAGCATATGGAATCTTATCCATTTCAGTCTTCTCTTCTTGAGTTTTAGGGCATTGCTCATATGATAGTTTAGTTCCTACACTTATGGGAGTACTGATGATCTTAGATTGATTCATTTGGAATCTAATAAGCACTTTCCTAAGATAATCAGTTTGGTGTAAGAAAACTCCACCATCAGTTTCATTCCTAATGATGTCCATCCCTAACATTCTCTTTGCTATACCTAGATCCTTCATTTCAAATTCAGTATTGAGCATCTTCTTGACTGAGTTAATACCATCTAAAGAGTTACTAGCAATTAGCATATTATCTACATACAATAATAAGAACACATAGTACTTAGAATCATACTTATAGTATACACAGTCATCATACTTGCTTTTAATAAACTTTGCTTTAATCATAAATTGATCAAACCTTAGATACCACTGCCTTGGACTTTGTTTCAAGCCATAGAGTGATCTGTTGAGCAAGCATACTTTTGAATCTCTATCTGGAAGATGTACTCCTTCTGGAATTTTCATGTAGATCTGTTCCTTTAGTTTCCCATGCAAGAATGCAGTGGTGACATCCATTTGATGGAGCTGCAGGTTAAAGTGAGATACAAGAGCAAGTAATATTCTAATAGAACAATGTTTAAAATAGGTGAAAAAAATTTCATTGTAGTCTACCCCCTCCTTTTGAGTGAAACCTTTTGCAACTAATCTTGTCTTGTACCTTATTGCTCCACCTTTTGATGCCTCCACCTTTTTTCTGAAAATCCATTTACACCCAATCAGTTTCTTTTATGTGTATCTTGACTATAAAGTTACACTAGTACATAAAAGAACGGGACCTCTGTTATTATGGATGTACGTCTTCTTAATCCCTATATAATAACGGGCACGTGTACTCAGTGTTTGTTTCTTTAATTTGCCAATGGGTGAGATTTATTAATAAATCAATAGGCTCGGTGAATTGGGAGATAGCACTGTGTATATGGTGTGCTGTTGATTATAGAAGGAATCCGTGTCCTAATTATTTAGGATGATGATGTCCCCTTGAGGAGCTCATAAGGATTATCATGTAAACCCTGCAGGTGGATTTAATCTGACATGATAATAAAGATGAGTGGTACTACTCTTGGAATTAGATGTAAATTAATTAAGTTGTCAGTAACTTATTTAATTTATGGACATTCGATATCTTAAACGCGGGGAAATAAATGTACACATAATAAAGGAGCTCATATTGTAATATGGGATTAGGACGGTAGTTCAATTATAACTCTTTAGTGTACCGAGTTATAATTGATGGACTTAAGCGAGATGTTCGGGCTGAACACGGGACGCCTAAGCCCATCAGGAGGCCCAACCTAATTCCTCCTCAGGGTCCCTGTTGTAGCCTATAAGTAACCCTAACATCAGCGCCTCCTAGATCACGTTTTTCTCAATCTCACGCAAAAAAAAAAAAAAACAGATTCGCTAGAGAGAACTGAGGAGGCGAGATTTCTGAATCTTTGGAAGATCGTCGCCCATACGACGTCCAAAGGAAGGGATAGGAATACGGCAGAAGATCGTGAGGTTTAAGGTCCGTCGTTCGTTCGGTAGTTCTGACCTTAGAACTGGTTCATCTTCACCTATTACGGTGAACAAAGTATTTTTTTTTTTCGCTGCATGTTAATTATGTTTTCGATCCCGAATTAGATAATTATATAGAGTTGGCGATCTGGTGGTTCCAACACACATCATGGTTTATACCTCACTCAGTCAAATTATATTATGGATATTTTGCATCAGGCAGGTCTTGTTCATTCTAAATCAAGCCTCAATCCATATCTCTCTGGTCTAAAGCTTCATATTCATGATAGTGATGCCTTTGCTCAGCCTACTCTTTATAGAAAAACAGTAGGTGCTTTGCAATATCTTTCCCTAACAAGGCCGAATATCTCCTTCATAGTTAATAAGTTGAGCCGATTCCTACACACTCCTACAGTTAAGCAGTGGGTTGCATGGAACACAACATCTTGGAATACTTTTTCGATAGGTTCCATATATGCATCTAGAGGGGTTGGCAAATGCTGATTTTGCTAGTTCAATTGATGATCGACGAAGCACTAGTGGGTACTGTATTTTGTTGGGTCCTAATCCTATTGTTTGGAGTAGTAAGAAGCAACATGTCGTTGCTAGAAGCAGCACTGAGGTGGAGTATAGAGCTCTTGCTCTAGCTACTACAGAACTTGTGTGGGTGCAAAGTCTTTTTCATGAGCTTAGCATATCTCTTGCTTCTCCATCCTTATGGTGGAGTGATAATCAGGGAGCTGTGAAGCTCACACATAGTCCTTCTTTTCATGCTCGTACGAAACATATCGAGATTGATAAACACTTTCTAAGGGAAAAGGTGCAGTCTAAAGCATTGGATGTTCGTTTTGTTCCTTCCTAAGATCAAGCAACAGATATATTCACAAAGGGTTTATCAGCACGACGCTATATATGAGTCACTTCGTTCAAGGCTTTCTCTTCCTTTCGATCCGGGTTCATCTCGCACTGGAGCATATTGAGTAAGCATGGATTCCACGTCAGCATGGAGCCCACGTCACGTCAGCATACAAATATCTCCATATTAGTTAGTATTTGTTAGCAAATTAGCAGTGTTAGTTACAGAGCTTCTCGTAGCTTCTTTCTTATTTTGATGAATTGTATAAATAGGCTACCTTGTATTTTTTATCAATTAATGTAATCAAGATATTCTTTGTCTATCTTCTTCATGAAGTTTCTATATGTTCAAGTTTAACAAAGACTTGCATGCCCTTTTAATATTCCATAAGAGTATCTTAACTGTCAAGCTGAAATCTTGAATTTCTTGATTGAATGTGTAGTTAACTTCACAGGTCAAATAATATATAAGCTAATTCAACAAGACATCGATGCTTCCTCAAAACAAAGAAAATTTGCACGACATAACCAGAAATAAATTTATAATGAACCATTGTGCAATCATGCAGATCCAGATCAAGGTTTTCATGACTTAAATTTTACCTATATTGAATGAATATAGTCGAATCATTTCAAGTACTGTAGACAACGCTTCTCTCCACGACAACAATTTATTTGGTTATGATAATAGTTTTTTCATGAACCAATTTCTTTGAACCGTTGTCGTTCTATAATTAAAGTTCTTGTAAATTAAAAAAAAAAAAAGTTATAACATATGAGAATATATGGTTGAACTCATGCAATATATGGTTAAAAGTTATAGATGGTGAAACACTATCTCATGAAATTAAATATTTGTGATGGACTTGTGTAAAATACATTGCATATGTGTTTTCTCTATCCTTAAAAGATTTCTCTATCCTTAAATACACAAAAAAACGAGAGATGATTTTTTCAAAGAAAGACAGTTGGATGACACAAAATGTGTTAGATGCCTAAAAGGGTTCTTCACTGATTGATTGATGAAGATAAAAAGTTAAAGAGAAAAGAATGTATATCTTGCTTTTATCTAAAACCATTCAATAAAAAGTAAGGAAAAGTAGACCTTTAATCATGAAACCTTTTAAAAAAAATGCCAAAACTATGCAAATTTTTGATTTTCCAAATCATAAAGGATAAAATCGCTAACCCTAAAAGATAATGGGTAAAATTGTCGGAACCAAAAATTTAATGGTTAAAGAAAATAATTAATTCTATTTAGTTATCAACTTCTCTACTTTATATTAGTACAGATAACTTATTACATCTCTTTTTTTTTTTTTTATTCTACGAATCTTTTCCCTAAATAATTACAAAAAAAACTAAATACCCATCAATTATGTAACTATGCAAAGTTTCAGATGCCAATGCCCTTATTTCCAACATCTTTCTTCATTACAACATTTCAAATGACTTGTCATTGGTAATTCCCACTTCCATTATTGGGAACTCATCTCACTTGAGGCATTAATTCTATGCCACCAATTTCATACTCTGTTAATTGTCAAGCACTTAAATTTTATATATAAGCTTAAGAGATGAAGCTTATGGATGGATTTATTCTGCCACTTGACCTTCTAACTAGCAACCATAAATGGAGATCACTAATTACTATCACATATTTGCCAATGTTGTCCTAATAGTGGTCTGCAGCCAAATGTTTTACATAGCCAAAGCAACTACAAACCTTGCCACAGATCAATCTGCTCTTCTTGCCCTCAAAGCAAACGTCGCCTTAGACCCTTGTCACATTCTTGTGAGAAATTGGACCGATTCAAGCTCCATTTGCAGTTGGATTGGCGTCACTTGCAGCTTGCGCCACCACAGAGTGAGTGCACTAAATATTTCAAACATGGGGCTCTCCGGCACCATTCCACCACATCTGGCAAACCTCTCCTTCCTCGTTTCCTTCGACCTCTCATACAATCATTTCAATGGCACTGTGCCTAATGAGTTGTCTCTTCTGCATCGTTTGAAGTTCATTTCTCTACAAAATAACAGCTTTTCAGGCTTCATCCCCATATCCCTCTCTAATTTATCAAATCTGCAATTCCTTCGACTTTCTAACAATCATCTACAAGGAAAAATTCCACAAGAACTGGGAAGACTTGGTAGCCTGCAGTCTCTGATTATTGAAAACAACCATGTTTCCGGTGCTATACCGTCAGCCATATTTAACATATCAACACTGAAAGAAATCGCTTTGACAACAAATGAATTGAGTGGCAATCTTCCCAATGACATGTGCAGTAATCTTCCACTTCTTGATGGGTTATACCTTTCTGAGAATCAGCTGAGTGGCCAAATTCCATCAAATATATCCCAATGCTCACAGCTTCGAATTCTATCATTGTCTTACAACTCTTTCAGTGGACACATACCAGCAGAAATCGGAAAATTAGTTTCACTTCAGATATTATATCTTGGACAGAACAATTTAAATGGTACGGATCAAATTGTACTTCATTCCAACGAACATATCTTTTCTCATTATGTTTCTTTTAAATATTATAATTTTTGGCAGGTGTTATACCAGGAGAGATTGCAAATCTTCAAAGCCTTATTATATTTAGTGCTGTGGGGAATCAGATTAGTGGGAACCTCTCAAGAGATATTTGCAATCTTACGACGATAGAAAGATTGGATCTCTCAAGAAACAACTTAAGAGGTGGGTGTTTGCAATTAATTTTATTTTTTGAAATTAGAAAAAGTGTTTATTGCAGAAATATTACTTATAGCAAAAGGTCGGTCGTGTTTGAGGATGGAAGTGATTTAGTCAAAGAATCATCCAATTTAATTCAATTATTTTTCATCGAAAATTTTGACCTCCGGTGAAATTTATTTCGGAGTCTAGTCCTTATTAGCAAAACCCTCTTATAAATCTCACGTGAAACAGTTCTACGTGTTTTTACATATTGTTTATAACATTTAAAAAAACCTAAATCATATATAGGTCTGCTGCAAAAGGTTGTAGTTAAGTTTTTTTTTTTTTAAATAATGAATATAAATTCAATTTTTTTTTAACTTAAAAATTCATTCTTTGATGATATATCAAATTCATTATTTTTATGATGTTACAATTGTTATTTTATCATATATATAAAGTAAAATAATTGATAACAAGTAAAGTAAATTAAGTAACTAATAGAATTGTGTTCATTGAATAAGAACTTTCAATAAATTCCACAAGTTAATTACTTTTTTACCCATTAACTCTCTGGTTTTGGCAACTTTACCCATTATCTTTTCGGGTTGACGATTTTACCCTTTATCTACTAAAAATTTGGAAATTTGACCCAAATCAGCCCAAATTGTCAAATAACGTGCACCCTAGTTTGACACTATTTTGCCAATTAACTTATCTGTTTTGGTAATTTTACCATTAACTTATTTTTTGGCAATTTTGTCCATTAAGTTTTTTAGTTTTATGTCCTTATTGGGTATCATGTGCCAATTACATGCGAAATAATCCCGATTTGGTTGTTCAGGCTGAATTTGGGTCAAATTTCTGATTTTTTGAAAGATAAAAGAGAAAATTGTCAACCCGAAAAGATAATGGGTAGAATTGCTAGAACCAAAAAGTTAATGGGAAAAAAAATTAACTCTAAATTCCATATATCTATATAATGATGAAAATTAATAAAATATTTGATATTTCAAGAAAAAAACACATATTAATGAAGTTAATAATTTTAATTTAGTTTTCATAAGTCATAATTTCATATTAAATAAACTCTTCATCTAAAATTACTTTTCAATATATGATATAGAACTTATTATTGTTTATAGTTTTTAATTTATTATATACATATATATTTATATTTATATTGCATATAGAAAAGTATAAAAAAAAACAAATCTTAAAATTTTAAGTTTTAGTAAGTTTTAATTTCATTGTTCTAGTTTTAGCTCTAGTAGATAGTGAACTATAATGTGAAGGTTAAAATAATATATGTTGTCAGTAACTATTAGGTAAAAGTGACAAAAATATGGCCTATGTTTACCCTATTTATGACCTTGACTTTTAATTTTACCACTTCTTGAAAATACCCCGTAGGTTACACTTTCTTGTCAAAAATACATTATCACCTGCTGTAGGAGTTAACTTGATGACGTGACCGGTTTTTCACGTGTGGAATATAATGTTCAATTTTTTTTTCCACATCAGATAGGGTGTCCATGTCAGCTGATCTCTCTCTAATTAACCTATGTCTAGAAACAAATAAATGGAATAGAAATATCAAACATGAAAATATCAAGAAAATCAAGATTCAAACAAGGATCCTAAGACAACGATTCCATTCTACTTCAATCAAGTTTACTAATTTAGCAAAAATCAACCTCAAAGGGTTACTGTCCATTTTGCGTCCATTTATTTTTGAATTTTCAATTTTAGTCCAATTAAAGCAAAAAATGTCACTACTGGGTCCATTGCTGCCCAGAAAATCGATTTTCCGGCCAGTTGCCGACGATTGCATCTCAATTGTCCCAAATTTTGGTTTTTCCGACCGAATTGAGCTGATGTGGCTTACCGGATCCTACATGGCAGAACAAGTCAGAAAATGCGGATTGGTCGAGAGAATGCCACGTGGGATCCGGCAAGCCACGTCAGCTCAATTCGGTCGGAAAACAAAAATTGGGGCCGATTGAGATGCAATCGCCGGCAACCGGCCGGAAAATCGATTTTCCGGTGGGAAATGGACCAAATAGTGACTTTTTTTGCTTTAATTGGACTAAAATTGAAAATTAAAAAATAAATGAACGTAAAATAGACAGTAGCCCTTTAAGTGGACGAAAAAAGAAATTTACCTAGATAGACAGATCAAAAAATAGGAATAGTCAAATTAATTTCAGTTTATTTACCAAAATTGGTTGTTTTAGGTTATAGCAGTAAAAGGGATTAACTTCAAGTGTGCTTTTGACTAAATTAATTAAAGGAAGTAATTTTGATCTTCTTCTTTAGATGTAAACACCTCTAGTTAAGTAAATAAATATGACAGATTCATGCATGCAATACAACTTGCAAAATAATTGGTGATGTAATGCTTACTTCTCATTCTTAGCAGGCGTTCTACCGAAAGAAATTGGAAATCTGGCAAATTTACAATCCTTATATTTACGCTACAACAACTTCACAGGTGAAAGATAAATTCAGAGTAGTACTTCTTTCTTTCTTTATATTTGCATTTGTAGTGCTTACCTTTCATTTTGCATGTATGGCAGGTGTTTTACCTAAAGAAATTGGAAATCTTACAAATATAAAATTCTTGTATCTCAGCTACAACAACTTCACAGGTGAATGATAAATTCAGAGTAGCACTACTTTCTTTCTTTATATTTGCATTTGCAATGCTTACCTTCCATTTTGCATGGCCACAGATGTTTTACCTAAGGAAATTGGCAACCTTTACCAAATGGAGGTCTTAGCTTTAGGATTCAACAACTTCTATGGTTTGATTCCATCCGAGATCTTTAATATTTCATCTCTTTTACGTCTTTCACTTTTTAAGAATGGTCTATCGGGTACTCTTCCAACCAATTTGTGCTTCGGGTTACCTGTTCTTGAAGAAATGATCCTCTCTATAAACTACCTGAGTGGAGTAATACCCAACTCTATTTCAAATTGTTCGAACCTTTGGGGACTCGGACTAGCTGTTAACGATTTTACTGGTTTTGTACCTCACTTTTTTTGGAAACCTAAAATTCCTCAAACGTGTTCAACTGTTTCGCAACCATCTGGAATCACATTCTTCAGAATTGAGTTTCATTACCTCATTAGCAAATTGCCCATCTTTAGAATATTTTGCGATTAATGATAATCCTCTCCATGGTGTCATTCCAGTTTCCATTGGGAATTTATCATCCTCTCTCGAAAAATTCTTTGCTTACAATTGCAACATTAGGGGTCGCATTCCTGCTAATATTGGCAATTTAAGCAACTTGGTCATATTATCACTAGAAGAAAATGAGCTGTCTGGAAATATTCCTCATAGTGTCAATCAATTGCATAAGCTTCAATCATTATCTCTAAGTGAGAACAATCTGGGAGGTACAATCCCTAAAGGACTGTGTGATTTATACAGCTTGTTTATCCTTGATTTAGGACAAAATAGGTTAGCAGGTCCGATTCCTAAATGTCTAGGAAATGTCTCTTCTTTAGGAAAGGTTTATCTCGCTTCCAACATGTTGACTTCCAGCATACCACCAAGCTTATGGCACCTCAAAGATTTGTTGCTGCTACACCTGTCCAATAATTCCTTGAGTGGATTTTTACCACCGGAGATAAGTAATTTATTGGCAGCAACATCAATTGATCTATCAATGAATCACTTGTCAAAGTCTATCCCAACCACAATTGGGAACTTAATAAATTTGATTGAACTATCTTTGGCACATAATAGACTTGAAGGGACCATTCCATTGTCTGTTGGGGGCATGCTTAATCTGGAAACACTAGACTTCTCTTACAATAACCTTTCTGGTTCGATCCCAAAGTCCATTGAAAACCTTCAAAACCTACACTCTTTCAATGTCTCTTTCAATGATTTAAGTGGAGAGATTCCTACTGATGGCCCGTTTAGAGACTTCACTATGGATTCTTTTATGGCCAATAAAGCATTATGTGGAATCCAGAGGCTTCATGTCCCTCTTTGTCATGTTGATTCGATTAGCAAATCAAGGAAAAGGAATGTGAAATGTGCTCCATTTATTCTTGCTGGAGTGATTGCAGTAATTATTGTTATCTCAGTGGCCTTTATCTTTATAAGATACAGAAGAAAAGATAAGGCTGGTATAAGAACTGATGACCAAGAGCCTATAGTCTTGGAAAGAATTTCCTATTACGAAATCATGCAAGGAACTCAACAGTTCAACGAAAGCAATTTAATAGGTTATGGGAGTTTTGGTTCTGTTTATAGAGGGATTCTTAGAGATGGGAAGGTTATTGTAGTGAAGGTGTTTAATATGCAAAACGAAGCTAGTTTCATGAGTTTCGACGTGGAGTGTGAAGTACTACGTAACATTCATCATAGAAATCTTACTAAAGTCATAAGCAGTTGCTCCAATGAAGATTTCCGAGCATTAGTACTTGAATATATGTCCAATGGAAACCTTGAAAAATGGTTGTATTCCGACAACTATTGTTTGGATATGATGCAAAGATTGAATATAATGATCGATGTTGCATCTGCACTAGAGTATCTTCATCATGGCTATTCAACACCCGTTGTTCATTGCGACTTGAAGCCCAGTAATGTGTTGCTAGACGAAGAGATGATTGGCCATGTATGTGATTTTGGGATAGCAAGACTTTTGGGCAACGAGGAGAGCATGGTGATAACCAACACCCTAGCAACATTTGGTTACATTGCTCCAGGTTCAATATTTTTTTGATTCTACATATAGATTACATTTTTAATCTAACATTATCCTCTTGCATAAGGAATTTTTTTTAATGCATCTAGAGTATGGTTTGGAAGGGCAAGTTTCAACAAGGTGTGATGTTTATAGTTATGGTGTGATGTTGATGGAGACGTTTACAAGGAAAAGTGTTGGGAAATCCTCTGAGAATTTCCATCTGATTTAATAGATCAGAAATCTCGTCATATAATCGATTATTGAGTGTAATCTAACATGATAAATTAATTAAACGGAAGAAGAAGATATACGAGATACCTTTTGAAGCGTGTCTAAGAACACTACGCTTCAACCTGTCCAAGCAATCTGCCCTTGTAAACTCGGCTTCAAACCTTCAAGTCTTCTCCGGTGTTCTCTAGAATTCTCTCTGCAGTATCAACGTGTGTGGGCACGTTTGTTGTGAACGCGTCTTATAAGCAGAAAAGAAACTGCTTACCACGTTCTGTTCCCACGTTCTATTCCGGATAGAAACAGAATCACGGATATTTCCCACGTTCTGTTCCGGATAGAAACAGATAAAATCCTATCAGTTAAATATTTATCTCATAAATATCTTTTAACTGATATTTTTATCCGGATAGTCCAACAACCTCAATTATACTGCATTATATATCATAATATATTAAATTCATATTAGAGCCACCGAAGGGACCTAATCGGACCCAATTAAATTAAGCTCCAATAAATTAATTTTGACTCAATTAACTCTTAATCAGTCAAATTAATTTATTAATCTCGTTCAACTCCACTATAAGTACGAGATTGCACTCTTAATTAAATTGGAATTACTGAAGTAATTAATCAATAATATGTATCCTCTGATTGATCGATCCAACATATTACCCCCTTCGATCAATTAAAATTTTGGAATAGGCTATCATGACCAATATGCCATCATTCCAATATTCATCAATCTCACATCTCAATTTCTATCTGATAGTACCGTGTGATCACATCACACAATTTGATTCAACAAGAATGTTGAATACTGAGCTCAGATTTGCTATCAACAGAAAAAACAGTGAGACCATGATCATGCCTATTAAATAGGTGAAGGTGTCTGATATTGCAAGTATATGTTCTTCATTATTTCACTTTAATTCCCAAGACACTGAGATATTGATCAAAAAAAATCTCACCCATTAGCACCTCAAAGAACTTCAAGTTAGTAACAAAATTACACTATTTGCTCAAGATTAAGGTAATACATGCGTCAATCAATGAATTAAATCGTATGGTCAAACACAATTTTAAATTCATATGATCCCATCCAATACACCATTTGTGTATCCTCAATTCCATTACCAAGTCAAAGACAAACTTTAATAGAATTGAGATGATCTTATCAAAATAAATTGCCCAATTTATTTACTGATCACGGACAAAAATTTTATGGATTGAATAATAAATTGAATCTTTCTATGGTTAACTACTTAAGCACTCAATTTAAAAATATCTACAATCCATGGACATATGCAATGCTCAAACAAAATAGAACAAATCATTTTATTTCAAAATGTCTGACATGAAAGATAATAAATTTACTCAAGGGCATAAAACAAATACACTAACAACATATCTCTCCCACTTGCCCTAGAGTAAATGGGACATGTCTAGTATACCCATATTCCTAATATGACCCTCAAAGACCCCACTGGATAAGCTCTTAGTAAAGGGGTCAGCAAGATTATCTGCAGTTGCAATCTTGCACACCGACACTTCTCCTCGTTGAACTATATCCCTTACAAGGTGATACTTCCGCTCAATGTGCTTTCCACGCTTATGGTTTCTAGGCTCTTTTGCATTTGCCACTGCTCCACTATTGTCACAAAACAGAGTAATGGAATGTGACGCAGAAGGAACCACCTCGAGGCTTAAAAAAAAATTTCTGAGCCATACAGCTTCTTTGGCTGCTTCGCAAGCAGCCACATACTCAACCTCCATTGTGGAATCAGCAATACATGATTGTTTTACACTCCTCCAAACAACAGCTCCGCCACCAAAAGTGAATAATGACCCTGATGTAGATTTTCGAGAATCTCTATCAGCTTGAAAATCAGAATCAGTATATCCTACCGGCACTAAATCTGATGCTGTGTATACCAACATATAATCTCTTGTTCTCCGAAGATACTTGAGAATATGTTTTACAACAATCCAGTGTTCAGGTCTTGGATTTGACTGATATCTACTGACCATACCAACAGCATAACAAATATCTGGTCTGGTACATACCATTGCATACATGAGACTTCCTACAGCAGATGCATAAGGAACTCGTTTCATGTATTCCACCTCACTAGGAGTTTTTGGAGATTGCTCCCGTGACAGGTGGATTCCATGTCTAAAGGGGGTCAGACCTTTCTTGGAATTCTGCATGGCAAACCTCACCAATATTTTTTCAATGTATGAAGCTTGGGATAAAGCAATCATCCTGTTTTTCCTATCTCGAAAGATTTGGATTCCTAAAACATAGTTTGCTTCTCCCAAGTCCTTCATATCAAACTGTTGTGCCAACCAGTGTTTTGTTGATGTTAACAGTCTCACGTTATTACCAATAAGTAGGATGTCATCCACATACAACACGAGAATAACTACATTCTTGCCTTCAATCTTTTTATAGACACAAGGCTCTTCAAGATTTTGATCAAAACCGCAAGTTTTAATTGCTTGATCAAATCTAATATTCCAGGTCCTAGACGCCTGCTTCAGTCCATAAATGGACCTTTTCAGTTTGCATACTCTATGCTCTTGACCATTTTGGATGAAACCCTCTGGTTGCATCATATAGATGCTCTCGTCAAGATTTCCATTAAGGAAAGTTGTCTTGACATCCATTTGCCACACCTCATAGTCAAAATGAGCTGCAATGGATAAGAGAATGCGGATAGACTTTAGCATGGCCACCGGTGAAAAGGTTTCTTCATAATCGATCCCTTCTCTTTGGGTATAACCCTTGGCAACCAATCTAGCTTTAAAAGTCTCCACTTTTCCATCTATTCCTCTCTTTCTCTTGTAGATCCATTTGCACCCAATGGGTTTTACCCCTTCAGGCTTATCTACAAGATCCCAGACAGAGTTAGTGTACATGGAATTCATTTCTGAATCCATGGCACTCCTCCAATGATCAGCGTCTACATCTTCTATAGCCTCCCTAAACGAAGTGGGATCTTCCTCTTGCTCAATGGAGACTGCCTCAAAAGACTCTTCATAAAGCAAGAATCTGGAAGGTCGTCTAACGACTCTCTTACTTCGTCTAGTCGCTATAGGTTCCTCGATGACTGGAGGTTGTTCTTGTTCTGCATGTCCTTCGATATCCATTTCTACACCTAAAGGCGAATGAATAATAGGATCATGATCTTCTACTACCTCATTAATTGGAGAACCAGTTAGCACTGGAGGTGGAAGCTCTGTGTGTCTCCCACTGGATCCAATAGCTGATGGTGGTAGACTTATGAATTCAGAATGAATAGGTTCAATGCGGATCTCTGGATTTGATGAACTAGGAATATCTTCCTTCACCTTTTCCAAAAGAACTATATTCTTGGATTCATTCTCTTCTATGTATTTGTCCTCTAAGAAGGTCGCATTTGTACTTACAAATACCTTCTTGTCTTGAGGACTATAGAAGTAGTAACCTCTTGTCCCTTTAGGGTATCCTATAAACATACATAATTCTGATCTTGATTCCATCTTATCTGTCTTACCTTTGAGCACGTATGCTGGACATCCCCATATCCGAGTATGACTTAGATTAGGCTTACGCCCATTCCACAATTCGAGGGATGTCTTAGGTACAGACTTAGACGGAACTAGATTCAATACATACATCGCCGTTTGTAGTGCATATCCCCAAAAAGAAGCACTAAGGTTTGAGAAGCTCAACATAGATTTGACCATGTCTAACAAGGTCCTGTTTCTCCTTTCCGAGACACCATTCTGTTGTGGAGTATTTGGTGCACTCAATTGAGATAAAATCCCATTTTCTGTCAAGTATGCTCTAAAGTCGCTAGATAGATACTCACCACCTCGATCTGATCGAAGTGTTTTTATGTTCTTACCTAATTGTTTTTCCGCTTCCAGTCTAAATTCCTTGAATTTTTCAAGTGCCTCAGACTTGCGGACCATTAGATAAACATAAACGTATCTTGAGTAGTCATCAGTAAAAGTGATGAAGTACTCATATCCACCTCTAGCTTGAACTTTAATTGGTCCACATACATCAGAATGTACTAATTCCAAAACTTCTTTGGCTCTAAGTCCTTGAGACTTAAAACACCTCTTAGTCATTTTACCCTCCAAACAAGATTCACATACGGGCAAAGGTTCTACCTTTAAATCAGTTAAAGGACCTTCCCTTACTAGCCTTTGAATCCTATTAAGATTAATATGACCAAGTCTTAGGTGCCACAAGTAAGTCTCATTAGTTGGAGATAACTTTATGCGTTTTGATGTGTGATATAGAAAGTTGTCGGTTGGTTTTAAGATATACAAATCATTATCCAAATGTCCCTTACAGATAATAGCTTTATTAAAAGAAATATCAACCGCCATTGAAGAAAAATGAATATGATATCCTTGTTTAAATAACAAAGCAACAGAAATCAAATTTCTAGTAATGTCTGGGACATAATAACAATTACTTAAAACCAAATGTTTCTCATTCGAAAAATAAAGATAAACATTCCCGACAGCTTTTGCAGATACCACAGCTCCTGTGCCAACCCTCATGGAATGATCCCCTTCATTAAGCTTTCTGGTTACTTGGAACCTCTGCAAAGTATTGCAAATATGGTTAGTGGCTCCAGAATCTACTATCCAAGTATCTGTAGAATCAACCACTAAACAAGACTCAATAAAAGATAACTCACCCTTTCCTTGTTTCTTTGCTAGGTAAACCGGGCAGTTTCTCTTCCAATGACCCTTTTCCCCGCATTCGAAACACTTTCCTTTTGGTTTCCCATCTGATTTCTCTTGAGTTTTAGGCTTCTTTGCTACTTGTTGTGGACCCTTCTTGTTAGACTTCTTCCTTTTTCCACCATTACCTTTCGGTTTGGTTGAGGACAGTCCAGCAGAAGCAACAACGAAAGCATCACCATTTTGGACTTTAAGAACACTTTCAGCATTTTGAAGCTCTTTCATCAGTTCGGTCAAGGACATGTTCAGCTTATTCATGTTATAAGTAACTTTGAATTGTGAGAACATCTCAGGGAGAGTCTCTAAAGCCATGTCAACTTGAGTCTCCGCACTGATCTCAGCCCCCAAAACCTCAACCACGTTGAAATGACCAATCAGCGTAAGCATATGGTCTCTCACGGACGTCCCAGGTTTCATACGCAGGTTCATAATGTTCCTAATGGCAGCCTGACGTGCTTGACGTCCTTGATGTGCAAACATTTCTTGAAGACTTTCCATGATTTCAGTGGATGTCCTCATGAACTGATGTTTTTGTTGCAACACATTTGAGATAGAACCCAAAATGAAGCAACGAGCCATGTCATTAGCATGAATCCACTTATCATAAGCCTCCCTATGTGCATCAGTTGACTCATCAGTAGGGATTTCGGGACAAGGTTCAGTTAGCACAAATTTGAACTTCTCAGCAGTGAGAACAATCATAAGATTGCGTTTCCAGTCAATGTAATTTTCTCCCACTAGTTGGTTCTTATTCAATATCAAAGACAAAGCGTTTGCAGACATTTTCTGAAATTAAATAAATTAAAATTTATGAGCATACATAATGATAGAAAGCAATAAAGAAAACAAATCAAGTAGACCCAAAACTACTTTATGTGATTACCACCTAAAACCCCAAAATCATAACATACCCCTCTATAGGAGAAGTAAATGTTAATTTATGGCTAGGCTTGGACTCTCCCACTAAATCAAACATCTCGCATCTCATGGTATGTTGATCTAGTATCACATTATTTTGGCCATCAATAATATTGATTGGATATTCTATAGGAAGTCCTCTCAATATTTCGATTTAAGTGTATAACCCTTATATTAATGAATTTTCAATTCTTGTAATCAAGAATGAAATCTATAGGATAAACATACTTAATCAAATTGAAAATCAATTACCATTATTGGGCTCAATCAAGTAACCGAAACAATGTAACCCTCCTATAGGGAGACCAAATAAATTGGCACAAGGTGTACATAAATTCTTACTTATGAGCAAATAAGGGAAGCCACGGGCTAATAAAATGAGCCCTCACACACTTAATATTTTGTTAAATTGGGTTTTAATAAATTGATATTAGTCCAACCATTTTAA
This sequence comes from Scutellaria baicalensis, assembly GCA_005771605.1. Taxonomy (NCBI): domain Eukaryota; kingdom Viridiplantae; phylum Streptophyta; class Magnoliopsida; order Lamiales; family Lamiaceae; genus Scutellaria; species Scutellaria baicalensis. Next base: position 25,830,021 of record CM016724.1, read on the forward strand.
CTCTTAAAATAGCTCAAATATCAATCATAGTATGCATGATAATTTAAAATCCTAGAGCGGTGTTCATGCGATTTCTATATGACATGTTATATGAATGACAATTAATATATATAAAGCATCTCATGCAAAATAAAATAAAATAAGGAACAAATCTTATGGCCCATCCTAGACACAAAATTACAAACAAATGAAAATCAATTGGGCCACAATCCGGCCCAATTCTTCAAAGCCCGTTTGTAATATCTTTTGATCCCAAAAAAACAGCAGCCCATAAAATCCAGTCCAAAGCTATTGGCCCACTAGAATTGCAGCAACATAGCCCCAATAATGGCCCAACAGAATAACATGGGCACACCAAATTTTGGGCCAAAAAAATGAGCCCATTCAGCACTTCATTCTGCCATTCTGCATCATCTCCATCCTTTTGTCACGACGGCAGCGCTGCTGACCCTTTTTTTTTTCTTTTTCTTTTTCAGCAGCAGAGAAGGAATACATTGAACTCCAATAGAACCAATAGAAAACAGAAAAAAATACAAAACAAACTTATCACGAATCCTACTTCAAATCTAACAAGGGGAAATTATGGAGACGTAATCCACCCCCTTGTTTACAGACTCGAAATATACAAAATACAATTTGTATCAAAACTAGGCCATAAATTGTTCACCAATTAAAACATTCATCCATAACAAATAAATCACATACACTAACACCGCTCATGATAGCATCCATAAAAAAAATTAATTCATCAAAGAGTACACAAAATAATATCAAAACCTATGGCTCTGATACCACTTGTTGGGAAATCCTATGAGAATTTACATCTGATTTAATAAATCAGAAATCTCGTCATAGGATCGATTATTGAGTGTAATCTAACATGATGAATTAATTAAACGGAAGAAGAAGATATACGAGATACCTTTTGAAGTGTGTCTAAGAACACTACGCTTCAACCTGTCCAAGCAATCTGCCCTTGTAAACTCGGCTTCAAACCTTCAAGTCTTCTCCGGTGTTCTCTAGAATTCTCTCTGCAGTATCAACGTGTGTGGGCACGTTTGTTGTGAACGCGTCTTATAAGCAGAAAAGAAACTGCTTACCACGTTCTGTTCCCACTTTCTATTCCGGATAGAAACAGAATCACGGATATTTCCCACGTTCTGTTCCGGATAGAAACAGATAAAATCCTATCAGTTAAATATTTATCTCATAAATATCTTTTAACTGATATTTTTATCCGGATAGTCCAACAACCTCAATTATACAGCATTATATATCATAATATATTAAATTCATATTAGAGCCACCGAAGGGACCTAATCGGACCCAATTAAATTAAGCTCCAATAAATTAATTTTGACTCAATTAACTCTTAATCAGTCAAATTAATTTATTAATCTCGTTCAACTCCACTATAAGTACGAGATTGCACTCTTAATTAAATTGGGATTACGGAAGCAATTAATCAATAATATGTATCCTCTGATTGATCGATCCAACAAAAAAACCAAGTGATGACATGTTTGTTGAAGATTTGAGCTTAAAGAATTGGGTTCAAAACTCACTTCCACAATCGTTAAATGAGGTTATAGATGCCAACTTATTCGTGAATCTTGATCAACCACATTGCCAAAAAATGGTGCATTGTGTATCATCCATCTTGGTGTTGGCCTTGAATTGTTGTGCAGAATCACCGAGTGATAGGATAAATATGAAAAAAGCTCTGACGCAACTGCTGAAAATCAAATCTCAATTTGCCATGTAATACAACCATGTAATAGAACAACCAATCTGTGTAACTCACAGAAGCCCTCTTGATTCGCGATTGTTGTTTTCTAGAAATAATCTTTGGATCTTTTACTAATCTGTGTATTAATTGAGAAAGTGTTATACAGTGAATGTATATGGAGGGAGGAACATAAATTCTCATTTCTCTCGCGTGTTGCCCAGTTTGTTACATAACTTTTATTAATTTGAATTTTTTTATAACATAATGTATTGCTATTCTATCTTACATTTTTTAAACATGTCCAACATAAACTATTTTTAATCTGATTTAAGTAATTAGATTTTAAAAAATTAACAAATAAAACGAAGATAGTATTTTCCATAGAAAATGAAAAAAAAAAATTGGACAAAACTTTGGGAGTTTATAATTGCATAATTAAATGTGAACTTATACCATTAAAATTTAAAAATATTCTTTTTTTCTTTGTAAAATTTTAAAATATTTAAATAATCTAAAATCATAGATAATGACGGGATGCCATGATTGTTAATGTGGACTTTTCAATTCTAGCTTTCATGTAAGCAGAAAGTTATATTTTGAGTAAAAATTTATTAAAATTGAAACAAACAAAAAAGGTAGATAACAAAATTTAAAATATATAAATTGTTGGTAGAAATGTGGACAATATCTAGACAAAGATTTATTTTCTTTACACTTCAAGGAAATATTGGGTCTCAAGGGTAAAGAGGTCATTCCATATCAATAATCAAGAGCATAACCCATAATTTGTAATGATTGATGCTCGAGGATAAAAAGTTAAAGAGAAAAGAATACATATCAGTTAACGTTTGAACCTTTAGAAAAAAGAATATTTTCTCTAATGCTAAGTTGTTAACAACTGGCTGAATAGTGTTTTACAGAAAATTAAATGTGGATTTCAAATATTTAGAAGAGTTAATAATTTTTTTAACCCATTAGCTTTTTGGTTCAGACAATTTTACCCATTGTCCTTTTGGGTTAGTGATTTTATCATTTATCTTTTAAAAAATCAGAAATTTTACTTAAATTTAGCCCGAATAGCCAAATCGGACAATTCGCATGTGATTGGCACGTGATACCCTATAAGGACAGAAAATTGAAAAAGTTACTGGACAAAATTGTCAAAACAAATTAATTAATGGGTAAAATTGCCTGAACATAGCAGTTACTGGGTAAAAATAGTGTGAAAACTAGGATACATGTGCTAGTCACGTGCGAATTTAGCCCGATTCAGCAGTTTAGGCTGAATTCGGGACAAATTTTTTAATTTTCAAAAGATAATAAGTAAAACTGTCAGAACTAAAAAATTAATGAGTAAAAAAAGTAATTAACTCTATTTAAAATATCAATTATGAATTTTGAGGTGAAGCATCTTCATTAACAGCATTGAGTTTAAATACATCAATGACAAAAAAATGTCAAAATATCCACTGTGGATAACACTGTTTTACATATGACATGTAATTATTTTATCCCCTAATTATAAGGAAGGTGAAATTAATATGTTTGATGTTTGACTCATCAGTGGGTCGATTGATAGGGTAGTAGGACTGATACAGATATCACACTTAACATTAAACATAAATAACTTTTTGCATCATAACTTTTTCCTTCTATGAATATTTTTCTCTAAATAATTTCAGAATTACTAAAATACACATAAAAAAATGTAATGATAAAGTCCTTATTTCCAACATCTTCTTTAGCTCATTGCAATTTTTTTTAGATGATTGTCTCTGTGATTGATGTGTACGACAAAATTCCCACTTCCATTAATTAGAACTTATCTTCACTTTCAGACATTCTATGCCTCTTTCATATTTCCAGTCTCTATTAATTCTTGCTCGCAATGTATGAATTCTGGGATTAGACTCTCTAGCTAGCTACCATAAATGGAGGTCACGAATCACTATAACATTTTTGCCAGTATGATTTACTACTGATCTCCACCCAAATATTAATTTCCTTAGCCAAAACAACTACGAACCTTGCCACGGATCAATCTGCCCTTCTTGCCCTCAAAGCAAACATCGCCTTAGACCCTCGTCATATTCTTGCAAGAAATTGGACAAATTCAAGCTTTGTCTGCAGTTGGATTGGCGTCACTTGCAGCTTGCGCCACCACAGCACTAAATATTTCATACATGGGGCTCTCCTCCACATATGGCAAACCTCTCTTTCCTCGTTTCGCTTCACCTTTCATACAATCTTTTCAATGGCACTGTGCCTCATGAGTTATATCTTGGGTACAACAATTTAAATCGTAATGAACTGCTTTTTTAATTTGTATTTTTTTTTTTTTTGACATTCTATATTATCTTTTACCTCAAAAACGTATAGTTTTTGACAGGTGTTCTACCAAGAGAGATCTGCAAGCTCCATAGCCTCGTTATATTTAGTGCTCCAAGGAACCAGATGATTAGTGGGAACCTCTCAAGAGATATTTGGAATCTTACAATGATTGAATGGTTGGATCTCTCAAACAACAACGTAAGAGGTAGGTGTTTGCGTCTAATTTTGCTGGATATATTCACTCTTTTCAAGAAAAATAGGTTCATGTAAATATATGTTGATTCAATTTTCATTTATTGAGTTTTTTTTTTTCCGCCCTGTAAATTAGTAGGTCTGACAATTCTGGCATTTAAATTTTCGGGCTTGCAAAATAGGACAATAAGTTGTCCGGCTGTGCGAATTTTGCCCAATTTCAGCATTCAACATTTGGATTATAGAATTGATGTCTAGAAGTTGCAGTCTCTGAAAAAGACTGTCTAGAATTAATTTCTTGAATTTGAAACTCCTTTACCAAATACTAATTATCAAAATGATAATGAATATTCAATAGATTCACCAACCATTTCTCAAATGGCCAATGATGACATTAATATGATAACTAATGTTGAATTTAAAATCGATATGAAATATCTTAATAAAGAATTTAATGATATAGAAGAACAAAATAAAAATAACTGGTTTATGAAACTAGAAAGATCATTTAGAATAATTATAACTGATAAATGGTTAGAAGAATTAAAAAATAAATATAGGTTTAATTTCCCTATTTTAAATTGGTTTGATGCTTTTTGTCAAATCGAAAATTTTTGATCAGTATTACTGATAATCAATTTTTTTTATTCTTTTAGTAATTTATGAAAATTCTTATTAAAATTTTCATCTTGTTGTGATAATATCTGAGCATATGAGCTTTGAGCCTGTGAACAAGATGATTCATCTTGAGAAGTATTACTTCCCTGAGATTTTTTCCATTTTATGAACTCATCATATTCTTTCTTATCAGATATTCTGATAATAGTGAACATATAAGAACTTTATTACAAAATCTTAGGTGTAAAACGCTTACAGATTTTAGGTGGTATAAAGATACTTTCCTTAGTAGAGTTATGGAATTACCAGAGAGTAATAGTGCTTACTGGAAATCAAAATTTATAGATGGTTTACCTTATCTTTTTGCTGAAAGAATAAGAAAACATCTAAGAGGTAATAATATTACCATACCATATGAAAGTTATACATATGGAAAATTAATAGGTACTTGTATTCAAGAAGGTTTAGCTTTATGTAATGAAATAAAACTAAATCAACAAATTAAAAGACAAAATCTTTCAGAAAGAAAGCAATTAGGACCATGTTGTGAACAATTTGCTATAGATATGCCTAGTACTAGTAAAACTAGTAAAAAGAAAGAAAAAGATAAGGGTATTAAACCTTATAAGAAAAGAAGAAAATCTTCTAAAAAACAAATAGAAAGAAATCATTTTCGAAAACAAAAAAAGAGAAAATGATAAAAGACAAAAGAAAAAGCTAATAGTTTGTCATAAATGTCAAAAGGTTGGTCATTATGCAAGAAATTGTTGGACCAAAAAGAAGATTAACAATCTTCAGATAGATAATAATATAAAAGAATTAATATTAAAAATTTTATTAAAATGAAACTTCTGATTCAGAATTATCAGAAAGTAGTGATACTACTAAAATAAATTCAAAAGAATCTATAAAGAATATATAAAACAGTTAGAAATTAATTCAAATATTTCAGAATTAAATTCAAAATTTGAGTGTGAATCTAATTGTGATTGTGGTAAATGTATATAAGATAAATCTTGTAAAAATGATAATACAGAAAATTCTGATGAGATTTATAGAATATTTTCTCAAATGAATGATTTAAATATTAATGTATTAAATCATGATAATATCATTTGATCTACTTATTCTTATATATCTATAAATTTAGACTTCCAGTGAGCACTATTACTCTCTGATACCATTCACGACCCAGGCACAACACACATGTAATCAAGCATCATGCATATAGGAATCAAATTACAGATCTGAATCGGGAAACCAATTACCAGAAAAGGATCTATCGAGAAAGTAATTAAAGTCAAGATCAAAACCCAAACGCTCTGACTCATGCCAATCCGGCAAACAATGGGCAAACAGGGTTGTCAGATCTTCTTCGATTACTAACGACAGATTCCCTACTGAACCCATTCAAGATCTAACCTCAGCATAGATCTAATCACATGTTATTGTTATACTCTAAATCATAAACACATTTTGGAGCATAGATCATCTTTTAATCATGCAAGTTAGACATAATCTAACACACAAAGGATTTAGCCTATAAGGCTCATCCTCTAGACAAAAAGGTAAATAAACCCACCTGTATGCTAGCTGTCTTAGAACCAAACTAGCTTTACAAAACAAAGTTGTATTATAAATACAAACTTCAAACAAGATTACAAGAGTAAAGAGAGAGTAGAGAGAAGTAAGAGAGAAGGAAGAGGGGGCGTAAAGTCGTGCCTAACAACTAAACAAATGGCTCCTTATATAGAGGGGAGAGCCGACACAAAAACAAAAAAAGTCAAAAAGTGCACAGTAAAAACACTGTGTGCACATTAAAAAGTACACAGTAAAATACTGTGTAAACAGTAAAAATGTACAGTATTTTACTGTACAAAAGCGACTTCAACAGTAATTTACTGTTGATAAATAGTTCTATACTATTACATCTTTGTTTTTACATGTATTGAAGAAATATGAATTTTTCTTCTTGTGTGTCCATGAGATACCGGACCTGTCCATCATTGGAGAAACAATCTTGTGTAAGGGGATATTTCTCCATACATCTGTAAAATTTCTGATCATGATTTTTATTCATCTTTATAATTTCTTTCTCCTTCTTATAATATCTTTTGGAAGGAAGAACTTGATTCATCAGTTGATGATTACCTTGGAAGCACATTTCTTCCCTGTTGTAATACCATTGGTAAAAACAGAAACATGTGGAACATGATTTTTTATGTTCTAATCCATCAATTATAGATGGAAAAAACATTCTAATAACTCTATCCATGAATTTATTTTTGAGAAGATTCTTCTCGTTCAATTCCTTGATTAAGGTCTTCAAACATTTTTTCAATATGTTCTTCTGAGAGTAAATCCTACATTGGGTCTTGGGCTTCATGGATTAAAGCCTCTGCATCCATTGATTGGATAGAACCTTCTTCAGTTTCTTCATCATGAATATCATTTATTAATTCTTTTCTCATATTATCGAGATATAACTCGATTAATCTTTCCTTGAATAATCCATCCACATTCATTTTTAATGATTTGGAGATATTACTCCTGGCTTTTCTTTCTTTTGTTCTTTTCTTTTCATCATCATATGATGAAATGATTAATTGGATATTATCCAATAATTCTTTACCATATAAGGTCTTAGTTTCGGGATCAATTTTTATTAATTTTTCCCAAAATCTAACATAAAAAATTCTTTTAATACATGGAATTTTATATTTGGTATAACCAAATTCAATATCCCATTTCCATATCCATGGGATTGAGAATTCAATAAAAAAGTGCATTGCACTTTCCCAATCTGTGAAAGGTTGGTTTTGAATTATATTATCTAATTTTGGACTGACATATTTCCATTCATAGAAATCAAAAGACTTTGGAAGAATATCTTCCATTGAGCCGAATTTCTGCCACCATTTTCAAAACCAATTTGGAATCTCAGCATCATATATATGCGAACATACTTTTAACATCCAAGTATGCTTTCTTTTGTCATTTTCATAAAAGAATATTTTTTCAAAAGCTGAGATATAATCCCAGAAATTATACCTGTATGTAACATTGTTACTTAGAGAAAATGATTTTTCCCTAAGAGGAGATATTACCCAATCTTCAGCTGTATAAAACTTTTTAATAATTGCTTTGGAGAAGTTATAAACTCCCTCCTTAGCACCACTCATGTGAGTTATTTCACATGACCCACAATCCTTTAATAGACCTTCATAATATGGTCTGGATTTATAAACCTCAGAGATATAACTGTGAGTATGGATATATCTTTCCATAATTTTCCATGGTTCTTTTGTCCATTTCTCATCAGTATTACTGACAATCATGATCACAGATTCTTTTTGTAATTTATGAAAATTTTTATTAAAATCTGAGTCATCATCTTGTGATAACTTTTGAGCATATGAACTTTGAGTTTGTGAATTAGATGATTCACCCTGAGAAGTATTACTTCCTTGATATTGTTTCCATTTTAGGAATTCATCATAATCTTTTATATCAGATATTCCTGATATGTTGGAAGAAATCAATTGTTTCTTTCCTTGCTGAATCAGAATATTATTCTGATTTAGTCTACCTCTGCCTCTTCCCCTATAAGAGGAATTTCGGCCTCCAGCATACATACCTGCAATCATTGACAATGATGAAGTGTAAAGATAGCATTATGCTAATAAACAACTTACTTGTTTTTCAAAACACTTTAAAGAGTATTTATATAACTCTAATTTAGTTGTATACCAATTTATCCAATATGTGTCAAGATTCTGTCTATTAAGATGACCTTTAAGGTACTCAATAGCTTCTTTTAAAAGTCTAATTTTTTCTCTTAACTTAGAGTGATAATTTCTTTTTCCTAAAATAATATAATCACGAGGTGGATTGAACCAATCTTCATGAGGATTAATCCAATCATTGTAAATCTTGTTTATACTCTGATTGTCCTCATATTTGCATTCCAGTAATCCTATCTGCTTAATTTTATGTTATATATGCTTCCACCGCAAATGGTATCAGAGCCATTTAGTGTGTTTATATTTTGAAAATTAACTTTCATAACTTGAACTCATTTGTTATCATCAAAGTGTGATAAGTTGTCGAACGGATAGAACTGGTAGAAACGTTGGTAAGCTGTGAAATCTGTTGGTAAGCCCGGTGAGTGGTGTTCCAGGTGGTGTTCCCGTTAAACCAGACCAACAATTAGATATTATCACACAGAGATTATAACAATGGCTTCTAGTTTAAGAAGTATGTTTTCAAAAAATAAATCTACTAATAATTCTGGTATTGTGAGTAGCCAAGAAGTGTCTATTCCACAAAATTATGCAAATTGGACTATTCCTGAACAGCCAATAGAAACTATGTATAAAATTGGTTTAATTGATTTCAAACTTGCTTATTCTGTTAAAACTCATGAAGAAACTATTTCTATTAATAAAGAATTTCAAAGTATTCCTTTACTTAATAATGTTTCAATTCAAAAATATCTTAAAAAAAGTTTTAGATATATTCATTTCGGTTTAATTCAAGTTGCTATCAAACCTTTAGTGCATATAGGTGTTAATGCTCCTATTTATATTGCTTTAAGGGATAATAGACTAATCAGGTATAAATCCTCTTTATTGTCTATGATTCAAACTAATATATGCAATGGTCCTATGTATTTCAATTGTGCTCCAAATTATTCCATAGATCTTACTGATCCTCATGTTTTAGATTCTCTTATTTTAGATATACATCTACAAGAAAATGAATTCAAAGAAAACTGTAAAAACTTTGCAGTTATATATAGAATTTACTTTAGGGTTATGTCTTCACAGATAAATCCTAGGTATATGCTTACTCCTACTGATAAAGATGAAACTATTTTGTTGCAAGTGGAGGCTGATAATCCCACATGCTTTATACCTAAATGACTCAAATGGAATGAGATAACCATTCCAAATGAATTTATAATTAATAACCCTGAAATTCATAGAAATATCAGAAGAAATGTTTCAGATATAATAGAAGATTCCGAAGGAAAGGTTATCCTTAGATTTGGATCTTTTAGAGAAAATAAATCAAATATTCAAATTGAAGAAATTAGATCTAGGCAATCCTTTTCTGAAGGATCAACAACCTCTGGATTCCAAAATTCTAATATAGAATTTAAGACTCCTTTACCTAATACTAATTATCAAAATGATATTGAATCTTCCTTAGGTTCTCCAACTTTATCTCAAATGAATGATAATAGTATTAATATGATATATAATGTCTTCAAAATAGATATGCCTTATCTAACTAAACAATTTGAAACTAATAAAGATTTAGATAATCAAAGAATCTGGTTTTTAAAATTAGATGAACCTATCAGAAAACTTATTCATGATAAGTCGATAGAAGAACTTCATAATAGATATAAGTTCAATTTTCCTCTTTTAAGATGGTTTGAAACTTATTGTCAAATTGAAAATATTTCCAACGATGTCTATTCTTTAGATCAAATTAATGTTCAAACAAGTTTATACAAAAAATGGAACTTAGTATCTGGTTCCACTTTAACAGCTATTCATCCACCTCTTCAAAGTATAAAACTTTCAGTAGCAAATAACGAAGTTATTGCATCTCCTTTCAAAACTGGGAGAGATGGTGAAGATCCTCCTACAATGAAAGATATAAAAAAGATTCATGAACAATGTAATTTTTCTAATCAAATTCTATCAACTATAGCCAATCAAGTTGATGTTTTATCAAATAAGATTGATTCTAAAATTAGTAATCAACATGTTTCAAAATTTCCTAATGATAGCTCATCTCCTCTTTTTAATACTAGAAGTCTACCTAGTAATATTGAAGATAGTTTAAAACGACTTAATAATGAAAATTTATTCGAAAAAATTAATAATCATATTTCAAACTTAGCTTCTACATCAGGAACTAAGAAAATAAGTTGTTTAGATAGAGATAAAGATTCGGAAGAAGAGGATTCAAATGAATTAAATAAAATAGAAAATTATTATAATAGACCTAATCCTATAAATATTCAAAATAAGAATCAATTCATAAGTACTAAAAATAAAAATTCTAAAGTATTAAACATTAAAAAATTATCTAAATATTCTATAAATGTTATAACAGATCAAGAAATATTAATAAATAATATAAAAAAAATATCAGAAAAGGAAGCAAAATAAGCTGAATAAAAAATAATAAATTAGAAATTAATAAAGGTATAATTGTTAAAATTTTTGAAAATAATAATAATAATTGTATAAAAAAAACTTCTGCGTTAATTAATAATTTAAAAAGAGAAATTAATATTCTACAAAGAGAAATAAAAAATCTCTATCAAGAAGACATTACATCTCCCAATAGTATTCAAAAAATATCTTATCAAAGATGGTATTCTACAATTAATCTAATTATTGATGATTTTCAAATTAATATTCCCTGTCTTATTGATAGTGGAGCTGATCAAAACTGTATTAAAGAAGGTTTAATTCCTTCCAAATATTATGAAAAAACTAATGAAAAATTAATTGCAGCCAATACTACTTCATTAATAATAAAATATAAACTTTCAAAATCTTATATATGTAATAATGGTTATTGTTTAGAAACTCCTTTTATATTAGTAAAAAATCTTAATCAAAATATTATTCTTGGAAATCCTTTCTTAACCACTATTTATCCTTTCAAAGTTGATCATAATGGCATTACAACTAATATTATGGGAAAATATATTAAATTCGAATTTATAAATACAATTAAAAATAAAAAAATTTCTATTCTTCAAAATAATTTTATACAAGATAAAGTTCTTCATATTAAATCTCTTAAAGAAGAAATTAACTATTTAAAAATAGAAGAAAATCTAAATAAAAAAGATATTATAAGTAAAATAGAAAAAATAGAAAAAAGAATTAAAAATGAAATATGTTCAGATATCCCTAATGCCTTCTGGGAAAGAAAAGAACATGTCATTTCTCTTCCTTATATTTCAAATTTTAATGAGAAAAATATACCTACTAAAGCTAGGCCCATTCAGATGAATCAAAATCTCTTAAAAACATGTAGAGAAGAAATTGAATCTCTTATTAAGAAAAAACTCATAAGGCCATCCAAGTCTCCTTGGAGTTGCGCTGCTTTTTATGTTAATAATCAAGCTGAAAAGGAACGAGGTGCTCCTAGACTTGTTATTAATTATAAACCTCTTAATGAAGTTTTGAAATGGATTAGATATCCTATTCCTAATAAGAGAGATCTCATTAATAGACTTCAATATGCCAAAATATTCTCAAAATTCGATTTAAAATCTAGATTTTGGCAAATTCAAATTAAAGAAGAAGATAAATATAAAACTGCATTCACCGTTCCTTTTGGCCATTATGAATGGAATGTTATGCCTTTCGGACTAAAAAATGCTCCTTCAGAATTTCAAAATATTATGAATGAAATATTATCAATGATGTTTTAATATTTTCTCAAGATATTGATCAATATTTTAAACATTTAAATATGTTTATTCATATTATAAAAAAGAATGGTTTAGCCATTTCTGCTAGCAAGGTCAAACTTTTTCAAACTAAGATTAGATTCTTAGGACATGATATTCATAAAGGAACTATTAAACCTATTATAAGAGCAATACAGTTTGCTGATAAATTTCCTGATATTATCAATGATAAAAATCAATTACAAAGATTCTTAGGATGTTTAAATTATATTTCTGATTTTTTCCCAAAATTAAGGATTATATGTAAACCTTTATTTCAAAGATTGAAAAAAGATCCTCCTCTTTGGACTAATGAACATACCCTTATTGTTCCAAAGGTTAAAAATCAAGTTAGATCTCTTCCTTGTTTAGGAATTCCTATACCCAATTCATTTATGATTGTTAAAACTGATGCTTCTGATCAAGGGTATGGAGGAATACTTAAACAAAAGATTGATTCAAAAGAACAATTAGTTAGATTTCATTCTGGTTGCTGGTCTGGACCACAACAAAATTATTCAACCATTAAAAAAGAAATTCTTTCTATTGTTCTTTGTATCTCAAAATTTCAAAGTGATATATTTAATAAAAAATTTCTTCTTAGAGTTGACTGTAAATTAGCTAAAGAAATTCTTCAAAAAAATGTTAAAAATATTGTTTCAAAACAAATATTTGATGGCAAGCTATTTTATCAAGTTTCGATTTTGATATTGAATTTATCAAAGGTGAATCTAATTGTTTACCTGATTTTCTTACTAGAGAATTTCTTCAAAATATACAGGTCAACAAAGAAGATCCTCTTTGAAGATGAATTACAATTCTGAAGTTTCAAGTATGTTTTCTTCTTCCTCTAAAGAAATGGAAATTTTCAAAATTAATTATATTTTAAAACCATATGTAGAACATATTAATCCTACTGAATTTTCAGAAGTCCAAAATCTTTCAAAACTTAAAGAATGTCTTATTCATTATTTCAGAAATGGACAAATATAGCTTAAAGAGACATTTTTTGAATTAATCCTTAGAGATTCAAAATCTATTGAAATCACTCATACAAAAGATTATTGTGATTCTAATAGAATTTTGTTCTCAAAATGTTTTATAAAAAAAATTTTATCTCCGGAGGACTTTGACGAAATTCATGGTACTAGACATTTCTTTGTACCTTTCTCTCCAAATACTTATTCCTATTCTGATTACAAAGATGCTTGGATGCAAGCTTTCTTCAAATGTTCTTTTGATTATCAGTGGGTCTTTACTTTTCATCATGAATTTGTAAAGACATCCATTCCTATTTGGTTCTGTGAATGGTGGTACATTTTTGGACCACTACCCTCGATTCTTCCTCCTCAAGTTCAACAAGCTTACTTTCTATTCACTTCCTCTAATAAATCCTTTCATAGAGAAATTTCTTTTTTCTCTGAATTCAATATTCCTTGGGTTCTATTTTGGAAATTTTCTTTTAGCCAATACAGATCAAAACCCTTTCCTATCTCTATCATTAGAGAATTCAGAACTAAATGGTGGCAAGATCTTTCAACAGATTATTGCAACCTTGATATTGTAAAAATTTTCCTTTCCAAAGAATCTACCAATCAGAAAAGAAAGCATCCTTCTCAATCCGATTGTAGTTCTTCTGATTCAAACACAAATCTTGTCAAAAGATTGTACCATTAATTCTTTTAAAGCTAAAAAAGAAATGCTCAACTAGAAAAATTCAAAAGAGAGACAAATAAAACAGAAAAGTCTCCAAAATTTCAAAAGAGAGACAAAAACAGAAAAAGTCTCCAAAATTTCAAAAGAGAGACAAAAACAGAAAAAGTCTCCAAAAAATTCAAAAGAAAATATGTACGTTTTCACACTACATTTGAAATGTATTCATGTATCATCCCTATAATGTATTCATGTATCATCCCTATATCTACATCTCTATATCTATCTCCAAAGACAAAAGAAGAAATCAAAAGGTCGACACTGATCAAGATGTCGACACTAATGGCCGACAAAAGAAATCAAAGGCAAGCTCAAAAGTCAAAAGTTGCAAAATTTTCACTATTCATGAATAGTAAAAAGAACTTTTTACTGTTCACTTTTTGATGCAACTACCGACAGCTCAAATGAAATGAAGATTCAAATTAAAGCTGAATTCAAATGCAAATTCAAATCGAAGACTCCTATAAAAGGAGAAGCAATTCATTCATTCAGGACACACCAGATTTTAGACTCTAAAATCTTTCTCTCTTCTCTCTCTATTTTCTGTCCTTATTCAAGAACGAAGTTCTTCCATAGTTGTATTTATACGACTTTCTTGTAAGACTTCTCTACTACTTTTATCATTGTACATTTTATGTACTTCTGTATGTAAGTATTTAAATTCAATAAATCTTGTTTATACACTGATTGTCCTCATATTTGCATTCCAGTAATCCTATCTGCTTAATTTTATGTTATATATGCTTCCGCCGCATACCGCTACTGTTGAACAAGATGATGGAAACTTAATAGAACAAAATGATTCTTGTGAATTTTTAATAATAACAATTACTATGTATTTCATTGGTAATCCTAAAGAAGAATTAGACTCTAATCAAATTGTTCTAACAAGTTTAAATTGTCCTACTCTATCTGATTATAGATGGTATAAGGATGTTTTTCTTAGTCATGTTTTAAAAAGAGATGATTGTAATGCATCTTTCTGGAAAGAAAGATTTATAGCTGGACTTCCAAAACTCTTTGGAATTAGAATTCATCAAAAAATTAAAGAAGCTACTGGACAAGAAAGTATCGATTTTGGAAAAATGACTTTTGGTCAACTATTTGCTTTTATAACATTTGTGGCGGAAGCATATATAACATAAAATTAAGCAGATAGGATTACTGGAATGCAAATATGAGGACAATCAGTGTATAAACAAGATTTATTGAATTTAAATACTTACATACAGAAGTACATAAAATGTACAATGATAAAAGTAGTAGAGAAGTCTTACAAGAAAGTCGTATAAATACAACTATGGAAGAACTTCGTTCTTGAATAAGGACAGAAAATAGAGAGAGAAGAGAGAAAGATTTTAGAGTCTAAAATCTGGTGTGTCTTGAATGAATGAATTGCTTCTCCTTTTATAGGAGTCTTCGTCTTGAATTTGCATTTGAATTCTGCTTTAATTTGAATCTTCATTTCATTTGAGCTGTCGGTAGATGCATCCAAAAAGTGAACAGTAAAAAGTTCTTTTTACTATTCATGAATAGTGAAAATTTTGCAACTTTTGACTTTTGAGCATGCTTTTGATCCTTTTTGTCGGCCATCAGTCGGCCATCTTGATTTCGCCGTTTGTCTTCTGAGTGGAGATTTGGAAATTCATAATTACCTTTTTCCCCCTTTTTTTGAAAATGAAGCGTTTTGCAAATGGAGTATGAAAACGTACAGTTTTTGAGAATGGAGATTCCTGCAAATGAATAGTTTGGAGACATTTTTCTGTTTTTGTCTATCTTTTAGATTGGAGGATTTTTTTTTGTTTTTTCCTCTCTTTTTGAATTTTTCTCCCAAGAAATTTTTATCTTGGTCATATTTCTTTTTAATTGGGCATTTCTGTTTTTTAGCCCTTTTTCAAGTTTTTGAAATGAATTATTTTGAACGGATAGTCAGAAATCCTCTTGTCCAAGTGGTCCACCAAATGGGTCAAAAGAATCATTTTCAGAATTATCTAATTCTTCTGAATCAGATACAATAGATATCTTCTCTTTTCTTTTTTCTTCTTTTTTCTTTTTTGAATATTTCTTGGCTAGTCTTTTGATAGCAATCATTTCTTCTTCAGAGATATCTGAATCAGAAGAGCTGGAAGAAACATCTTTTTTATGAGTATGAAATTTTTCACTAATCCTATGAGATCGTACAATATCTTTTCGAGTAGGATTTGGTGGTAAGAACGGGAGATTAGTACTTGGTCTAATAGAAGTGGAAGTAGAGGATGATAACACTTTTGAAGAAGTATTACCTTTACTATTCTCCCATTTTGGTTTTTCACCGGTAGAGAGAAAGGTTTTGACTATATCAATATTACAATATTTTTCTGAATATTTTCTCCACCATTTGATTTTGAATTCTCTTACTATAGAGATAGGAAAAGGTTTCGGTTTAAATTGTTTGAAAGAAAAGCTCCAACAAAGAACTCATGGGACTTTAAATTCAGCAAAGAAAGAGATTTCTCTTCTGAATGAATCAACAAGGGATTTGCTCATATAATATGAATAGGCCTTTTGAACTTCTGAGGGACAGATACATGGTAATGGACCAAAGGTTGACCACCATTCAAGTAACCAAACTGGAAAAGTGGTTTTAATAAAATTATGATGAAAAGTAAAAAAAACCATGAATGATCAAAAGATCTTTTCAAAAAGGCTCTAAACCAAGCCAAACGATAATCTGGATAAGAGTAACCAGTATGAACAATACCAGATTCTTTATGAATATAAGGAGTAGAAAAAGGTTTCAAACTAAAATGATTGTTGTGAGCTTTTAAAACTTGTTTAATAATACATTTTGAAAAAGCAATTCTTTTAGGATCATTTTCATCCATAGTATGAGAAATTTCTGCTGATTGAGAATCAACAAGAATATATTCATAAAAACTTTGATCCTTAGTAATATTGTCAGTAAACCAAAGACAATTTTCTTTGAAATATCTACTAATAATATCCTTAAGGGTAGCAAGAGTTTGAATTTCTGTAAAAACAGTTGGAGTAATGTTTTCAACTTCTGTTTTTAAGAAGTAGTTATTTTTATGAATAATAACAAGTTGATTAGAAGAAGACTCACCTGATATCTGAGATCTTGCAGGAACATCTTTGATAGTTTGAGCATATGAAGGAGTAAGGTTTGGAAATTGGTTTTGAGTAATCAAATAATGGTCTGTATTTGAATTTCTGGATTTACTCATTCTGGAGATTTTTTCTGAAGAATAAGAAAACAAAGAGTTTATAATGGAATTTACATTTTTAAATATAAATTGATTTTGTAATAAAGAAATGTCACCACATGTAATGGGATTTAAAATTTTGAATTTAATATTCTTATCTAAAATCTTAGTAGTAATACCATTTCCATCAACGTAAAAGGGATATATAGTATTTAGAAAAGGTGTTCCTAGAATTACATCTTGATTAGGATTTTTAATAAGTACAAAAGAGGTTTTAAAACAACAACCATCATTATATATATAAGCTTTTGTTAATTTATATTTTATACTTAAAGGAGTGGCATTTGCGGCCATTAATCTTTCATTAGTTCTTTCATAATACTGTGAAGGAATTAATCCTTCTTTAATACAATTTTGATCAGCACCATTGTCAATAAGACAAGGTATATTTATTTGAAATTCTTCAATATTAAGATTAATAATAGAATACCATTTTTGATAAGATATGTTTTCAATAGTTTGAGTGTTTTCAAAATTATTTTTATCAGAATGATCTTTTTTATATGATTCTGGATTATCATATTCTTTATATTTTATTAAATTTGCGGCGGAAGCATATATAACATAAAATTAAGCAGATAGGATTACTGGGATACAAATATGAGGACAATCAGAATATAAACAAGATTTATTGAATTTAAATACTTACATACAGAAGTACATAAAATGTACAATGATAAAAGTAGTAGAGAAGTCCTACAAGAAAGTCGTATAAATACAACTATGGAAGAACTTCGTTCTTGAATAAGGACAGAAAATAGAGAGAGAAGAGAGAAAGATTTTAGAGTCTAAAATCTGGTGTGTCCTGAATGAATGAATTGCTTCTCCTTTTATAGGAGTCTTCGATTTGAATTTGCATTTGAATTCAGCTTTAATTTGAATCTTCATTTCATTTGAGCTGTCGGTAGTTGCATCAAAAAGTGAACAGTAAAAAGTTCTGTTTAGTATTCATGAATAGTGAAAATTTTGCAACTTTTGATTTTTGAGCTTGCCTTTGATTTCTTTTGTCGGCCATTAGTGTCGACATCTTGATCAGTGTCGACCTTTTGATGTCTTCTTTTGTCTGAGATAGATATAGAGATGTAGATATAGGTATGATACATGAATACATTATAGGGATGATACATGAATACATTTCAAATGTAGTGTGAAAACGTACATATTTTCTTTTGAATTTTTTGGAGACTTTTTCTGTTTTTGTCTCTCTTTGGAAATTTTGGAGACTTTTTTCTGTTTTTGTCTCTCTTTTGAAATTTTGGAGACTTTTCTGTTTTATTTGTCTCTCTTTTAAAATTTTCTAGTTGAGCATTTCTTTTTTAGCTCTAAAAGAATTAATGGCACAATCTTTTGACAAGATTTGTGTTTGAATCAGAAGAACTACAATCGGATTGAGAAGGATGCTTTCTTTTCTGATTGGTAGATTCTTTGGAAAGGAAAATTTTCACAATATCAAGGTTGCAATAATCTGTTGAAAGATCTTGCCACCATTTAGTTCTGAATTCTCTAATGATAGAGATAGGAAAGGGTTTTGATCTGTATTGGCTAAAAGAAAAATTCCAAAATAGAACCCAAAGAATATTGAATTCAGAGAAAAAAGAAATTTCTCTATGGAAGGATTTATTAGAGGAAGTGAATAGAAAGTAAGCTTGTTGAACTTGAGGAGGAAGAATCGAGGGTAGTGGTCCAAAAATGTACCACCATTCACAGAACCAAATAGGAATGGATGTCTTTACAAATTCATGATGAAAAGTAAAGACCCACTGATAATCAAAAGAACATTTGAAGAAAGCTTGTATCCAAGCATCTTTGTAATCAGAATAGGAATAAGTATTTGGAGAGAAAGGTACAGAGAAATGTCTAGTACCATGAATTTCGTCAAAGTCCTCCGGAGATAAAATTCTTTTTATAAAACATTTTGAGAACAAAATTCTATTAGAATCACAGTAATCTTTTGTATGAGTGATTTCAATAGATTTTGAATCTCTAAGGATTAATTCAAAAAATGTCTCTTTAAGCCATATTTGTCCATTTCTGAAATAATGAATAAGACATTCTTTAAGTTTTGAAAGATTTTGGACTTCTGAAAATTCAGTAGGATTAATATGTTCTACATATGGTTTTAAAATATAATTAATTTTGAAAATTTCCATTTCTTTAGAGGAAGAAGAAAACATACTTGAAACTTCAGAGTTGTAATTCATCTTCAAAGAGGATCTTCTTTGTTGACCTGTTTATTTTGAAGAAATTCTCTAGTAAGAAAATCAGGTAAACAATTAGATTCACCTTTGATAAATTCAATATCAAAATCGAAACTTGATAAAATAGCTTGCCATCTAGCAAATATTTGTTTTGAAACAATATTTTTAACATCTTTTTGAAGAATTTCTTTAGCTGATTTACAGTCAACTCTAAGAAGAAATTTTTTATTAAATATATCACTTTGAAATTTTGAGATACAAAGAACAATAGAAAGAATTTCTTTTTTAATGGTTGAATAATTTTGTTGTGGTCCAGACCAGCAACCAGAATGAAATCTAACTAATTGTTCTTTTGAATCAATCTTTTGTTTAAGTATTCCTCCATACCCTTGATCAGAAGCATCAGTTTCAACAATCATAAATGAATTGGGTATAGGAATTCCTAAACAAGGAAGAGATCTAACTTGATTTTTAACCTTTTGAACAATAAGGGTATGTTCATTAGTCCATAGAGGAGGATCTTTTTTCAATCTTTGAAATAAAGGTTTACATATAATCTTTAATTTTGGGAAAAAATCAGAAATATAATTTAAACATCCAAGAATCTTTGTAATTGATTTTTATCTTTGATAATATCAGGAAATTTATCAGCAAACTGTATTGCTCTTATAATAGGTATAATAGTTCCTTCATGAATATCATGTCCTAAGAATCTAATCTTAGTTTGAAAAAGTTTGACCTTGCTAGCAGAAATGGCTAAACCATTCTTTTTTATAATATGAATAAACGTATTTAAATGTTTAAAATGTTGATCAATATCTTGAGAAAATATTAAAACATCATCAATATAAACAATAGAAAAGTTAGAGTAATTATTGAATATTTCATTCATAATATTTTGAAATTCTGAAGGAGCATTTTTTAGTCCGAAAGGCATAACATTCCATTCACAATGACCAAAAGGAACGGTGAATGCAGTTTTATATTTATCTTCTTCTTTAATTTGAATTTGCCAAAATCCAGATTTTAAATCGAATTTTGAGAATATTTTGGCATATTGAAGTCTATTAATGAGATCTCTCTTATTAGGAATAGGATATCTAATCCATTTCAAAACTTCATTAAGAGGTTTATAATTAATAACAAGTCTAGGAACACCTCGTTCCTTTTCAGCTTGATTATTAACATAAAAAGCAGCGCAACTCCAAGGAGACTTGGATGGCCTTATGAGTTTTTTCTTAATAAGAGATTCAATTTCTTCTCTACATGTTTTTAAGAGATTTCGATTCATCTGAATGGGCCTAGCTTTAGTAGGTATATTTTTCTCATTAAAATTTGAAATATAAGGAAGAGAAATGACATGTTCTTTTCTTTCCCAGAAGGCATTAGGGATATCTGAACATATTTCATTTTTAATTCTTTTTTCTATTTTTTCTATTTTACTTATAATATCTTTTTTATTTAGATTTTTTTCTATTTTTAAATAGTTAATTTCTTCTTTAAGAGATTTAATACGAAGAACTTTATCTTGTATTAAATTATTTTGAAGAATAGAAATATTTTTATTTTTAATTGGATTTATAAATTCGAATTTAATATATTTTCCCATAATATTAGTTGTAATGCCATTATGATCAACTTTGAAAGGATAAATAGTGGTTAAGAAAGGATTTCCAAGAATAATATTTTGATTAAGATTTTTTACTAATATAAAAGGAGTTTCAAAACAATAACCATTATTACATATATAAGCTTTTGAAAGTTTATATTTTATTATTAATGAAGTAGTATTGGCTGCAATTAATTTTCCATTAGTTTTTTCATAATATTTGGAAGGAATTAAACCTTCTTTAATACAGTTTTGATCAGCTCCACTATCAATAAGACAGGGAATATTAATTTGAAAATCATCAATAATTAGATTAATTGTAGAATA
This sequence comes from Scutellaria baicalensis, assembly GCA_005771605.1. NCBI lineage: Eukaryota > Viridiplantae > Streptophyta > Magnoliopsida > Lamiales > Lamiaceae > Scutellaria > Scutellaria baicalensis. The sequence goes on from CM016724.1 coordinate 25,851,490, forward strand.
CCATCTTTGATAAGATATTTTTTGAATACTATTGGGAGATGTAATATCTTCTTGATAGAGATTTTTTATTTCTCTTTGTAGAATATTAATTTCTCTTTTTAAATTATTAATTAACGCAGAAGTTTTTTTTATACAATTATTATTATTATTTTCAAAATTTTTAACAATTATACCTTTATTAATTTCTAATTTATTATTTTTTATACAACTTATTTTTTCTTCCTTTTCTGATATTTTTTTTATATTATTTATTAATATTTTTTGATCTATTATAACATTTATAGAATATTTAGATAATTTTTTAATGTTTAATACTTTAGAATTTTTATTTTTAGTACTTATGAATTGATTCTTATTTTGAATATTTATAGGATTAGGTCTATTATAATAATTTTCTATTTTATTTAATTCATTTGAATCCTCTTCTTCCGAATCTTTATCTCTATCTAAACAACTTATTTTCTTAGTTCCTGATGTAGAAGCTAAGTTTGAAATATGATTATTAATTTTTTTGAATAAATTTTCCTTATTAGGTCGTTTTAAACTATCTTCAATATTACTAGGTAGACTTCTAATATTAAAAAGAGGAGATGAGCTATCATTAGGAAATTTTGAAACATGTTGATTACTAATTTTAGAATCAATTTTATTTGATAAAACATCTACTTGATTGGCTATAGTTGATAGAATTTGATTAGAAAAATTACATTGTTCATGAATCTTTTTTATATCTTTCATTGTAGGAGGATCTTCACCATCTCTCCCAGTTTTGAAAGGAGATGCAATAACTTCGTTATTTACTACTGAAAGTTTTATACTTTGAAGAGGTGGATGAATAGCTGTTAAAGTGGAACCAGATACTAAGTTCCATTTTTTGTATAAACTTGTTTGAACATTAATTTGATCTAAAGAATAGACATCGTTGGAAATATTTTCAATTTGACAATAAGTTTCAAACCATCTTAAAAGAGGAAAATTGAACTTATATCTATTATGAAGTTCTTCTATCCACTTATCATGAATAATTTTTCTAATAGGTTCATCTAGTTTTAAAAACCAGATTCTTTGATTATCTAAATTGTTTAGTTAGATAAGGCATATCTATTTTAAAGACATTGTATATCATATTAATGCTATTATCATTCATTTGAGATAAAGTAGGAGAACCTAAGGAAGATTCAATATCATTTTGATAATTAGTATTAGGTAAAGGAGTCTTAAATTCTATATTAGAATTTTGGAATCTAGAGGTTGTTGATCCTTCAGAAAAGGATTGCCTAGATCTAATTTCTTTAATTTGAATATTTGATTTATTTTCTCTAAAAGATCCAAATCTAAGGATAACCTTTCCTTCGGAATCTTCTATTATATCTGAAACATTTCTTCTGATATTTCTATGAATTTGAGGGTTATTAATTATAAATTCATTTGGAATGGTTATCTCATTCCATTTGAGTCTTTTAGGTATAAAGCATGTGGGATTATCAGCCTCCACTTGCAACAAAATAGTTTCATCTTTATCAGTAGGAGTAAGCATATACCTAGGATTTATCTGTGAAGACATAACCCTAAAGTAAATTCTATATATAACTGCAAAGTTTTTACAGTTTTCTTTGAATTCATTTTCTTGTAGATGTATATCTAAAATAAGAGAATCTAAAACATGAGGATCAGTAAGATCTATGGAATAATTTGGAGCACAATTGAAATACATAGGACCATTGCATATATTAGTTTGAATCATAGACAATAAAGAGGATTTATACCTGATTAGTCTATTATCCCTTAAAGCAATATAAATAGGAGCATTAACACCTATATGCACTAAAGGTTTGATAGCAACTTGAATTAAACCGAAATGAATATATCTAAAACCTTTTTTAAGATATTTTTGAATTGAAACATTATTAAGTAAAGGAATACTTTGAAATTCTTTATTAATAGAAATAGTTTCTTCATGAGTTTTAACAGAATAAGCAAGTTTGAAATAAATTAAACCAATTTTATACATAGTTTCTATTGGTTGTTCAGGAATAGTCCAATTTACATAATTTTGTGGAATAGACACTTCTTGGCTACTCACAAAACAGAATTATTAGTACATTTATTTTTTGAAAACATACTTCTTAAACTAGAAGCCATTGTTATAATCTCTGTGTGATAATATCTAATTGTTGGTCTGGTTTAACGGGAACACCACCTGGAACACCACTCACCGGGTTTACCAACGGATTTTACGGCTTACCAACGTTTCTACCAGTTCTATCCGTTCGGCAACTTATCACACTTTGATGATAAAAAATGAGTTCAAGTTATGAAAGTTAATTTTCAAAATATAAACACACTAAATGGCTCTGATACCATTTGCGGCGGAAGCATATATAACATAAAATTAAGCAGATATGATTACTGGAATGCAAATATGAGGACAATCAGAGTATAAACAAGATTTATTGAATTTAAATACTTACATACAGAAGTACATAAAATGTACAATGATAAAAGTAGTACAGAAGTCTTACAAGAAAGTCGTATAAATACAACTATGGAAGAACTAGGGTAAACTTCGTTCTTGAATAAGGACAGAAAATATTTCATAGGGTAAACTAGGGTTTTTGGGGAGTCGTTTGCTAATTTTATTAGCTTTAATGACCACAAAAATCTTCTTTTATATTATATTTATTGTTTCTGCATCATATAAAATATATCGAATGAAAAACAGATGAAAAATTCCACAGTTGAAAATTTTCAAAATTTCATAGGGTAAACAAGGGTTATTGGGGAGTTGTTTGCTACTTTTTGTGGCTTTAAGGATCACAAGAATCTTGTTTTATATTATACTTATTGTTTTTGCATCCTATCAAGAATATCTAATGAAAAACGGATTAAAAATTCCACAGTTGAAAATTTTCAAAATTTCATAGGGTAAACAATGGATTTTGGGGAGTCCTTTGTTACTTTTCTTAGCTTTAATGACAACAAAAATCTTGTTTTATCTTATATTAATTGTTTCTGCATCATATCAAGTACATCTAATAAAAAACAGATGAAAAATTCCACAGTTGAAAATTTTCAAAATTTCATATGGTAAACAAGGGTTTTTGGGGAGTCGTTTGCTACTTTTCGTGGCTTTAATGACCACAAAAATCTTGCTTTATCTTATATTAATTGTTTCTACATCATATCAAGTATATCTAATTAAAAAACGAATGAAAAATTCCACAGTTGAAAATTTTCAAAATTTCATATGGTAAACAAGGGTTTTTGGGGAGTCGTTTGCTACTTTTCGTGGCTTTAATGACCACAAAAATCTTGTTTTATATTATATTTATTGTTTCTGCATCATATCAAGAATATCTAATGAAAAACGGATGAAAAATTCCACAGTTTAAAATTTTTAAAATTTCATATGGTGGACTAGGGTTTTTGGGGAGTCGTTTGCTACTTTTTGTGGTTTTAATGACCACTAAAATCTTGTTTTATATTATATTTATTGTTTCTGCATCATATCAAGAATATCTAATGAAAAACAGATGAAAAATTCCACAGTTGAAAATTTTCAAAATTTCATATGGTAAACAAGGGTTTTTGGGGAGTCGTTTGCTAATTTTATTGGCTTTAATGCAGAAACAATAAGTATAATGTAAAACAAGATTTTTGTGGTCCTTAAAGCCACGAAAAGTAGCAAACGACTCCCCAAAAACCCTTGTTTACCCTATGAAATTTTGAAAATTTTCAACTGTGGAATTTTTCATATGTTTTTCATTAGATATACTTTATATGATGCAGAAACAATAAATATAATATAAAAGAAGATTTTTGTGGTCATTAAAGCCAATAAAATTAGCAAACGACTCCCCAAAAACCCTAGTTTACCCTATGAAATTTTGAAAATTTTCAACTGTGGAATTTTTCATCTGTTTTTCATTAGATATACTTGATATGATGCAGAAACAATAAATATAATATAAAAGAAGATTTTTGTGGTCATTAAAGCTACGAAAAGTAACAAACGACTCCCCAAAAACCCTTGTTTACCCTATGAAATTTTGAAAATTTTCAATTGTTGAATTTTTTATCCGTTTTCCGTTAGATATTCTTGATATGATGCAAAAACAATAAATATAATATAAAACAAGATTTTTGTGGTCATTAAAACCACGAAAAGTAGCAAACGGGGAGTTTTCAATTTTTGTTGTTCAGATAGACTTAATATGATGTAAAAATAATATGTATGAAGGGAAATTAAAATCTTTAACCATTTAAGCCCCCCGAAAAACTGCTCACGATTCATAAAAAGCCCTAAAATTGTACAAGTACGAATTTTCGCTCATTTTTTGACAGTGGAAATTTTCAATTTTTGTTGTTCAGATAGACTTAATATGATGTAAAAATAATATGTCTGAAGGGAAATTAAAATCTTTAACCATTTAAGCCCCGAAAAACTGCTCACAATTCATAAAAAGCCTTATATTGTTTAAGTACGAATTTTTCGCTCATTTTTTGACAGTGGAAATTTTCAATTTTTGTTGTTCAGATAGACTTAATATGATGTAAAAATAATATGTATGAAGGGAAATTAAAATCTTTAACCATTTAAGCCCGAAAAGCTGCTCACGATTCATAAAAAGCCCTAAATTGTATAAGTATGAATTTTCACACATTTTTTGACAGTGGAAATTTTCAATTTTTGTTGTTCAGATAGACTTAATATGATGTAAAAATAATATGTATGAAGGGAAATTAAAATCTTTAACCATTTAAGCCCCGAAAAACTGCTCACGATTCATAAAAAGCCCTAAATTGTATAAGTATGAATTTTCGCTCATTTTTTGACAGTGGAAATTTTCAATTTTTGTTGTTCAGATAGACTTAATATGATGTAAAAATAATATGTATGAAGGGAAATTAAAATCTTTAACCATTTAAGCCCGAAAAACTGCTCACGATTCATAAAAAGACCTAAATTGTATAAGTATGAATTTTCGCTCATTTTTTGACAGTGGAAATTTTCAATTTTTGTTGTTCAGATAGACTTTATATGATGTAAAAATAATATGTATGAAGGGAAATTAAAATTTTTAACCATTTAAGCTCCGAAAAACTGCTCACGATTCATAAAAAGCCTTAAATAGTATAAGTATGAATTTTCGCTCATTTTTTGACAGTGGAATTTTTTAATTTTTGTTGTTCAGATAGACTTAATATAATGTAAACATAATATGTATGAAGGGAAATTAAAATTTTTAACCATTTAATCTCGAAAAACTGCTCACGATTCATAAAAAGCCCTAAATTGTATAAGTATGAATTTTAACTCATTTCTTGACAGTGGAAATTTTTAATTTTTGTTGTTCATATAGACTTAATATGATGTAAAAATAATATGTATGAAGGGAAATTAAAATCTTTAACCATTTAAGCCCCCCGAAAAACTGCTCACGATTCATAAAAAGCCCTAAAATTGTACAAGTACGAATTTTCGCTCATTTTTTGACAGTGGAAATTTTCAATTTTTGTTGTTCAGATAGACTTAATATGATGTAAAAATAATATGTCTGAAGGGAAATTAAAATCTTTAACCATTTAAGCCCGAAAAGCTGCTCACGATTCATAAAAAGCCCTAAATTGTATAAGTATGAATTTTCGCTCATTTTTTGACAGTGGAAATTTTCAATTTTTGTTGTTCAGATAGACTTAATATGATGTAAAAATAATATGTATGAAGGGAAATTAAAATCTTTAACCATTTAAGCCCGAAAAACTGCTCACGATTCATAAAAAGCCCTAAATTGTATAAGTATGAATTTTCGCTCATTTTTTGACAGTGGAAATTTTCAATTTTTGTTGTTCAGATAGACTTAATATGATGTAAAAATAATATGTATGAAGGGAAATTAAAATCTTTAACCATTTAAGCCCGAAAAACTGCTCACGATTCATAAAAAGACCTAAATTGTATAAGTATGAATTTTCGCTCATTTTTTGACAGTGGAAATTTTCAATTTTTTGTTGTTCAGATAGACTTTATATGATGTAAAAATAATATGTATGAAGGGAAATTAAAATTTTTAACCATTTAAGCTCCGAAAAACTGCTCACGATTCATAAAAAGCCTTAAATTGTATAAGTATGAATTTTCGCTCATTTTTTGACAGTGGAATTTTTTAATTTTTGTTGTCCAGATAGACTTAATATAATGTAAACATAATATGTATGAAGGGAAATTAAAATTTTTAACCATTTAATCTCGAAAAACTGCTCACGATTCATAAAAAGCCCTAAATTGTATAAGTATGAATTTTAACTCATTTCTTGACAGTGGAAATTTTTAATTTTTGTTGTTCATATAGACTTAATATGATGTAAAAATAATATGTATGAAGGGAAATTAAAATCTTTAACCATTTAAGCCCCCCGAAAAACTGCTCACGATTCATAAAAAGCCCTAAATTGTATAAGTACGAATTTTCGCTCATTTTTTGACAGTGGAAATTTTCAATTTTTGTTGTTCAGATAGACTTAATATGATGTAAAAATAATATGTATGAAGGGAAATTAAAATCTTTAACCATTTAAGCACCGAAAAACTGCTCACAATTCATAAAAAGCCTTATATTGTTTAAGTACGAATTTTCGCTCATTTTTTGACAGTGGAAATTTTCAATTTTTGTTGTTCAGATAGACTTAATATGATGTAAAAATAATATGTATGAAGGGAAATTAAAATCTTTAACCATTTAAGCCCGAAAAGCTGCTCACGATTCATAAAAAGCCCTAAATTGTATAAGTATGAATTTTCGCTCATTTTTTGACAGTGGAAATTTTCAATTTTTGTTGTTCAGATAGACTTAATATGATGTAAAAATAATATGTATGAAGGGAAATTAAAATCTTTAACCATTTAAGCCCGAAAAACTGCTCACGATTCATAAAAAGCCTAAATTGTATAAGTATGAATTTTCGCTCATTTTTTGACATTGGAAATTTTCAATTTTTGTTGTTCAGATAGACTTAATATGATGTAAAAATAATATGTATGAAGGGAAATTAAAATCTTTAACCATTTAAGCCCGAAAAACTGCTCACGATTCATAAAAAGACCTAAATTGTATAAGTATGAATTTTCGCTCATTTTTTGACAGTGGAAATTTTCAATTTTTGTTGTTCAGATAGACTTATATGATGTAAAAATAATATGTATGAAGGGAAATTAAAATTTTTAACCATTTAAGCTCCGAAAAACTGCTCACGATTCATAAAAAGCCTTAAATTGTATAAGTATGAATTTTCGCTCATTTTTTGACAGTGGAATTTTTTAATTTTTGTTGTTCAGATAGACTTAATATGATGTAAACATAATATGTATGAAGGGAAATTAAAATCTTTAACCATTTAATCTCGAAAAACTGCTCACGATTCATAAAAAGCCCTAAATTGTATAAGTATGAATTTTAGCTCATTTTTTGACAGTGGAAATTTTCAATTTTTGTTGTTCATATAGACTTAATATGATGTAAAAATAATATGTATGAAGGGAAATTAAAATCTTTAACCATTTAAGCCCCCGAAAAACTGCTCACGATTCATAAAAAGCCCTAAAATTGTACAAGTATTCGAATTTTTGACAGTGGAAATTTTCAATTTTTGTTGTTCAGATAGACTTAATATGATGTAAAAATAATATGTATGAAGGGAAATTAAAATCTTTAACCATTTCAGCCAGAAAAACTGCTCACGATTCATAAAAAGACCTAAATTGTATAAGTATGAATTTTCGCTCATTTTTTGACAGTGGAAATTTTCAATTTTTGTTGTTCAGATAGACTTTATATGATGTAAAAATAATATGTATGAAGGGAAATTAAAATTTTTAACCATTTAAGCCCCGAAAAACTGCTCACGATTCATAAAAAGCCTTAAATTGTATAAGTATGAATTTTCGCTCATTTTTTGACAGTGGAATTTTTTAATTTTTGTTGTCAGATAGACTTAATATAATGTAAACATAATATGTATGAAGGGAAATTAAAATTTTTAACCATTTAATCTCGAAAAACTGCTCACGATTCATAAAAAGCCCTAAATTGTATAAGTATGAATTTTCACTCATTTTTGACAGTGGAAATTTTTCAATTTTTGTTGTTCATATAGACTTAATATGATGTAAAAATAATATGTATGAAGGGAAATTAAAATCTTTAACCATTTAAGCCCCGAAAAACTGCTCACGATTCATAAAAAGCCCTAAATTGTATAAGTACGAATTTTCGCTCATTTTTTGACAGTGGAAATTTTCAATTTTTGTTGTTCAGATAGACTTAATATGATGTAAAAATAATATGTATGAAGGGAAATTAAAATCTTTAACCATTTAAGCCCCGAAAAACTGCTCACAATTCATAAAAAGCCTTAAATTGTATAAGTATGAATTTTCGCTCATTTTTTGACAGTGGAAATTTTCAATTTTTGTTGTTCAGATAGACTTAATATGATGTAAAAATAATATGTATGAAGGGAAATTAAAATCTTTAACCATTTAAGCCCGAAAAACTGCTCACGATTCATAAAAAGCCCTAAATTGTATAAGTATGAATTTTCGCTCATTTTTTGACAGTGGAAATTTTCAATTTTTGTTGTTCAGATAGACTTAATATGATGTAAAAATAATATGTATGAAGGGAAATTAAAATCTTTAACCATTTAAGCCCGAAAAACTGCTCACGATTCATAAAAAGCCCTAAATTGTATAAGTATGAATTTTCGCTCATTTTTTGACAGTGGAAATTTTCAATTTTTGTTGTTCAGATAGACTTAATATGATGTAAAAATAATATGTATGAAGGGAAATTAAAATCTTTAACCATTTAAGCCTCGAAAAACTGCTCACGATTCATAAAAAGCCCTAAATTGTATAAGTATGAATTTTCGCTCATTTTTTGACAGTGGAAATTTTCAATTTTTGTTGTTCAGATAGACTTAATATGATGTAAAAATAATATGTATGAAGGGAAATTAAAATCTTTAACCATTTAAGCCCCCGAAAAACTGCTCACGATTCATAAAAAGCCCTAAAATTGTACAAGTACGAATTTTCGACAGTGGAAATTTTCAATTTTTGTTGTTCAGATAGACTTAATATGATGTAAAAATAATATGTATGAAGGGAAATTAAAATCTTTAACCATTTCAGCCAGAAAAACTGCTCACGATTCATAAAAAGACCTAAATTGTATAAGTATGAATTTTCGCTCATTTTTTGACAGTGGAAATTTTCAATTTTTTGTTGTTCAGATAGACTTTATATGATGTAAAAATAATATGTATGAAGGGAAATTAAAATTTTTAACCATTTAAGCTCCGAAAAACTGCTCACGATTCATAAAAAGCCTTAAATTGTATAAGTATGAATTTTCGCTCATTTTTTGACAGTGGAATTTTTTAATTTTTGTTGTCCAGATAGACTTAATATAATGTAAACATAATATGTATGAAGGGAAATTAAAATTTTTAACCATTTAATCTCGAAAAACTGCTCACGATTCATAAAAAGCCCTAAATTGTATAAGTATGAATTTTCGCTCATTTTTTGACAGTGGAAATTTTCAATTTTTGTTGTTCAGATAGACTTAATATGATGTAAAAATAATATGTATGAAGGGAAATTAAAATCTTTAACCATTTAAGCCCCGAAAAACTGCTCACGATTCATAAAAAGCCCTAAATTGTATAAGTATGAATTTTCGCTCATTTTTTGACAGTGGAAATTTTCAATTTTTGTTGTTCAGATAGACTTAATATGATGTAAAAATAATATGTATGAAGGGAAATTAAAATCTTTAACCATTTAAGCCCGAAAAACTGCTCACGATTCATAAAAAGCCCTAAATTGTATAAGTATGAATTTTCGCTCATTTTTTGACAGTGGAAATTTTCAATTTTTGTTGTTCAGATAGACTTAATATGATGTAAAAATAATATGTATGAAGGGAAATTAAAATCTTTAACCATTTAAGCCCGAAAAAGCTGCTCACGATTCATAAAAAGCCCTAAATTGTATAAGTATGAATTTTCGCTCATTTTTTGACAGTGGAAATTTTCAATTTTTGTTGTTCAGATAGACTTAATATGATGTAAAAATAATATGTATGAAGGGAAATTAAAATCTTTAACCATTTAAGCCCGAAAAACTGCTCACGATTCATAAAAAGCCCTAAATTGTATAAGTATGAATTTTCGCTCATTTTTTGACAGTGGAAATTTTCAATTTTTGTTGTTCAGATAGACTTAATATGATGTAAAAATAATATGTATGAAGGGAAATTAAAATCTTTAACCATTTAAGCCCGAAAAACTGCTCACGATTCATAAAAAGCCCTAAATTGTATAAGTATGAATTTTCGCTCATTTTTTGACAGTGGAAATTTTCAATTTTTGTTGTTCAGATAGACTTAATATGATGTAAAAATAATATGTATGAAGGGAAATTAAAATCTTTAACCATTTAAGCCCGAAAAACTGCTCACGATTCATAAAAAGCCCTAAATTGTATAAGTATGAATTTTCGCTCATTTTTTGACAGTGGAATTTTTTAATTTTTGTTGTTCAGATAGACTTAATATGATGTAAACATAATATGTATGAAGGGAAATTAAAATTTTTAACCATTTAATCTCGAAAAACTGCTCACGATTCATAAAAAGCCCTAAATTGTATAAGTATGAATTTTAACTCATTTCCTGACAGTGGAAATTTTTAATTTTTGTTGTTCATATAGACTTAATATGATGTAAAAATAATATGTATGAAGGGAAATTAAAATCTTTAACCATTTAAGCCCCCCGAAAAACTGCTCACGATTCATAAAAAGCCCTAAAATTGTACAAGTACGAATTTTCGACAGCGGAAATTTTCAATTTTTGTTGTTCAGATAGACTTAATATGATGTAAAAATAATATGTCTGAAGGGAAATTAAAATCTTTAACCATTTAAGCCCCGAAAAACTGCTCAGAATTCATAAAAAGCCTTATATTGTTTAAGTACGAATTTTCGCTCATTTTTTGACAGTGGAAATTTTCAATTTTTGTTGTTCAGATAGACTTAATATGATGTAAAAATAATATGTATGAAGGGAAATTAAAATCTTTAACCATTTAAGCCCGAAAAACTGCTCACGATTCATAAAAAGCCTAAATTGTATAAGTATGAATTTTCGCTCATTTTTTGACAGTGGAAATTTTCAATTTTTGTTGTTCAGATAGACTTAATATGATGTAAAAATAATATGTATGAAGGGAAATTAAAATCTTTAACCATTTAAGCCCGAAAAAACTGCTCACGATTCATAAAAAGCCCTAAATTGTATAAGTATGAATTTTCGCTCATTTTTTGACAGTGGAAATTTTCAATTTTTGTTGTTCAGATAGACTTAATATGATGTAAAAATAATATGTATGAAGGGAAATTAAAATCTTTAACCATTTAAGCCCGAAAAACTGCTCACGATTCATAAAAAGCCCTAAATTGTATAAGTATGAATTTTCGCTCATTTTTTGACAGTGGAAATTTTCAATTTTTGTTGTTCAGATAGACTTAATATGATGTAAAAATAATATGTATGAAGGGAAATTAAAATCTTTAACCATTTAAGCCCGAAAAACTGCTCACGATTCATAAAAAGCCCTAAATTGTATAAGTATGAATTTTCGCTCATTTTTTGACAGTGGAAATTTTCAATTTTTGTTGTTCAGATAGACTTATATGATGTAAAAATAATATGTATGAAGGGAAATTAAAATCTTTAACCATTTAAGCCCGAAAAACTGCTCACGATTCATAAAAAGCCCTAAATTGTATAAGTATGAATTTTCGCTCATTTTTTGACAGTGGAAATTTTCAATTTTTGTTGTTCAGATAGACTTAATATGATGTAAAAATAATATGTATGAAGGGAAATTAAAATCTTTAACCATTTAAGCCCGAAAAACTGCTCACGATTCATAAAAAGCCCTAAATTGTATAAGTATGAATTTTCGCTCATTTTTTGACAGTGGAAATTTTCAATTTTTGTTGTTCAGATAGACTTAATATGATGTAAAAATAATATGTATGAAGGGAAATTAAAATCTTTAACCATTTAAGCCCGAAAACTGCTCACGATTCATAAAAAGCCCTAAATTGTATAAGTATGAATTTTCGCTCATTTTTGACAGTGGAAATTTTCAATTTTTGTTGTTCAGATAGACTTAATATGATGTAAAAATAATATGTATGAAGGGAAATTAAAATCTTTAACCATTTAAGCCCGAAAAACTGCTCACGATTCATAAAAAGCCTTAATTGTATAAGTATGAATTTTCGCTCATTTTTTGACAGTGGAAATTTTCAATTTTTGTTGTTCAGATAGACTTAATATGATGTAAAAATAATATGTATGAAGGGAAATTAAAATCTTTAACCATTTAAGCCGAAAAAGCTGCTCACGATTCATAAAAAGCCCTAAATTGTATAAGTATGAATTTTCGCTCATTTTTTGACAGTGGAAATTTTCAATTTTTGTTGTTCAGATAGACTTAATATGATGTAAAAATAATATGTATGAAGGGAAATTAAAATCTTTAACCATTTAAGCCCGAAAAACTGCTCACGATTCATAAAAAGCCCTAAATTGTATAAGTATGAATTTTCGCTCATTTTTTGACAGTGGAAATTTTCAATTTTTGTTGTTCAGATAGACTTAATATGATGTAAAAATAATATGTATGAAGGGAAATTAAAATCTTTAACCATTTAAGCCCGAAAAACTGCTCACGATTCATAAAAAGCCCTAAATTGTATAAGTATGAATTTTCGCTCATTTTTTGACAGTGGAAATTTTCAATTTTTGTTGTTCAGATAGACTTAATATGATGTAAAAATAATATGTATGAAGGGAAATTAAAATCTTTAACCATTTAAGCCCGAAAAACTGCTCACGATTCATAAAAAGCCCTAAATTGTATAAGTATGAATTTTCGCTCATTTTTTGACAGTGGAAATTTTCAATTTTTGTTGTTCAGATAGACTTAATATGATGTAAAAATAATATGTATGAAGGGAAATTAAAATCTTTAACCATTTAAGCCCGAAAAACTGCTCACGATTCATAAAAAGCCCTAAATTGTATAAGTATGAATTTTCGCTCATTTTTTGACAGTGGAAATTTTCAATTTTTGTTGTTCAGATAGACTTAATATGATGTAAAAATAATATGTATGAAGGGAAATTAAAATCTTTAACCATTTAAGCCCGAAAAACTGCTCACGATTCATAAAAAGCCCTAAATTGTATAAGTATGAATTTTCGCTCATTTTTTGACAGTGGAAATTTTCAATTTTTGTTGTTCAGATAGACTTAATATGATGTAAAAATAATATGTATGAAGGGAAATTAAAATCTTTAACCATTTAAGCCCGAAAAACTGCTCACGATTCATAAAAAGCCCTAAATTGTATAAGTATGAATTTTCGCTCATTTTTTGACAGTGGAAATTTTCAATTTTTGTTGTTCAGATAGACTTAATATGATGTAAAAATAATATGTATGAAGGGAAATTAAAATCTTTAACCATTTAAGCCCGAAAAACTGCTCACGATTCATAAAAAGCCCTAAATTGTATAAGTATGAATTTTCGCTCATTTTTTGACAGTGGAAATTTTCAATTTTTGTTGTTCAGATAGACTTAATATGATGTAAAAATAATATGTATGAAGGGAAATTAAAATCTTTAACCATTTAAGCCCGAAAAACTGCTCACGATTCATAAAAAGCCCTAAATTGTATAAGTATGAATTTTCGCTCATTTTTTGACAGTGGAAATTTTCAATTTTTGTTGTTCAGATAGACTTAATATGATGTAAAAATAATATGTATGAAGGGAAATTAAAATCTTTAACCATTTAAGCCCGAAAAACTGCTCACGATTCATAAAAAGCCCTAAATTGTATAAGTATGAATTTTCGCTCATTTTTTGACAGTGGAAATTTTCAATTTTTGTTGTTCAGATAGACTTAATATGATGTAAAAATAATATGTATGAAGGGAAATTAAAATCTTTAACCATTTAAGCCCGAAAAACTGCTCACGATTCATAAAAAGCCCTAAATTGTATAAGTATGAATTTTCGCTCATTTTTTGACAGTGGAAATTTTCAATTTTTGTTGTTCAGATAGACTTAATATGATGTAAAAATAATATGTATGAAGGGAAATTAAAATCTTTAACCATTTAAGCCCGAAAAACTGCTCACGATTCATAAAAAGCCCTAAATTGTATAAGTATGAATTTTCGCTCATTTTTTGACAGTGGAAATTTTCAATTTTTGTTGTTCAGATAGACTTAATATGATGTAAAAATAATATGTATGAAGGGAAATTAAAATCTTTAACCATTTAAGCCCGAAAAACTGCTCACGATTCATAAAAAGCCCTAAATTGTATAAGTATGAATTTTCGCTCATTTTTTGACAGTGGAAATTTTCAATTTTTGTTGTTCAGATAGACTTAATATGATGTAAAAATAATATGTATGAAGGGAAATTAAAATCTTTAACCATTTAAGCCCGAAAAACTGCTCACGATTCATAAAAAGCCCTAAATTGTATAAGTATGAATTTTCGCTCATTTTTTGACAGTGGAAATTTTCAATTTT